>OZ025721.1:0-435000 GCA_964019335.1 Diplonema japonicum | reverse complement strand
GCTCTTTGTTCACACATGCACCCATTTTTTCTTCTCCCTCTCCCCCCGCCCCCCTTTTATATAAAAAAAAAATAGGGAGAAAAAAAAAAGAGAAAAAAAAAAAAAAACACAATTGAGATATATGGAAGAGAAATAAAAAGGGGGAAAGGGGGGGGGGGGGGGACAGCAAGAGAGGATTCTTTTTCATTTTTATTTATTTTTAAAAAGCAAAACGTGACAGAGGAAGCACCGGATGGAAGAGCACTAGTTTTTTTTCTTTCTTTCTTTCTTTCTTTCTTTCTTCTTTTTTTTTTTTCTTCCCCACGCCCCTCCTTTTTTTTTCATTCCCTTTTGTTCTTACTTTTCTTCTTTCTTTTTAGGGGAACAAAAAAAAACTCCCCCTCGCAAAAAAACAGCCGTCTAAAAAAAAAAAAAAAAAGAGGATTTCTTTCATCCCTACAACCCTGTGCTATTAACAATAAACAAATTTTTATTTCCCCTCCTCTTCTTTCGGTTCTGCGCGCTGTGTTTTTTCCCCCTCCCTGGAAAAAAAAACATAAAGGTCCCTTACATTTTTTCTTGTTTTCTTTTTTTTCCCCTTCCCCTATCCCTCCGATCTCGAAAGTCAAGGATTATTCTTGGGGCAGCTAGGAAGGCATAGTGTATTGATAATGAGGAATTTCAGGAGAAAAAAAAAAAAAATAAGGGATTTTTTTTGCTCTGGATGACGTGGCCATTTATATAAAAAAGAAAAAAGAAACAAAAAACTTTTTTGTCATCTTTGTTACCCAGTCGATCAACAGACGCTAAAATTGTGCAACCCCTAAATCTTGAACCCTTTCCCATTTTTTGTTGTTGTTGTTGTTGTTGTGTTTGTTTTAAAAAGAGACCAAAACCACCCACCCCCTTTTTGAAGAGAAAAAGGAAAATTGTTTTTTTGCATGTAAAGGAGGTACTTTTTTTCTTTTTGGTGTGTGTGTGGTGTGTGTGTGTGTGTGTGTGTGTGTGTGAATAATAAAGTATAACATCCCAATATCTCTAAAATATTTCGTCCCGGTTTAAAGACGGGCAAGTGCAAAGGTAACTATGCCTGATTCACTCTGCTAGAGCTCACCTGCAAGCTAGCGTGGGCCTACAAATTCGAGATAAGTTCATGCACTTTTTTTGTTCCTCTTTTTATTCCCCTTGTTTAAGGGAAGGAGGGGGAGTGGTGACTACAGGAAAAAAAAAAAAAAAAAAAAAAAAAAAAAAAAAAAGAAAAAAAAAATAGGGAAGGAGATACAAGCAAGGTAAGAGAATAACAGCAGCCAGAGAAAAGAGAGAACAAAAAGAAGAAAAAAAAGATCTTTTTTTTTTTATACAATAGAATCGAATAAAAAAAAAAAGAGAAAAAAAAAAAGAAAAAAGAGGTGCTGCACTTCCAACCTCCCCAGCGAGAACCAGAGGGGGGGGGGGGGGGGGGGGGGATCTTTCGCATAAATCCCAATGAAGTACGATAAGAGAAGGGAGAAAAAATTCATTTCTTGCTCTTCTCTCTCTTTTTTTTTCTTTTTTTTTTCTTCCCTATATAAACACACAAAAAACTACCAAACTAAACGAAAAGGTTTGGTTGGCTGACAAATTGGCTATTTTTTTTTTCTTTTTTTCCGCCCAGACTTTTTCGGCCCGAAACCTTTTTCACCTCGCAGTAATGTAAAAAGAAAAGTTTTTTTTTTTAAACTTCAGGTTTGTGTGCCTAAAGGTTTCTTTTTTTTTTTTCTTGCTTTTCTTTGCCTGTTTGTAGCTTCTCTCGGGGTGGGGGGAGAGGAAAGTAACACATACCGTAACTTAGCAAAAAAAAAAAAAAAAAAAAAATGAGGAATTGGAGAAGTGAGACAAGACGGTCTTATTTTTTTTCTTTTTCTTTCTTCTTTTTTTTTTTCTCTAAATGGATTTTTTTTTTTTTTTCTTTTTTTTTCATACACATCAAAGGAGAGTATGTTTGGTATATATAGAAAACAAAAAAACAAAACAAAAAAAAAATCTAAATATTCCTCTCCTCCTGAACAGCACATTTCGTCTGTGCTGTCGGTGCGTATTGAGTTTCTTTTCTTTTTTGTTGTAAATATTTTTGAAAAAAAAAAAAAAAAAAAAAAAAAAACAAGAATACCATCTAAGAAAAAGAAAATGAAATGAATTTTGAAACATTTTTTGTCTCGCATCAGTACGCTGCCTTCTCTCTTTCTTCTTTACTTCTAACAATATCTGAATAAAACTATCCCCCCCTCCCCCGAAACTTTCACTTTGGGGGAAGAGTGAAGTTTCTATTTTCTCTTGTTGTGTTTTGCTGTGGTTGTCGCACGAATATATAAGAAAGAAGAAGAAAAAAAAAATTAATTCTTTACCTGTTTGCCGGTCGTACACAGAAGCTTCTCTATCTTTTTTTTTTATCGAATTTTTTTCTTATTCTTTCTTTTCTTCTTTTTTTTTTTTTTTTCTTCTCCTGTTTTCGACTCTCATCTAGGCCCTTGAGAAGCTTTTGATAAGAAGTAAAAAAAAACTGGAGGGAAGTGGTAACAATTGGTCCTTTTTTTTTCTTCTTCTTCGTTTTTTTTTTTTCTTTTTTTTCCCCTCCCATTGCTTCCTTTTATTCGTGTAGTTGCCAAAGATGGAGCAGACAGGGGGAAACCCTCCTCTTTCGGACGACAATCACACAATTTATCTCTAAAAAAAAAAATATTTTCTTTTTTTTTTCCCCGACCCAGGGCTATGCTGGCAGGAAACGTGGAAACGTTTCCGTTTCCGTTTCCATGTTTTTAAAATTCTCATGGAAACGCGTTTCCATGGTTATGGAAACGGCTATGTATATTTCGGTAAACACTGTTTAGAAGGTCCTTATTTATTTGGGGTTTTTGAAGATACTTAAGTAAACTTTTGGGGTTTTACAAGGAAAGCGCACGTCGGTCTCTACAAAAACGAAAGTAAACATGGTCCAGAGAAAGCACCCCCGAAAGGCGCTTTGTGGGGTGGGGTGGGGGTTCAGGCGGAAGAAGAAGACAGTAAAATGTCGCTTCTGTGATATGGTCTTCACAGTAGCGTCAACCAGCAGACTCCGCGCCCACATGTTCCAAACAAAAGGCCAAGGAGTAGCGACGTGTGTCCCCAAAGGGGATAGTGTGGAGCCCCACAAGAAGCTGTTGGAGAAAGCGACAGCGGAGGCGAAGGCTGAGGCAGAGGGAACGAAGAAGCGTAAAGTGGAGAACAGGCCAATGACGCCATTTTTAACTGCTACAAGCACGCCAGACGACGTGGACGGGCCGTTTTTTTAAAATTCCACTTCCTTTTCGACTTGCTAAGGCCGCACCCACTAGGATTTCTTTCTCGAAACTGGGACCCCATTTTTGAGGGTCGAACATCGGTATGATGTTTATCTGTTTCGTGTCCTCTCATATTTTCTGTTCACAGAACATTCAAGGCACTGTTTGAGAAGGTGAAGCGCCTTCCGCTCGGGGCCACGTACGAGCTACCGGACAGGAAAGCTCTGAGCGGAAGGCTGGTTGACGACGCTGTTCAAAAAATGGATGCCACAATCGCATCCTTCATCGAAACCCCAGGGCGCCACCAACACTTGCCCCCTTTGTCTCGTATATTTCTTCCGAGTGATTTGCCCCCAAAAAAATAAGTCTCTAAAACCCCCAAAATAAGGAAACGTTTCTGCCCCAAGGAAACGGCCGTTTCCGTTTCCGTTTCCCTTTTTTTCAAAAAATGCATGGAAACGCGTTTCCATGCCAGCATAGACCCAGGGGGGGGGGGGGTGAACCTGGCTTTAGTTCTTAACCCATAAAAAAAAAAAGGACAGGCAATGTGATATAAGAGGAAGAAAAAAAGAAATAAAAAAAAGGAAGCAAAATCTCCTTGGATAGGACACTCTTTTTTTTTTTTTTTTTTTCTGTTTCTTCTTCTTTTTTTTTTTGGAGCTCCAGTAGAGTCTCATGAACCGGGATTAAAAAAGAAAAAAAAAAAGTTTCTTTATTTTCAACCTTCAGCAAATACTGAGGGGGGAAGGAGAAAAAAAAAAAAAAAAAAAAAAAAAAAAAAAAGACTTCTATTTTCTTTTTTTTTTTTTTTTTTTCTTTTCTTTTTTCCATCTTCAAAACTCGCTCCTAAAATCCCCGGCCATGGGGCTGCAAGCCTCTTCCGAGGTGTTGGGGTGAAGGATCGGCGAGGAAAACTTCCCTGAGAACTCCGTGAAGAACAGATCGGCGGACGACGAATCCGGCTGCAAGGCGGATGCCGACACAGCTGAATCGTAGCTTGGAGGCGGGGTTCGCTTGTGGAACAAATCGGTCCACTCAATCTCCGCGAAAAAAGGATGTTTCTTGACCACGCATCCGTCAGAAAGTCGTTTCTGAGGCTCCTTCTCAAGAACCGATGAAAGCAAATCCTTTGCAACACCTGACACCTCCACAGGGTACCGCGGCTCAGAATTCAAAATCGCATCATACACACGAGTGTTATGTGTTCCGGAGAATAAAGGAGAACCCGTTAGTAATATGTACAACAAGCAACCCCAGCCCCACCAGTCAACGGCCTTAGTACATCCTTTCCCTTGAAGAACCTCAGGAGCGATGTAAGCTGGTGTTCCGCAAAATGTTGACGTTGTTGAGTACGGGTCGATTTTTTTCGCGAGGCCGAAGTCTGCTAGAACAACGTGGCCGGTGCTGTCAAGGAGACAATTTTCCGGTTTCAGATCTCTATAGATGAAGCCCTCTCCGTGTAGAAACGTCAGCGCGAGCGCGAGTTCGGCTGCGTAGAATCTTGCTCGATGCTCTGGAAATCCGGCACCGGATTTTATGTGGTGAAACAGCTCACCGCCTTCGAGGAGGTCCATTACCAGGCATAGTTTCGTCCGAGTTTCAAAAACTGAATGGAGCCCCACTATGAAGGGATGTCTGATGCTTTGGAGTACCGCTTTTTCTATAGTGGTAGCGTGTTCCTTTTGTATTATTTTCATGGCGTAGAGATTGTTTGTTTTCCTGTCAGAGACCTTCATTACCTTCCCGAAACCCCCGGTACCGATTGGATCAAGGATTTGGTAGTCAGCCATCGAGGAGGTGGCGGTTTTGTTGGGTATCAGTTCTTTTTCGATCATGACCCAGTCGAATGAGATGTTTTCCGTCTCGTCAGATGGGGTGTTTTTCCGTCGCTTAACAACGATGCCGTTTAGCTGGAACTGGTGGAGCCACATTTTTACGGGTTCTTCGTCATCGCAGGTTATCTTCTTGCTGAAGAAGCCGACGCCGCAGAGGTGCATTCCCTTTTGGTTTTTCTCTTCCGTTATTACGGCTTTTGCCAGGTTCATGACCTCGCGGGGTTTGCCGTCGGGTTCCTTGCACACGGCCAGTTTCTGGCCGTACAGTTCGAGCCACACTTTCTTCCCCTTCAACACCACGTAACCCGCATGGTCCCACGGAGGGCCTCCCACTGTGGTGCCACTTGTCGATATCCCCCCGCTGCTGACGCTACTCCCAGCGTCGCTGATTGTCCTTGGTCGTGAATTGCTGAGCCATTTCAACATGGAGGGGGGGGGGAGGGGGGGGGGTCACGATTGCCTTTTTTTTGTTGTGTCGAAAAAAAAAAAAATAAAGATGACCTTTAAGGGAACCTGCAGTATGTGACAGATCGCCTTAATAAAAAAAAAATAAAAAAAATAGAGTAAAAACTGGAAAGTTTTTTTTTTTTTTTTTTTTTTTTTTTTTCTTTTTGTTTCTCACGGTTCCTCGCCATGGCCGTCTTCGGAGTTCGCCTGAAGCTTCTTCAAGAGATGCTGCACGAAGTCCCTCAAGCGTTGTATCTCGTTCTGTTGCTGGAGCATCTCCTTGTTGTTCTGCTCCACCTGTTTAATGATCTGGGCGACCTTTGCAGGGTCCATGATGGCGAGATCTCGGAGGGGGCGGGTGGACCCCTTGTGGACTTTCCCACAGGGGGGGCTTTGAAGGCGTCTGTGTGTGCTGTTCTCCTCAAGGAACGTAGGGGTAGCTGGGCTCGAGGTACTCTCCTTTTTACTCTCCTGAAGTTTGATCTTGGCTGGAGCACCTTGAATGGGCGTCAGAGAGACTCTCTGGGTAAGCTGTGCTCTGGTTTCTTTGAGTTGTGTGTCAGCTACTTGCACGCGTTGAACTAATGATTTTTTCTCGTGGCGGAGATCATTGATTTCCCGCACGAGGAGGGAGTTTTCGCCTGTTTTTTTGTAGCCTTCTTGTTTCATGTAGCTTTCCCGTCGCATGTTTTGCTTTTTGCTTGCAGTGAGCTGAGCTTCCATGTAAAATCGTTGGCGATCGAATTCTATCATTTTCTGCCCGCCCAACGGCTCGGTCTGGCTCGTCTTATCATCATATTTGTCAAGGATCTCTCGAAGACGGAGTAGAACCTTCTTCTGGTCGCTCTCGCCTAGCAGGATCGCAATGTCCTTTAACACAAGTTGGACCAGCCTGCGTTGATCGTCCATTACTCTCTGCTGCTTGCCGATGTCTTTCATCAAAACGAGGCTTTTTTCATCCTTAGCGTGTAGCAGTTGTTGGATCGTGTCCCTGTCGGTGCCTATTCGTTCCAGCTCGTTGTCCATTTGTTCGATTCTTTCGTTCATAGCCCTGATGCTGTCTTCCTTCGGTATTACTTCTTTTCGGAGCTCGTTGAACTTGAACGTTAGCACGTATCGTAGTTTTTCCAACTCCGCGGTTTGTTTTTTGAGCTCCAGGATTTTTTTCTCCGATGCTGAAATCGTGTCGTTGCGCACGTTGATCTCCAAACGCAATGCTTGGATCGCTTTTTCGAGCTCCGCGATTTTAGTGTCTTTCTTCCTTAGTTTTTCCTTGCGCTCTTGTGCTTCTCTTTCGAGTTCTTTGATGTGGCTGTCGTGTTTATTCTGCCGCTTTCGCAGGCCGTCGACGTCGGCTTGCCATTTGGATTTTTCCTTCTCCCGGGCTTCGATGGTGAGAGCGATGTCTTTCTCCTTGATGGAAATCTCTTCTTCGTGTTCTTGTTCAGTGTCTTGGAGGATCGCGGCGGCCTCTTTCACCTTTTCGGCGGTGAGACGTAAGAAGGTCTCGCGGTCCTTTTCAAGCTTCCCTTGCAACGCTTGAACCTCTTGCGTGTGTTTTGCCCGCTCGAGCTCCTGCTCGCGATGCAGTTTGTGGAGCTTATTCTCGTAGCGCACAATGGCGTCGTTCTTCTCTTCCAGAAGCATGTCGTATTTTGCGGTTTGTTCCTTGTCCTGTCTTGCATGCAAAGTTTCGACTTCTTGTATATCCCGCATCCTCTGTTGTTCTACGGCGTGGGCTTCGCCGGCCATTTTTATCTGGGTCTCGTCCAGGATTTCAAGCGCTTCGTCCTTTTGTCTCCTGATATCTGCGACTGCCCGTTCTGACTCCTTCCGGATCTTTTTGATGAGTTCCGTGTGTTTGTGCATTTCGGTTTCGATTTCTTGCTTTCTCGAACGCTGCTCGTCAAGGAGCGTCGCCTGCAAGACGGACACCTCGCGGGACTTCTCGTCGATGTCCTGAAGCATGACCAACGCTATGTCGTCGAAAATGGAATAGTTGAACGTCCGTCTGGGAGGCACCTTGCCCTCGAGGAGAAGGTCCACATCGAACATGAAAAGACACCCATCGTCGCCGACTGTGAAGAGAAAACGTTCGTCGACACTGAGCTGCACGAACAAAACCTCACCAGTGTGGAGGTCGATCGTGTACTGGGGAGACCCTACACCTGGCTTCATCGGCCAGGAAAAAACCTGAAGTTCACCGGAAGATGTACCCACGAATAAACATTGCGCGGAAGGGGATATCGCAACCTCGCCTGTCTGTGCTCTGTTGTGTGTATGTTTCGCCGTGACACGACCGAGGTTGGCGGTGGCTTTAGGAGGTGCTTGGTCCTGCGCTTCCCCGAGTTTTAAAACACGCAGGGAGGTTTCCCCTTCAGGGATACCACCCTCCGCGATTTTGTGCGACCCGACAGCGACGACTAACTGTGCTTGATCGTCATATGCTACTGCGGAGAAGGATATGGCTTTGCTAGCGTACTCGCAGAACTCGTTTCGCTTGCATTGTTCAATTCTCCATTCGTAGATGGCACCTTCGAACCCTGCTGATATGATGGACTGGTCGTTTTTGCTCCAACAAAAGGATTTCACCATTCCGGAGTGGCCTGTGAGGTGTCCTATGGGATCGAAGGTGTACGCGCTGAAAATGAAGATCCGGTTGACGACCACCGCCGCGAAGTACTGCCCGCCGTGTGAAAAACGCACCTCCCTGCACTGTTTGATGGGGAACTCTTGACACATGTGGAGATTGTCAAAGAGAATCGAGTACATACACATTTTGTACTTAAAACCAATAAGAAGCCTTGTGCCAGTTGGATGGCATGATATGCAAAGCGCTTCTTCTGGGTACTGTTTTCGAACCTCGAGACGTTTCTTCGCGAAATTCCAGATCCGGACGTGCCGGTCGACAGATGCGGTTACGATAATAGATTTCTGAACGCATACGTCGATGGCAGTCACGGTCCCGTGGTGGAACCCCGCCGGGAGGATTTTAAAAGCCTGCGCAATATCATCTTGCTTCTCGTGATCGACGATATCGATGTTGGAAAGGCTGAAATTCGACAGCTCGTTGTCAGAATGACAGCATATCAGCGTTTCTTCATTCGGCGCCACACTGATATCGACAATGGTCTGAGCATGCGGTGTTACAAACCTCTTGTAGCTTTGAAAATACTCGACGTCGTACGTCCGTTCGTACAGAGCAAAATGCCCACCATCACCACCACAGACTAGACCACGTCCTATACTGTACATTGCATTGAGTGGGACGGCTGAATCAGCCTGAGCGAGTACGCTCGGGATGACCCGTTTTAACTCGCAATTGTCGATTATCAACACATCTCCCTGTATAGTTCCCACGGCAAGTCGGTCATCGTCGAACCACACATGACACGTGAAGTTCCATTCATTCTTCTTCGGGATCGGTTCCATACTTCTAAGCTGTTTGTCTTGGTACCGCCAGAGTCGTAAGGAAGACGGGCCTGTGGTGCAGATTGTCCAATGAGCCCATGGTGATATACTGACTTGGCTGATTTTTACATGGGCCTCGCACATTCCGAGCAGTCTTGCTTTGTCAAGCTGCCATAAGTATATGAAAGATCCGGGCTGAGCGGTTACCGTTGCTAGGTATTTATTGTCCCTTGAGAAATCCAGCGCCTCAACAGGTTGTTTTGACAGGTACGACAGGGACAGCGTGCGGATCCTCGATACCGTTCCAAAATTGAATACGTTTATTTGTATGCCGAGCTCCTTTGTCTTCTCGTCGATGACCCTTTCTGACAGCGCGAGGTACCTTTTGTTGTACGAGACGGCGAAGGCTACTAATTCCACTGTTTTTGGTGAGCACGGCATGAAGCGGTGTACATGGGTTTCGTAGGAGTATATTGCGACCTGTTTCCCCACTAGGTAGACGATGGAGTCGTCGCTGGTGTGCTCGATGCATTTGTAAGTCCCCGGCCGTGGTTTCCGGTAGCCGAGGGCGTGTATGGGTCGGTGTGACTCACCCTTTCTCTTTTCAAAATCCCCTTTCACAAGAGAATCGTCGCTTGGGGGTTGCGGTACGTCTTCGGGCATTTTTTTTTTTTTTTTTTTTTTTTTTTTGAAGACTTTTTTTTTTTTTTGGGAAAAGGAACAAGAGGAAAAAAAAAAAAAAAAATAGCTATTTATTAAGTGAAAATAAGGTAGCATTATTTCACGCGTGGTGGCAGGGGGTTTAACGAGTAGGGATCTTAGTTCACGAGCGCAGCGAGTGAAGTAAAAAGCTACGAGTTAAACCTGCCACCACAAGTGGAATAATGCTCTTATTTTCACTAATACGTTGTTTTATTTAACAAGAGCCGGGTTTGAAAGGGTGGGAGGTTGCAGGGTTGCAACAGGTGAAAAGTGGGATTTGGGTTACAGAGTGTCGTCGCTAAATAATTTCAGTTTGTGCGACTCTTTTTATCCTCATCCCGCTAGCAAACATGCAAGCTGCATATGCCTGACACACTATGTTGTAGGGGTCGCTGAATTTCATTGCCAGATACTCTTTCATTTGTTCTTGACTAAACCGAAGCTTTTTTCACCTCATGGCCTTCTTCAAAGCGCTTCAAAAGAAGTTCAACCCTGGGAAAGCTCTGCATTTTTTTTTACCGAAGTTTCGTTGGATGATGGCGTTGATCTTGCTGTAACTAGCCCAAAATGTCCTTCATGTCTTGGAAATATTAATATTATCGAATATTATCCCCAATGCCTCCAATCATTCGCTTTACCTGGCGTAACTCCTTTTTTGGTTCCAGCTATCCTGAGGGAAACTTCGGAGTGAACCAGCTACTAGATGGTTCGATGGGTCTTTCGCCCCTATACCCAGCTTTGACGAGCTTTACAGTACCAACTCGTCTTCCGTCGGGCTTTTCGATCTTGTTGTTCTGAAGTTGTGAAAAGAGTAAAAGCGGTGCCACTCTGCTTCGTAAGTGCTAGTGCTTTTCATGGCAAGCTGGCGTTCATAAACTTCGACGCCTCTGCCTTTGTATCCTTCGCCTTTTTGCCCATTGCCTCGGCTTCCTTCCCATTGTAAAAATAGGTGAAATAGGTGAAATTAGGCCCAGGAGTGAAAATAAAGCTGGGAGTGACATAATGTAAAATCTTTTTTTCACTTTCACCCTTGAAAACCCGGCTCGAGTTATATAAAAAAAAAAAAAAAAAAAAAAAAAAAAAAAAAAAAATCACCATGATTGCTAGGAAACGAAGTGGCTACCTCCTTTTGGGGTCGTTCCCTGCTACCGACCGTAGTGCATAGCTGACGTTTATATCTTCCAATCCTTTCTTTCCGGAAATTCTTCTTGGTTGCCGTCAGCCCACAGGGCGCTCCTATCAAAGCCAACGACGTGGTCGCTAATGGATCGTAGTGGTCGCCTTCTTGCATTCTAAGTATTGCCATCCCCAGCTTGGGAAGGTCCGACCTGCTGCCCAATTCAACCCAAGGTTTTGCTACACCGGGGTATCTTGCTCACCAATGCTCCATACGCCCCCCTGTTGCCAGTACGCCGGATGAGCATACTGCAGGGGAAAAAAAAAAAAAAAAAAAAAAAGAAACAGCGTTTCAACAAGAAACGAACAACAGTGCACTCAGGAAGGTTAAACATGAGAAACTTTTTTTTTCATAAAAAAAAAAAGAAAATGATGTAGAGATAGAACAGGGGGGGGGGGGGGGGTTTCTTCTTCATTTCTGGCTCCCGATGGTCCGATTTCTTTGTTTCTTCTTTTTACCCCCCCCTCCAATTTTTCCCCCTGAATAACTTTTTATCTTACAAAATACATGTAAAGCTATAGTGGGGAATGTTCCTCCCTTCTATACTCCTTAAAGGCACACTCGAGAGGAAAAGAGGGGGGAAAGAGGGGAGAAAAGGAACAGAACGGAAGGGCAAATGAAATAAAAAAAGGGGGAAGGGAAGGGAGGGGGGGGGGGGGGGAGGGAGAAACAGAGAAAGACAATATGGTAGGGCATCATCGTAACAAGAAGCCCATACTTTCGCCCCCTCCTCCGCCCCCCGACACCGCTGTACTCACGGACTACGGAAAGAAGAAGATGAATGGAAAAGAGGGAAAAAAAAAAAAAGCTGCAAAAACCTTGTTTATTTATTTGTTCTTTTTTACTTTTTCGGAATAAAAATTATTCAATAAAAAAAGGGGGCGGGAAGGGGGGGTATTTTTTTTTCTTCTTTCTTGTTGAAGAAAACACTCTTCTTTTTCCTCCTCTTCTTCAATTTTCTTTTTTCTTTTCGGATCGCCTAGCCGGGTGACTGGCTTATTCAAATAAAACAAGTGAGCTTTTTTGCAGGTATCGAAAAAAAAATTGAGATAAAAATAAGAAAGAAAAAAAGAAACAAGTTTTAAGTACTGATGTAGTAACTCTTGTTGTGCCCCCCCCTTTTTTTTCCTTTTGTTACGTTTTTTATATTCTAATGACTTTTTTTTTTTTTAAAATCGGGTTTGCGCTTCCTCCTTTTTTTTTTTTTTTTTCTTCTTCTTCTTCTTGGTTCAATTAAAAATAAAATAAAATAAAATGCACCTTTCAAAAAAAATTTTTTTTTTGCTACCCTTTCCTCCTTTTTTTTTTTGAAAAGGAGTTTGGTGCTAAGAAAGAATGAGGAGGGGAGGGGGTATAAGGTGCGTAAAATGAATACATGCCACAATAAGGGTGCATACACCATTTCTAAAATTAGGGGAGAAGAAGAAGAAGAAGAAGAAGAAGAAGAAGAATTAAGGGGAGGGAACAGGGGGAGGGGGGCAAAAAAAAAGGTAAGACAGGCTACAGAAACAATGGTTAAATATTATTATTATTATTTTTTAAAAAAAAAGATTAAAAAAAAGGGGGGGAGGGAACGGAGAAAAGGAGAAAAGGGGGCAAGCAGGGGGGGAAAAAAAGAAAAAAAAAACATAACACACACCACAACAAACCTCCTCTCTTCTCCTCTCCTCCCCCCTCCTTTTTTTTTCTCTCTTCTTTCTTTAACACATGCTCACAAATCACCGCGGGTCCCCACTCTTTTATATCTTACACACGTCATCGCTTCGTTTTCTTTTTTTTTTTATAATTTTTTTTATATAATTAAATCAGAACGTTCTTCACCTTTTTTCCAATGCCGGGTTTCTCCCCACTTTCACCATCACCATCTCCAAATTTTTTTTTCTTTTTTTCTTTCTTTCTTATTCCTCTTCTCAAAACCACCAATTTTAAAACCTTGAAAAAAAAAAATTTGAGCTGCCCACATAAAAATCTTTTTTTTTTTTTTTTTTTTAAACTCCTCATATCCTCATATCGCGGTGGAGTAAATAAAGAACGGCACTGCACAGCACCCTGTGATCATGAAGACCCACGCGCAGCCCAATTGGATTTTGGACGGCTTGGGGGGCAGCGAAGGATTCTTCACAAAAAGCGGGGTTTCCTCCTGGATGTTGCTCTCACCACCTTCCGTGAGCTCGTCCTCTTCCTCGTTCCCATCATTGATGCCTCCCTCCCGATACGCCTCCTTAACCGTGAAAATAAACCACAAAGGAGGTAAAATCATTGTCCATGCCGTCGCGGTAGTTGCCCCAACATAAGCGAAAGCACTGTACATGCTAGGGACAAATGAAGCGATAATAGCAGCAGTTCCTATAAGAGCAAGGTTTAAAGCGATATTCGTCCACTTGTTTTCGCTGAAAACGTGTTCTCTTAAAACTGCTGTGCACTCGAACAGCGTCAACGGAATGGTGAGAAGCAGCGAAATCGCAAACGTTATCTTGATCGTCACGTAAATAAAAGACGAGTTTCCAAAATTATTCAACACATCGTCCTTTGTATCGTCTCTATATGTCGAGTACGCCAAGATCGCGACCAAGAAATAACAACACGCTCCTGCATAATTTGCAAGCCCGGAGATCAAAGCCAACTTGTCACCCTTGAACCCACTCGCCGGCGACGGCAAATCCCTGTAATAAGGAAACACGTTTAACTGTCCACCATCGTACGCAAATGCAATCACTGTCAACGCCACCACCGCATTTGTGTCTGCGGAACCAAGCGGAGCGCCTGATAGACCTATATTGTGCTGAATTGTATTCACCAAGACCCCAATTGTGAACGCGAGAAGTGATATCACTCCCAGTGTGTTCACCCAGCTGATCTCGGAAATCTTTGTAGACAGCATCAACGGGAAGACGGCAACTGCCAGAGCCAGTATAACCGTTCCGTGCGAGGTCCATATCGTTCCTTCCCCAAAGAGGTGGTGTTCTTCCAGTAACGGGCGGATGATGTCGGCCAGAGTGCTGAAGAACGCAATTGTGGAACCCCAAGGGTCCAGTACGCACATGGTAAGCGCAAACCATTTCCCGTATTTTCCGCCAGAAAATTCTCCCACCTTTGCAGGATCCATGTCGTCTCTTCCAATAATGTCCAGTGTTTTTGCCACCAGCCAGCAGCCGTAATGCGCACCGACAGAAAACCCGAAGAGGAGGATGGGGAATATTACCAAGCCTGAGTTGGAGATGGCCTTGGGCATGGACAGGACCGCTGTGCCAACACATGTTTTGAAGAGTCCTATCGTCGCGATAAGGATCAGCTTGTTGTTCAGAACCGTCGGGTGGTCGCCCAAGCTCACGCTGCTGACCACGGAGTGCATGTTTTCTTTAGTTTTGTTCCTTTGTTTTAGTTCGTGCATTCTGATGGTTTTTTTTTTTTTTTTTGTTTTTTTTTTTTTTTTTTAATAAAAAGAAAAAGGAGATAAAAAAAAAAAAAAAAGTACAACAGAAAAAAAAAAAACAAGGAAGAAATACAACAGGAGAATAAAAAAAAAAAAAAAAAAAAAAAAAAAAGAGACATTTAAGGGTACCTGCGGTATGTGGCAGGACGCCTAAAAAAAAGAAGAAAAAAAATATGCCGTCGTTTCGGTTTTTTTTTTTTTTTTTTTTATATCACGGTTTTTTTTCCCAAACATTTTTTTCAATATCTTTACCCCCTTGAGGACGGCGAGGAATCCTTCTGTGTCCTCCGCGATTTATTGAGAATATGAAGGCGTGAAATTTGGGGAAAAAAAAAAAAAAAAAAAAAAAAAAAATGTCCTCATTCGAGGGCGCAGCCAGTGATCGAATCTTGGGAACAAGCGTCTTTAAAAAAAAAAATAGACATTTCCCTATTCAGAAGGCATCTCAAGCCGTTCAAGACCGGGAATCAACGGCATAGGGGTGTTGCTCGATGGCATCCACAGAAGCCTGCCGACATCGACAAGTTTGGGGGGAGACGCAGGCGACCGGGGGTCGGATGGGTACCCCTTAGGGTTCAACGGCACGATCTCAGACGGATTCAGCACCCACCCAGGCGGCCGTACAGTACTTAACTTCGCAGATAACTCAGACAGCCCCCCCACTGGTGTAACCCTGACGTTGGAAAGACTTTTAAAAACAGACTCGAACGAAGCTTCTGGATCAAACTCCAGCTGCAGATCAAACTCTGAAGGAACCTTAATGCCCACCCACGACCGGTATGTGAAGATCTCAGAAACATCTCGTATCGAAATGCACCTTTGCATCTTACCCCGAGGGGTCCATGAGTACAACGCACGATCGGTAACCACAACCAGCCGTTTGATCCGGCCAGTGTTGGATTGGGTTGACGCCCGCCAGGCAACCTCCGCAAGTTTAACAGGTACCCCTCTAAGAAGTTCCTCTATAACGGAAAATTCTTCGTCAGGGCTGTGAGCAACAAGACCACCCACGCTTCCGCAAGTAGTTGACACGTCAACGGGAGCAGACGACGGTACAACCGAAGCTTGTTTTTTTAAGCGTTCCGTTTCATTTCTCAGTTTTTCAAGCTCTTCTAAGAGGACTCCTTTCGGTGTTGATTCTTCTTGTTTGTCTTTTGGCGATTCCGGAGGGGTTTTGAGCATTAAAGTCGCGCTGCTTACTCGTTTTGCGGGCAGTGGTTTTGAGGAGCTACTCTGTGTACTGTCTCGTTTCACAGGTTGTTGCAACGACTTCTTGACGGGCGTGGGGGGCGCGCTGTTCTTCTTCACAACCTTAACAACAGATGGAACCGGTGATGGTGGAACACTGGTTTTCTTTACAACCTCTGGGCTTGCTGATGGGGACTCACTCTCGTCATCATCTGTTTCAGTTTCCTCATCACTACTGTTGCTTACTTTGTTCACTGGAGGCGGGGCACTGCTTGTTGGTGGGGCGTTTTTGATAGAAGTCTGACCGGGTGATGGCGGGATGCTGTTTTCCGTTTTCGCTGGAACGGGGTCTTTCTTAACAGATTGGGTGGATTCCTTGGTGATGAGCGCGCCTTCTGGGGTTGATGGGATGAAAGGCCTTACTCTGGATTCAAGCCATTGAAGTTTGAAGAGGGGATCGCCACCGGAGCTTTGTATTTCTTCTACCCAGCTGAGCCATTCCAACACACCTATAGTTCCGTTTTCGTCCTCGTTGAGGTTCTTGAGGAGCGCGTTGCCCAGGATGTGATCCTTCTCTAGGGTCTTGAGAATGTCGTCTTTCGTCATTTTGTTGTTGTTTTTCCTGGCGACCTTTCCAACCTTCTGGAAGACCTCGTGCGCCCTCTGAGTCAGCTCGTCCTCCTTCCCCTCCATGGTGACTCCGGGTTTTGTCGATGAAAGGACGGGGGTTCCTTTTTCTGCTTCTGATGCCATTTTTTTTTTTTTTTTTTTCCTTCCCCCCTTTTTGTTGGTACGAATAATCTTTAAAAAAAAAAAGTAAAGAAAAAAAAAAAAAGACCTCACAAAAAAAAAAAAAAAAAAAAAAAAAACACGATGGGGGAGAGAAAGTGTTAACTAAGCAAACCCATCATTTTTTTTGTTCCCATTTTTTTTTTTTTTTTTCCGGAGATGCACACATAAAAATTCTAACAAAAAAAAAAGAAGAATGAGAAAGAGCAGGGGAAGAGAAAAAAAAAAAAAGGCGAACCAGAATCCAATTAAAAAAAGGCAAGGGGAAGGGGGCAAAAAAAAAAAAAAGACAATAAAGTAAAAACTATTTTTTTTTTCAAAGCTAAAAAAAAAAAAACTCGATAAAATTTCAGTGTGCATGGGGGTGCTCACTGTTCAAAAAAAAAAAAAAAAAGGTGTGTTAGATGGTTTGTTCTATTAAAAGAAAAGTAGGTCAAATGATAACCCCGCCGTTAAGATAACAACAAAAACAAAATAAAGGGCGGTTTTTTTTTTTTTTTTTTTTTTTTTTTTTTTTTTTTTTTTTTAGGTGTGTTTACTCACCTTACTTCTTAGCAGCCGTTTTCTTGATTTCTTTCAATTTTGCAAGCATGGTCTTCTGATGCTGGAACAAGGGCGACTGAAAAAAATTATTTTCCCCCCCCCTTTCTCCCCCCTACCCCCCCTCCCAATACCTTCATCTTCATTTGCACATCAGGAGCAATAGTCTTGAACTCGTCCTGAGTTATACTGGTCCTATCGAACAAGGCAATGCCGGCTGTGACAATACCACCCACCGACCCGTCAGTTCTGTGATTTTTTTTTTTTTTTTTTTTTTTTTTTGTTGACCATACTCCTCAGGAAAGAGCACTTTGTAAGTCCTAAGCTCCTCAAGGCTCCGCTTGTGCAGATCCTTCGCTTCTTGTAAATCCCGCTCCATCTTCTCGGCCTTGGCGGTGTCGTTCGTCGCCTTTGCCTTCTCCAGACCCTGCTCCGAACGCCACCATTTGTCCAAAGGCTTGCAAGCCGAATCAAGCGCCTTACTCAACTCACCAATCTTCGTCCTTTTTTCCAACATTTCATTGTATTCAGAACCGTAATCAATAGGAGCTACATCGGCAGGTACGCCGCCCTCTGGGTACTCCGTCATACCGGCAGGGACTGTGGACCATATAGTGTTGTTTGCCAAGGATGTGTCGATCGCTGGTTCAGAACCCCTACCAGGACGGTTTTGCGCCTGCGAGATGAACTGATCCCGAGATTCTAAAAGGTCACGCTGTATTTGCTTTGCGGGGTTAGCGTCGGACGCCGCGATTTCAGGGTTCACCTCGTTAAAACAAACACTTACATCTTCCGGGTAAGAGGTGTATGTGTTGTACTGGTAAACAAGGTTGGGAATCGACGGCTGGAACTTGACAGGTTTGCACCCGAGAAGCGAGGCCATCAAACCTTCGTTTTCAACAATTGTGGTGCAAATGAGCTTCCCCCCTGGGCATAGTAGAAGCCGTGCGGTTTCTGCGTATTTTTTCCAGCATTCCTCGGTGATAAACGGGGGGTCGATGACCACCATGTCGAATTGTCCGAAAAGAGTGATGTTGACCTCAGAAGGCTTGTCGTAGTCGTAGAAAACAAAGCCCGGGTCGGTCTCCCACTGTCTGTCGTACTCGAAGACCTTGCTGTTCTTCTTGACGTCTTCGTTGTCAAGTGAGAAGTACAAGCTCGGTGTCGACAGGAACGCAGCCCCCACCTTCGTCAACCCCTGTATCTCCTTCACAAACGCCTCCATTGTGTTCTTGCTGTACCAGTACTGATTCAGATCCGCATTTTCACCGCTTTCAAATGGCATTTTTTTTTTTTTTTTTTTTTTTCCCCCTCACTGGAAAAAAAAAAAAAAAAAAAAAAATTGGGAAAAAAAAAAATAATAATAATAACGCAACGTCCCAAGATAATCCCCCTTTTTCTTCCCTGGAAAGGAGGGGGGGGGGGGGGGGGGAGGGTGCAAAATAAGAATTTTCTTTTTTTTGTCTATTCAAAGACAAGTTTGAAAAAAAAAAAAAAAAAAAAAAAAAAAAAAGAAAATCACAACGAAGGAAGGGTTTGCTTTGGGTGTTGGGGCTTCCGTCCCGGGGGAACCTTCGGTTGTTTGAGAGCCTCGACAAGAAGCCGTTCCCTGTCGTCGAGGGCTTCTTTGAAGGACTTGAGGCGGTCTTTGTACGTCCGAAGCTTGGCGGTCAACGTGGCCACTTTTTCAGAAAGGGCACACTGCGTGTTCTTCTCTGCTACAAGAAGGTCACGCATACGGGTGTTGTCCCGCTTGTATTTAACCAACTCAGACCGCATTAAAGAAAGCTCTTTGTGCATTTGATCAGATATTTCATTGACGTTAAGGGATTTGTTGCATACATTGTGCCAGGCGATTTTAGACTGGACTTGCATGGTTTCGACTGTCCCGCTGTCGGCTTCTGCCATCTCATCGTAAACCTTGTAGTCTGCTAGTTCCTTTTCAATCTCCGAGGCCCTGTTTCTCTCCTCTGCTAGTTCCTCTAAAATCCTGTTGTTTATCTCGTGCAGATCGTCAACTCTCTTTTGCATCTCCACCAGTTCTGTCCTCCGCAAGACGAGCTCGCGCATGGCGTCGTTCAGCTCTTGTTGGTACTCCTCGATGCTCTTCTCTAGCTCTTCTCTGACTAGCTGAACGTTCAGCGATTCTGAACGAGAAACCTCAGCATATGCTGTTAGAGCTGTCGATAATGCGTCCAGTGCAGCTATTGAATGCGTTGTTTTTTTAGACAATGTTTCCGAGTTTGGGAGCTTGATGAACCCCGGGACGGATGGAAGGAACAACGCTGTGCTTTGAAACACTTTTTCAGTAGAATCTGCCAACAACCCCACTTCCGATTTGTGGACAAAGCTTTGTTCCAGAAACCCGATTTTGGAGAGCATTACATTGATGTCCACTGTGTGCCGCACTTTTTCGAAGGAGACGGTGGTTCGAACATTGCTGAGATCGTCTCGCAGCACCCGCATCCCGATTTGGAATTGTTTAAGGCCTTTGTTGACATTGTCGAGAATCTCGAAGATGTTATAACCGCCTTCCAGCATGTTTACTCTCTTTTGGATTCTTTCGTACTCTCTTTGCTGGGCGTCGAAGCGTTCCTTTGCCAGTTCTTGCTCACGTCTCGCTTCGGGGCCGCTTTTTTCGGTGCCGCTTTCTGCTGGGATGTAGGTTACGATGAGCTCTCTCGCACGTCGTTCGGCTTCAATTTTGAAGTTTTTCTCGGTTTCTTCTAGTTTTTCGTGGGCTTGTTTGAGCTCTGTCTGCAGTTGTTTAACCTTCGCGTCCATTCTGATCTTGTAGTGGTGCCCGTGCTTCTGCATCATCTCTATTGCGTCGTCCTTCTTCGCCATCAACCTCTCGGCCAGCATGAGCTCTTGTGGGACCGCGCTGGAGTTGCGAGATCGTCTCCAGCCCGACCCGCTGAACTTCCGTGACGAGCCTACCTTGATACTCTGTTCGAAAGGGGTGTCATTGAGGTCTTCTGACTCGAATAGATCGATAATCAGTTCCGGGGTTTGTTGTCCTGACAGCATTTTCTTTTTTTTCTTCCCCCCCTACCCAGCCCCCTGTTTTTTTTTTTTTTTTTTTTTTTTGAGAAAAAAAAATATAAAAAAATTGAAAAAGGTTAGATGCGGGGAAGAAAAAAAGAAAAGAGAAAAAAAAAAAAAAAAGTACGAAAAAAAGGCTTTTTTTGTTGTTGTTTTTGGTTTTCATTCCACAAGTGGTTTTTTTTGTTTTTTTGTTTTTTTTTTTTTTTTTTTTTTTCTTTTCCCCCTCTTTTTTTTTTTCTTTTCTTTTGGGTGGGGCAATAATATCTAAGCACATGTAAAGGTGGAAAAAAAAAATGGGAAGGGAATAAAAAAAAAAAAAGAGAACGGGAAGAAGGAAAAAAAAAAAAAAAAGGAAAACAACAACAGGTATCTCTCAATCAGAACATCTCTCTCTACCCATTTCTTTTAAAAAAAGAAATTCCTTTCTCTTTTTTGTCAGTTTTGCGTGTGTGTGAGTGGGGGGAACAACTAGGGTTGAAGATAGAATAAGGACTTTTGTGATTAAAATAAAATAAAAATAAGAATAAAGAGAGAGAGAGAGAGAGAGAGAGAGAGAGAGTGGGACGCACATTTCACCATCTTATCTCTTTAAGCACATCACCCCTTTTCTTTTTTTTTGAAAACTGAACGTAAAAAAAGGGGGAGGGGGGAAGTGGAGGGAAAAAGAAGGCGATGTCTAAGGGCAAATCCCACTTGAGGACCACTCCCCTCCCCCCAAAAAAAAAACACATGCCCCTGGGTTAGAAATCGAACGGGAGGAAATTTTTCTTTTTCTTTTTTTTTTTTTTTTTTTTACCCCTCATGCCTTCCCCAACCTTTTCTTCACCTTGAACAGCAAATTGGCACCCTTCGCCTTGGCCTTGTTCTGAATGTTGGAAACAAGGGAGGCCGCGGAACTTGGCTGGTTGGTGACTATCCCAAACTTGTACGCGAAACCCTTCTCGGAGGCTGGGAGCTCTGATTTTTTTTTTTTTTTTTTTTTTTTTTTCCACATACGACTTATAAACTGGTTGACCTCATCTGAGGCAGTTTTTTCCGCGGCACCGAACTCAGCGATGATCCCTTCGACAGTTCGTTCGACCTCGTCTCTGTTGCACTCCTGTGCGGCTTCCTCCCCCATGACAGCGCAGTACAACTGCACTCTAGCAGCGTAACGGTTTACAGCGTTCGTCTGCTCTTCCGTCCACTTCTCCTTGCACATGGCAGACACCCGTTGTCTGCACTGCATGCCAAGCAGTTTTGTGTACAGAGCACAGGTTTTTTGCATGGTGTTTCTGGTTTTTTCCATGTCGCCTGTTTCCTTGACAACCCTGGCCGTCACCTCGGAGCAGATCTCGGTTGAGGCGAGTTCTAAGTCCCTGGCGTTGAAGTTGCCTGCTTTGCGGGCCTCGACTCTCTCTAAAAGGTCTCTAGTCTTGCACAGCATGACATCCCCCCTCCGTGTCCCGATGGCCTTCATCATGTACTCATCGAGGTGGTCGATGAAGGACTGGTAGAAACGTTTCAACTGCTTGACGTCCTCTTTGTTCTTTTCGAACTCACGTACTTTTTTGGATTCGAACCCAGAGGTGCCCGACGCGTACGAGCTGCTTGATGTTGTCGGGCTTTCTGTTGGAACCTCTAGCGGGACCAGTGTGTACTTGGCCTCGATGCCCTCGAACACCAGGTCGAAGGTGGTTTCGCAGAATGCCTTGCTCCTCCCTTGGTTGATCCCCCACACCTTTCGAAACTCGTCGGATATTTTATTCTTTAGCATTTCAAAGAATTTAAACGTGGCTTGGCCGGTCATCCCTGCCTCGCCCATCCTGAGGATTAACTTCCTGCACGAAGCGAAAAGATGCTGTTCGTGAGCCTCGATCAACTGCGTGCTCCATAAAGGAGCGGGGACTTCAGCAGGCGCTTCCGCGGCTTGACCGTGATGAGCAAGCTCGGCAGCTTGAAGCGGACCAGATTCAAGTTCAATGTGCATCGCCTCTGTGTAGAATCCCGTAACGCATTTCACAAGTCTTTCGAATAATGTCGTGCTGATGATGTCGTTGAACTGATGATTAAACAGCGCATGGGGTTGGTCGTTGATACGCTCTACAACACACGTTGTAATGTCTGTGAACTGTTGTAACGACAGTTTTGTCGTGGCAAGAGAAGGCCATAAATGACCAGGGTGGTGGATGGGAGCACAGCACCCCCAATGAGGCGTGGTTGTTTGAAGACAGTCCGACGCGAGACGAATATACCAGTCGGGGTCCGACCATTCAGTATTCAACATACACAGTTCGTCGAAATGCGACAACCATGCTCCGACCCGTTCTCGGTCCTCGGGGGACACCGCTGTGTGGTTGGGAATTGAAAGGTCCGATGCAGATACAACGGTGAGCTTGCTTCCCTTTGTAGGAACCGCTGGTTGAGTCACACTTCTAGGTGTTGAAATAGACGGGAGCAACGCGTCCCACCATTTTACCCCGGACATGTTCTCATCGTCCAGAATGAACACCATTGAAGACAAGCAGTATGTTAGGAGCTGGAGTTGTTGAGTTATTTCGTCGACCTCTTCCGTGTTCTTTGAAGACCCGATCCCCTGGGCAAGAAGGAACAGGGATTGGGTACCATCGGCGAAGACGGATGGATTCGACCAAACTTGCAATCCTTTAGAGTACATTGTGGTGCTGTCGGGGTTTGCAAATGCGTTCTTGGTACGCATTAATGTGCTGAGGAATTTTGCGGCGTTGTTTTGGCATTCCACTCTTGTGCTGGCGGGGCACACAGACACAACGCATAATGATGAGTCTGCTGTTGTTTTTGCGAACAGTCCCAGTAGTTCCTCATTCGCCATCCAGGTTTTAGAAACGTCATCATACCACACTAACCATTCCACGGAGCCGGTGCCGAGCTTTTTGAACCCTTGGTGGAACGCTTTATTTGTTACGCCTTGAACCGGCGTGGCGCCTCCCAGCTCCCGCTCGACTCGCATGGCCCAGTACCCTTCGTCCTCCACCGTTTTCGCCCATTTTTTCGAAACCTTACGCGCCGCTTTGAGGTCTTTGTCCTCCAATGACTGGAACACGTTTGCTAGGATGACGATCGGGAGGCTTGCCATCTTTTTTTTTTTTTTTTTTTCTCCCCTCCAGTTTTCTTTTTTGTTTTTTAAAAGGGAGAATGGGGGGGCTCGTGTCAACTTTAAAAAGAGAAAAAAAAAAATGCCATCTACTTTTTTTGAAAGCAGACAGAATAAAAAAAAAAAAAAAAAAAAAAATATATGAGTTAAAGGAAGTCTTTGTGAGACGCCCCCTTGTTCTCATGCTCTACCTGCACCTATCCCCCTTCAGCAGCGGTTTCTCCTTCTTCGGTGGTCGTGCCGGCCTCCTCCCCAGCTTGGCTACTTTTTCCCTTCTTTCCTTTGCCCATTGCTTCCCCAGCTCCTCCAGGTCGTACTTGGTCTTCGTTGATGCAAAGATTGCTCTTCTACTCCACCCGATCGCCGCCTTCGTCCCTCCGATTGATCGCAGCGTATGTACTCTCTTGCATGGTTCAGCAGGGAAGGCCCTCCTTCCTTTCACCTTCTTCTGCAGTCTCCCTAGTTCCCATGTGTTCCACACCTTCTTCATCACCGTGTGCAGTCTCCTGGCCTTCTGTCGCACCTCTGCCAACTCCCCTAGCTTCCCTCCAAGGGATTTCTGGGTCACGTTTTCGAAATCCAGCGCCAGCTCCACCGTCGACACTGCCGTGCTTCTGTTCCCTCCATACCAGCGCAGCTGCTTGAGCCATTTCAGCACCGGTTTCGTGTACTCCTTCAGGGTGTTGCCGGTCTGCAGCCTCGCGAACTCCTCCTCTGTTGGTGCTGGGTGTGCCTCCCCCTCCGTGATCTCCAGCCATTGGTGTGTCCGGTAGATCTGCTGCCTCTTTGCCTGCAAGGCTGCGTCGCGTTCCCCCACCACAGCCAGCAGGTAACGCTGGGTCTTCTCGAGCCTGTCCTTGTCCTCCTTGGCCGCTTCCCTCGGGAGGATGCCATGGAGCCTCATGCACGGTTCTAGGCCTGTTCGTGTCGTGCCTGCATGTGCCTCCCGTTGCCCTACTTCGACAGCCAGTTCGCACTCCCACAGTGCATGCTCCAGGATGTTGGATATCTGTTGCATCTGACCGCATACGTCGCAGCGTGCCGTTGCGGGTTCGTCCTGCTGCCTCTGCTCCGCCAGCAGCATGCGCTCCAGCTCCGCGACTTCCCCTTCTCCTCCCGCCTCTCTTTCTTCTTCGTCTTCTGAGTCGTCTCGGGAATCTTCTTCGTCCACCTCATCCTCCGTCGGTGGGATGTGTGCCACTGCGTCCGTCCGCCATCCCCGTGGGTGGATGTAGAAAACCGCGCCTGTGATCACCCTGCGTAGGTTCCTTGCTGCGATGGGGTCCGACGACGCCAGCTTCCCCCATAGCTCGTTTGTCTCGACAGCGGCTGCCGTCGCCATTCCTTTCATGGAGCTCCGTTTTCCCATGATGGCCTCCGCTTCACCACGCCTGAGCTTGTCTCTGATGTAGTGTCGGAACCGCTCCTTCTCCATGGCCATGGTGTCCTTCAGCTGGTCCCAGGTTGCTTGCACCATGGGTAGCCACCTCTGCTTCAGGTTTCCCACCAGGCCCAGCGCCTTCTTCCCTTCCCGGTACAGCTTTGCGATGTCGTTGCAGCGTGCCCACAGTTGGTCGTCCTTCCTGCATGCCCTGTACATGAGCATCAGTGCTTTGTAGGCTGCTGTCATCTTCGGGTGGTGTGTGTGCCCTGGTAGTGTCACGGAGAGTACTGCGCCGGGGCTCCGCGTGCGATACCTCTGGCCCCACAGCGTGTATGTCGTCTCCATCACCAGGAGTTCCATCATCCCCGTCCTTGGCGGTGAGAAGGGGGCGTCGTACAGGCAGCTTGGCAGCAGTGTGGAGCTGATGATCCGCGCCTTCTGCTGGAAGGACAGCGGGGTCGCCCCCAGCCTGCTCAACGTCTTCATCGCTTCCTTGGCCCTGTCGTTGTTGTATTGCTGCTGGCCGTCCGTCCGCAGCTTGGCTCCCAGCACCTCCACTGTCCGCACTGCCTGCAGCACTTCACCGTCCACCTTCACTTCCGGTGCCTTGGCGCCTGTCGTAAAGGTTTTGGTTTTCTTTACGTTTAGCTTCATGCCAACCATTTTGCAGAAGTCCTCCACCGCCTCCACCCCCTTCTGCAGTGCTGCCGCGAGTTGTGACAGAAGGTACGCGTCGTCAGCGTATGACAGCGAGCGGACCCCCGTGCCGTCCTCCACCTGTTTCATCAGCACTGCCAGTAACGCGTTGATGAGTACCACAGATATGGGGCACCCTTGTAGGATTCCATTTGTCGTGTGGAACTCCTCTCCAACGCCCGTGGCGTACCTGAAACGTCTCCGCATGCCCGCGTACATCCCCTTCAGCGCCCTTAGAATGCCCGTCTCCATGCCCATGTCCTCCACCAGCTCCATCACTAGTTGCTGCGGTACGCTGTCGAAACACTTCGCAAAGTCAAGTGCCACCCCGACCAGCGGTTTCCCTTCGAGTAGAGATTCCTCGATGTCCAGGGCGAGGTCCATTAGCGCGTCCTCTGTCCCGAAGCCTGTGCGGAATCCGTACTGCTTGTCGTGTACCCACTTCTCCTGCCAGAGAAGGATGTCTGCCAGTCGCGTGCATGCCCAAAGTCTGTACACCGCTGATGTCACCGTGATGGGTCTGTGCTCCAGCGGTCCCGCGTCGTCGCATTTTGGTACGAGTGTGACCAGCGCCGTCTTCACGGCCTCTGGCCATCTCCCGGTTGCTTCGATCGCTTGGAAGAGCTGAGCCCAGGCGTCCAACACCGACTCTGGTAGTTTGCGTAGCTCCAGCATCCTCCACCCGTCGATGCCTGCTGCGCTTCTCTTGCTCTTCCTTGCGAGTACCTCTCTCAGCCTCGCTCCCGTGAGCTGCGTCTTCGTCATCTCATGCCGTTGTATAAACTTGCCATACTTTGCCTTGAAGGGGGCGAAGGGGGGTTCCGGCTTGTTTTCGTACTTCGAGAAGACGCTCTTCCAGGCTTTGCGCATGACTGCGTCGATCTTCGCAGGGTCTGCCACTAGTAACTTACCATCCTTGACTGCCCTGGTCCCATCGCTCTGGCGTTTTCCTCTTGCTACTGTCACCAGCTTGGCCGTTTCTCTTCCCGATGCCACCTCAGCCAGGTATTCCCGTCTTCGCGTCGTGTTCGACTCGGTCCTCTTCCTCCGTTCTTGCGCTGCCACGGCGTCCTCCATGTCTAGGGTTGCTGCCAGCATGTCTTCGATGAACGAGGTGTCCTGCGGTATTGGCTCCGTCGGGACTGCTGCTGCTGCTGCTTCTCTGTTCACATTCCTTATTGTGTTCAGAGTGGTCGTGCTCAGGCTCCCCTCGTCCATTGCCCGTTCCAGTTGCTCTCGTAATGAACGGGTCTTGAGCCTCAGCTTCTCCAGTCGGGCCTGCATGATTGTAGCCGCCCCGATCGAGCCTGTTGTTGTCGGTGCACACACATTCTTGTTCTTCGTGCTTATGTGTTTGCCCCTTCCAACGTATGCTGCCCTCCCTGGAGTCCCTACCGGTTGTCCTATCAGGAGATCTTCTGTGCATCGGGAGAGTGTTTCGAAGGCTTCTGTGATTCGGCCCTCTCGCAAGTGCAGCTGGAAATGACACGCTTCAACAGCCTCTGCGCCCTGACCTTCTGCCGGCTCCTCTGCTGCTTCCAGCCCCTTCGGCAGCATGTACCTCTGTACCTGCAGACTGAACCTATCGAGTTGTAGTCGGACTGTGAGGGTTCTGTGGTCGGTTCCTTTGACTAGCTTGTATGCGCTGCAGTCCGTGATGGCCGGCACCGCCTCTGGGTTTGCCAGAATCCTGTCTATCCGTGTGGCGCAGTTTTCCCGTACAAACGTTGGTTCTGGTTGCTCGCCCCTTCTCATCTTTGCGCATAGCTCCGCTGCATCAGTCCAGCCCGTCTGCAGCGCCTTGCACAGTTCTGGAGACCTGTCCTCGTCAGTGTTCAGGTCGCCGACAACGAGTATGGGTACGTTGCCGAGCTCCCTCGTCTTCTTCTGCAGGACGTAGTGGAGGAGGGTCTCCCTCTTTGCCGTTTCTTCTCGCCCTGCTCCCGACGGGCAGTAAACCGAGATGATGTGCAGCCATTTGCGCTTGCCGTCGATCGCGACCTGCGTGTGCAGCCACCTCCGGCTTTGCTCCTCAGGTTGGTCTGAGGTATCCAGTGTTCCTGGTAGTGCGGTCCTGGGTTCTCGGATGAGTGTTGCGAGTCCCCCCCTCTGTGCTACCCAGTTCGATGCGATGCCCTCGACCTTCCTCCCCGGCTGCGGTGGCCCCCACATCGGCTTCCACTTCTTCTTCTGCTTCACCTTGCCAAGCTCTCGTTCTATTTCTTGTTGGCCTGCCAGGGTGAGCGCTGTCTCCTGTGTACATATGACGTCCATGTCCAGCTTTGTGACCTCCTCAAGTTGGTTGCGAAGGGAGGCTACGTTCACCGTCGATATGTTCATGTACGTGGGTGCTGGTCCAGGGTTTGGTTGTATTCCCTGAACCGTGAGTCTCGCGAAGTCCTCCGCCTCCTCTGACCCCGGTCTGCGCTTCCCCTGCCTCAGTTCAGCACCTTTCCGATGCATGCGCAGCACTGTTCCCTCCTGCATGTTTCCAGGGTGCACACCGCTGCCTTCCCTCCCTTCAGCAGCGTCTTGCATGAGGCGCACTGCCCCTGGGTGGCCTTGTACGCCTTCGACCACGCATGGGTGTGCATCTTTTGCTTCTTCTGTGCCTGCGATTGGGGGGAATCCATGCCCTTCCCTTCCGAGGACTTCGTCGGCTGCCTGTAGGATGGCGTGCCGTCCGTCTCCATCGGTGTCGGGGACCGGGATTCTGGAGGTGTCACGCTCCTTGGCCGTTTCGTGGGGGACGCGGCTGTGTTCTTCTTCGGCGATCCCTGTGCCTTCCTCCTCCTCGGTGATGGTGAAGCCTCCGGAGGTGTCCCGCTTCTCTGCCTCTTCGTCGGGGATGCTGGAGATGCTGGGTTCGTTGCGATTACCTTCTCCCTCAGCTCCCTGTGCCTCAGCGCTTGCTTCTTCAGTGTCTCCCTCAGCTTCTTGTTGTCCTCTTGCAGCCCTTTGATGATCTGCTCCAGCTTCTGCATCTGTTGTTGTATTCCTGTCGGCATCTGCTCTTCCTTTTGCTCTTCCTTTCCCTTCTCCTTCTGCGGTTTGTGCTTCTGTTCCTTCTGCCCCTTCTGCTGTGCCTTCGGGTCCTTCTTCTGTTGTGCCTTTGGGTCCTGCTTTTGTTGTGCCTTCGGGTCCTGCTTCTGCTGTGCCTTCGGGTCCGCCGCTGCCCAGTACTCCTCGCCTTTGTCCTTGCCATAGAAGCAGAGGAACTCCGGCTTGGAGTACTTGGTGTCGTTGTTCTCGTTTGGGTCCTTCCGCGTCTCCCCTTTTGCCACCACCATCCGCAGCGGTTGGAGTTTCCATGCCTCTGTCAAGGGCATTTGGTTCTCTCCTACTTGGACTTCCCCGAACGGGGGTCGGACAACCGCCTGGATAATGGCGAGCTGTTTCCCTTTCTTGGGGATCATCCGGAGCACCTCCGCACCTTCCCACCCCTTCGTGCGGATCACCTCCTGCACCTGCCCTGCTGTTACTCCGCGCGGTACGCAGTGGAGGTCGTACTTCGTCTTCTTTGCTCCCCCTGCTTCCACCAGTAGCCCTGCCTCCCGTGCCCTGTCTGCCGCGTGCGTCCTTGCTTCCCCTTCCTCCATCACCAGCCCGACCCCCCTCCCGTTGCTGATGATGGCTGCCTCGGGCCCCGCCGCCTTCCGTGCCTCCGACACGCTCCACGTCTTTAGCCACAACGGTGGCGCGTCCTCCTTCCTCCTCCTTCGTTCTTCGATGTACATACCGGTACCTTCTGCACCCCCGGCCTGTTTCGCTTTCTTCGCGTCGCTCGCCGACAGATAGACCAGGAGGTCCATCTTGGTGAGCTTGCCGTCCCACCCCTCGCCCCTCGGGTCTGACAGCCCTCGGGTCCCGATCCCCATGGATCCGAGCACCTTCTTCGTGTGCTCTCTCGCGTCGGCCTCGACCTGCTCCCAGCCTTCCCCCGCCGCCGGTCGCCTCCATACCACTCTCAGCACCTCGGTGGCGTTCTCGTCTTCGTCCTCGTCCTCGTCCTCGTCCATCCAGCGTTCCTGCTGCTGCTTGCCATGTGTCTTCGGCCATCCCGCCTCTGCCGTTACCCTCACCGCGCGTACCACCTTCCCCTTCCCTGGTCTCGCCCGCGCTACCTGCACCCACGAAGGTGCTGCCCCCTGCTGGGGTTTTTGCTCTCCTCCTGAGGGAGAAGACCCAGGGCCACCACTTGGAGGTTCCCCAGCCATGATTGATAGAGATTTTGTTAATTCCAACCCAATATCCAGCCCCTTGACCCCTCAAGACACACTTTTTTTTTTTTTTTTTTCCCTCGTCAATTTCTTTTTGTCAAAACCTTAAGAAAAACAACCAAATCACACCCCCCACTAAAAAAAAGTTTTTTCTCCTTCTCTTTGGGGACTCATCGTCGTCTCAGAGGTTTCTTAAGATTTCTTTTTTTTTTTAAATGTATCTTTTTTTTTTTCTGTCTCTCCCCCCCCTTCCCCCCCCCTCCTCTCCTTTCAATGTGTTTCACTACGGTACCGCGACACATTTTTCTTCGGTTTTCCGAATTCGACTTCGGAAGACTTTGCCGCAAAGGACAAAGCTGAGAGGGTGGCGGACACGTCCTTCATGCACGGTGACACACAGGAAAGCAAGACAACTGAGCCCCCTGACGTCCGGATATCGGCGACTACGTTGGACAAGTAGCAGTGAGACTGTTGAGTGAGGAAAGAAGGTTCGACAGGCGGGGTGTCAGCAAGATCCACGAGGTGCACCTTCGCAGCAGAACTGAAACAGAGCTGGTTGTTGTGGCCGTCTACAAAAATCGTTAAGATAGTGTGGCCACCAGCTACCTTGCTGTAGCCTTCGTGGATGGCGCTCAGTACCTCTTGTTCGCTCCCCTCCCGCTTGCTTCCTTCCCCGTAATTCTCCACGAGTTCCCTGTTGTTCAACACATCCTTCACCCCTCCCTCGCTCACCTCCACCATCGACACCCCGTAGCTGTACCTCCAATTCTTCTTCTCCCTCTCGCCTGCATCGTCGAACAGCCTTTGTATGGTACGCTGTGATAGGTTTGAGAAAGAAGGGGGGAGATGCATACCCCGACCATGCCCTGGTTTTCATTGTCGCCAACCATGCTGTAGGTCTTACCGCTGCCCTGTTGTCCATGTGTGAAGACACACAGGTGAAAACCGTCTAGTGCTACGGTGACGGAGGGTGCGAGTTCATTGAAAATATCGAGCTAAAAAAAAAACTTGATTTTTTTTTTTTTTTTTTTTTTTTTTTTGTACCTGAGTGGATTCGGGGCCAAACACGTGTGCGAATTCGAATGAGTGGTAGGTCTCTCCGGAGTCGGAGATGGTCATCGTGTTCGGTTCAGGGAATGCTGTGGTAATTTTTTTTTTTTTTTTTAAAAATTAAGACTTTCATACATATAATGCATCGGGAATCGTCGCCGTTCCCCTCCGCCAAAGAGGGGCGCACCCGGCACAGAACCTTGACTGCCCCGAGCAGCTCCGCCAGTTTGTTCTGCAACCGTCTTCTCTCCCTTCGTTCGCGCATGTTGGTGGCTTGCAGCGCGTGGAGCTTTGACTCCGAAGCGTTCCCTTGGGGTGCTGCGAGCTGCCCACCCAACTGTCCTTCCAGTTGCACTATTTTGTTCTCAAGCACAGTCCTCTGTGCCTCCGCCTCCGCAAGAAGCTGTTTTTCCACCTCCGCGATCTTTTGTTGATTCCTTTGCTCCAGTTCTTTTTTAAGCTGGGTTTGGGGAATTTTTTTCAAAAAGAAAAAAAAAAAAAAATACCTGGGCCGCTGCTGTTCCAATTCTCGCTCTCTCAGCCTTCTTAACTTCTGCTCGTATCTCGTCGGCGGTTTGCTGGTTGCAGCCTTCTTTTTGCAACGCCTCTATTCGATGCTGTTTATTTTTTATTTTTTGTTCTTATTGTGCAAACCTCTGCCTCCTCTTTATCGAGCTTCAATGATATGATCTGTCTGTCGAGGTCCTCACGTTCCGCGCGAAGATCCTCGTTTTCCATTCGAAGCGCCTTCAGGTCTGTCTTGAACTCTGCACGAATGATCTCCTGCACCTCGGTGATCTGCACGCTGAGATCGTTGATTTCGTTATCACGCTCGAGAAGCTTCTGTTTCAGCTCTGCGGTGGCGGGGTTCTCACGGGGGGGTTTCACGGACTCCGCGAGCTTTGCGGTAAGCTCCTCAACCTTTGCGTTCAAAACAGCTATTTCCTGAAGGGAACTTGAATTCCTGGGGCTTCCCAAAGGGGTTGTTCCGTCAGCTTTTCTGACCTTCATGGCTTGCAAGGCGGCCTCAAGCTCTGCTGTGGTTGGTCCTGATGACACAACAGGTGGGGTTTGCCTTCCTGACCCGTCTTCATCGGTGAGTAGTCCAGCGGTTGGGCTGCACCGGTCTTCCCTCCAAGACCCCGGGCGCTTCTCTGTTAGCCGTTCCCTGACCTCTTGGATTTTTTCCAGCAGCGTGTCGGCAGCGGCAACCCCTTCGGTTCCCTCGTTGTGCTGCGGATTGAGATCGTCCCTTATGGTGTTCGCCCTCTCGCCCACCTCCTCGACGAGGCCCGCTACGACATCTATGTCTTGCTTCATGCTGTAGCTGGTCAGCTCCAGACCCTCGTCGCTTTCTTCATCACTCTCACCCATGCCGACCTGGAAAACGAAGTTTTTTCTTTTCTACTTTGACGAAACAAGAATTGCAGGATGCTGGGATTCACAGCGGAAATGGCTGAAAAGAGGACGGAGACACGGATACAAGCAAACTGCCCAATTAGCTTATTTGCGTTTTCTTTTTTTTAACGAGAAAAAAAAAGGGGGGGGGACTAAAAATTAATTATATTCACATGAAATAATTCCACACACAGACATCCCCGTCCGATCCGACCGACACGACCTGCTTACCGTCGGTGGTCCACACTGCTTTTACACAGGAGTTGGAGTGACACGAGGCTTGCGTGAGGGGGGCGGCTTCGGGCTTCGTCGGATGCATCGTGTACACGACAATTGTCCCGTCTTGCTGGGCGGTGACGAAGGCGGACGCCGCGGTGCTGACAGAAATAGAGTTGCTTTGCACCCTAGTTGTGTCGTTGATACGGAAGACAGGCTGCTGGTAATCGATGTCGTAAAATCTTATTTTTTTTTCTTCTTTTTTTTTTTTTCTTTTTCCCCATACTGTATCGATCCATCAACGGTAGCGATGATCAACTCATGCTCACCGGTAGTTCGCTGCCCCATCGAGGCGAACCCGGAGCACTCCGGATCGGTTTTGTAAGTCAATCTTTTCGGGGTTTTCATATTCCCGTCTTGCCTCGCGTTCTGCGCGAGATCGAACGCCATTGCAGTCTTGTCAAGTGAACAGGTGTGGATGATAGTTTCGCAGGTATTGTCGCCTAACACACATGTAACAGGTTTGTTGTGATTCTGAAGCATTGCAATGCACTCTCTCTGAGCGGTCGACCATACTCGTGCAACACCGTCTTCGCCGGAGGAGAGATGGAACATCCTTGATGAGTACAACGACGTAACAGCACCACGATGCGCTGTTGGTACTACCCACAACTCCGTCTTCCTTTCAACATCAAAACATCTCATAGATCCGTCGTTCCAGCCCACCACCAACTGGTTTGGAACAACAGCGTATGTCAACGCAGTCGGACATACTCTGTTAACGGTTGTTTTGAACACAATTGTGTACTCGCTGAGGTTCCACACACGAACGGATCCGTCTTTGCTCGCAGTCGCGAACTGGTCGGAACGATCGGGTGGAACCGCGACATCGGTGACACCTTCAGTGTGAGATGCCATGTATAATGTGGTTGTTAAATCGCTGGATACTAAGCGGTAAAGACACCCTGCGTTTGTCGCGGCTAAGATTTCGCAGCCGTCACCGGATGTACTGAGCGATGTGACACCGCCTGAAAGCTGTACTACGTTAAGCGTCCGCCAGTCTCGTTCAGATCCGGTTATCTTCGCAACCGTTCCATCCCCGCAGCCCACGACGACTGTACCGTCGTTCGCCACGTATGTTAAAGAGAGAATACCGGCACCTCCGATGGTGAAGTTTGTCTTGTACAGCATTGATGCCGTGTTGAACACCACAACATCATTGCTCATTGTGCCGCACAGTAAATTCTCGCCGAGCAAAGCTGCTGATGCGTAGGTTCGAACAAACCCGCCGAGCTTACCCCCGCTGCCCGGAACTTGAAACAGTGCCGATGACAGCTGGTACTGCATGGATTTGATCTCGAAGCCCCACTTGCACGCTCTCACACCGGTGTTGTATGTTACATAGAAGTCGTATGCTTGCCGTCTGGTACCTGCTTCGTGTATCGCTCCCCATTGTAAGCCCAGTGCCTTCTCGTTATCTATGACATCTTTAATACTCCCGCTTCGTTCGCCCGACTGCATGTCCCATATGTATGTGCGGCCGTCCACGCCTACACTTGCCAGCCATCTTTCGTCAGGGGAGAATTTTAAGGAATACACGCCTTTTAAATGGCCTTCTAACCTGTGCCGTGCGACTCTTGTGTGGTAGTCCCATATGATTATAAAGCCGTTGCCCTCCTTTGATCTTGATGATGCTGTCTGGCCGGAGGCAACCATGGATCCTGTAGGGGAGACGTCAACTGCTGAGATGGAGGCGTCGTGGCCTCGTAGGATGTGCTGGTCGTGCGGGTCCTCGCAGTTAGATGTTACCAGGAGCTTCCCGACAGAGAAGATGGCAACAAGTGGGATGGAGGTCGGATGCAGTACCGCCGTGTTGGGACTTTCACCGCTGAACCCGATAACGTGCTCCAGCTCCAACGGGGAATTCTCAATCTCGCTTCCGCTTTGAGGCGTTGCCGCCATGGGCGTGCGCCCGCTGCCCGTCAGTATCTGTTGCATTTTATTTTTTTTTTTCTCTCTCCCCCTCCCCCCCCTTTTTTTTTCTTCTGATATAAATTCGGACTGGGGAATAAAAAAAAGGGAAAGTGTAAAAAAAAAAGGGGGGGGAGAAAAAACCCTAGAAAGGGCTTTTTTTTCTTTTTTTGTGAAAACGGGGGGAAAAAAAAAAAAAAAAAAAATATGAATAAAAAAGAGAGAGAGAGAGAACAGGTTTATCAAGATCTGTGGTTCAGGCTTGTGATTACCTCGCTGGGGTCTTTCTTGCCCAGGGCAGAGAAGAACCTGTGTTGCTTCACGCAACTGACAGGGTTGTCGGTCTTCGCCTTGGAGTAGTTTGTGGGGAAACGGGGAAGCTTTTTGCTGAAGGGAAGCAGCCGCTGGTTCGTGAAAGATCCTTGATACGAGGAGTGCGTCGGCGCCGTTGCTGGTGGCTCCACCGCCCCACCACAGTTATCGCTCCACCCAGTGGCGGTACGCCCCTTCATGGCCTTCCAAGATTCATCACCTAAATGAACACCAGACACATTTGGGATACCTCTGTCTCGTTGCATGTAAGAGTGTATTGCAGAAGACGTGCCTCCTAACCTTCCTTTGGAGATGTAAAGCTCATATTCGACAGGATTTCCCTTCTTCAGTTTTTGAAGCTGCGTTTTTGTCAAGTCCTTCGCTGTGAGTTCTTGTTTGTGGAAGACCCCACCCTCGATCCTCTGGGTACCTTGTTCTGAAGGATTCGCACGGTACGCACGGACTGGGCTTTCTCCCAAGAATGCTGATGCTGCAGTTGTTTCGGACAACGGGGACTCATGGTACTCTGTGCTGAACAGCTTAGAGGACGACTGGTTTAAAGCCGATCCACCGACGAATTTTCTCCTTGGTGCGGAGAATACAGGTAGAGGCCCTGGAGGGCTTTTCCCTTCCTTCATGAGGTCGAGGAGCTGTTTCTGGCTCGGGACCAAAACTGTAGGCTGCGAGTTGCAATTAAAACCCGTGATCTCCTTCTTTTTCTTCCTCGCGAGCAAATCTTCGCTGGGTATCGAAGCGAGGCCTTCTCCGGGCGCCTTTTGAATCAGCCTAAGATGGCTCTTCGGGTCGCTTGTCTGTATTGGAAACCTTTGATTGTTCGCGGTGTATGCAGTGCCGCCTCCGCTCTTCAAGCTGGGCGCGTACTTCCCCATCACACCTTTGCTGTCGTGCGCTACCGAGTTCGACGTCGCGTACAGCGAGAACGCATTCGAGTCGGGTCCACTGCTTCCGTACATGGGGACGTGTTCTCCCCTCTGTTTTTTTTTTTTTTTCTTTTTTTCCCTCTCCCGCGAAAAGTTAAAAAAAAAAAAAAAAAAAAAAAAAACTATTATCATTACTACTCTAACCCATCGTGTATTCTTTTACAGTCTAACTTAAGCTGCCATCTGTGATAATTACGGGAAGGGGAGGAGGGGAGGGATCCATACTTCAACTCGTCCACCTTCACGTTCTCTCCATAACGCCCAAAGTCGATCTTGTCCAAAATCTCAGGTGTGATGACCTGCTTGCAACGGGCAATGTTTTTCAGCGCCAACGAGGACCACTGTGCAACAGGGGTCCATGCGGTGTCTAGCTCGGGGGACTTCCGTTGGTGGAGCGTCGCGTTCCGGAAACACCGCACCAAGACGGAAACCCCACCAGTGCGCAGCAGGGCCGAGACATTCGCAGGCGAGTTCATGCTGCAGCCTGCTAAGGTACACGCTGCACCAAATTGGATTTCCACGTGAGAAGCATGCGCCTTCATGGTGTTCAGAATGGTGATGATACCCTCGTGGTCGCACAGGGCGTGCCTTGCTTTTGAGTTTGCTGCAACTAAGGTAGCGAGGACGTCGAAAGCATGGTACTGAAGTTCACTGTTTGCCAGGTGTTCCTTCATTGCGGTGAGGACAAGCTGGACGCAGCCGGCTTCAACGCAAAGCGCCTGAAGCCTGTCTCCGCTTGTGCAGAAGTTCGCAATCGCCGAACAACATGTTGCTTGTAGTGTCGCCCTGCCCGTGCACTGTTCCATGCACTCCACCACGTGTGCTACGGTTCCCGCCTCGATGTGGTCGAGCAGCCCCGGTTCCGTGCAGGCCTCCACGTGTGCCCGTGCTTCCAAGACAAGGTCCCTGTCGTCGAAGATCAACAACCGGTTGAACAAAGCAGTCAGCTCACCGTTGACCTCCGACGGCTCCGGCGGCTTTGGTAGATTCGTCTCCGGGTTCAACGTCGTGGGGTCAATACGGCCATGGCTCGACACAGGCCGGGATGACATTTTTTTTTTTTTTTTTTTTTTTTTTTTTTTTTTTTTTTTTGCCTGAATAAATTCAATAAATTTCTGGCTCACAATACCGTGTTTGCAAGTGTGGGCAATATGTACATGGCAACAGGAAATCTATGTCAAATTATCTTTCGGGTCTTTCCCAGTCAAGGCTTGCTCGGTTTAAGACTTTTTCGAACCTTTCCCTGGACATCGTATTTATGAATATCAACATTTTAAAGATTCCAGCAGTCCAGTATGACGAGATATTGAGCTTTTAGACTTTGCCACCATGGCTATGACTAATCTAAACGGTTTAAAAGTACTTTTTTGCGCCGTTGGTGTGCATCAGGTTATAAATATATATATATATATATATATATATATATATATATATATATATATATATATATATATAAAAACTTTTTTTAGTACCCCGCATGGAAATGAAGGATTCTTACTCGATCAAGCTTGGATCGTCCAACAAGCACTTCAGCGCGACGGGTAGGAACGCTCTGACCATGTCGGGGTTCGTCTCTAGGTGCCCGAGGAACTCGCCTATGTCCATGTGTCTTGTTCTGTGGAAATCCCGCATTTCGTCCATGAGGCGGAGCGGAGACATGGCGGGGGGCTTCTTGCTCTTCCCCTTTTTGGATTTTCCCATCGAGGCGAGAAACCGCTCCTCCTCAAGCTTCCTGCCTTCATCAAAAAGATGGATGAGGACCTTTAACATGTGGCAGGTCCGAGGTGCCAATCCATCCAACGATCGACTCTTCCTGAGATCAAGAAGTTTGTGGAGATGAATATATGAATTCGAATCAAAACCAGTTGCAGGTGTTGTTCCTGAAAAGTGGAACCTCCCACCAAGGTTTGCGAACAAAGAAAACGCAGCGTTGCTGACGGTGCTCTTCCCTGCCTTGTTGATGAGGGTGTCAAGACCTTCTGCTAATTTTGAGTAAGGCAGGTTACCTGTTGAGTCGCTAGGGTGGAATATGTAATATGTTTTGACTAAGTCCTTGTCGCTATCGCACGCGAGGCTGGAGAGTGCTCTGTTGAATTGTTTTGCGCTGATGCCTTTATCGTGGCCAGAGGCCTCGTTCCCAAAGGCAGCCAGAATCATGGTTAGGTTGCTCCCAGCAGTAACTTCACCGGGTTTTTTCCTAGTGCGGGGGATCACGTTTGCGTCCTTAGTTTCTGCAGGGTACCACACCCTTTTGTAGTAAGGCGAGCCGCCCTCGTTCGCCTCCCCCTTCCCCTCGCAGCCCGCCAGGTATTTCTTGCTGCTCTCGCAGTAGCTTCTGCCCCATCTTCCTGAACCCTTGTACAACAGTTCGATCGTCTCTTCGGGGGTGAGCTCTGTTTCATATGTTAAGCTTTCCATTTTTTTTTTATGGGGGAGGATTTCCCCCCTTTTTTTTGTACCCGGTGACAGAGGGGGGGAAAAAAAAAAGAAAGAAAAAAAACGGCAATATATTTTTCTTTTTTTCTTTTTAAAATGGTGGTTCAACTTTCTCCTAGCTATTTTGACAAAATAGCGGGGGGGGGTGGGGGGAAAGAACTTTGACCGCACATTGTATTTTTCTTTTTTTTTTTCCCCGCTTTTTTTTCTCGCAAATAAGAAATAAAAAAAAAAAAAGCCCCCAACCCCTGTGTTAAGATTAAAAAAAAAAACTTTTTTTTTAAAGTGCCAGCCCACCGTCCACGGATATGACCTGCCCTGTTAGGAAGCTGCAAGAAATCGCAAACCCAACCACCTCCGCCACCTCGAACGGGTCCCCAAAGCGGCCCAGAGCGGTTTGTTTCAACAGCATCTCCTTCTGCTCAGGCGTGACCGCTGCCGTCATATTTGTATTGATGAACCCGGGGCTGATCACATTGCTGCGGAGGCCCTTGACACCATATTCCTTTGCGAGAGAGTGCGAGAGGCCTGTTAAGGCTGACTTCGATGCTGAATAGGGAATCTGCCCGTGGTTGCCATCGGAACCAACTACGCTTCCAATAAATGTTACTGAAGACGATGCATTCTTCAAGAGGCCCGAGCGTGCGAGGAATGCTTTTGTCAGCAGCATAGGGGAGATGGTGTTGACTCTCATGATGGTGTCCATCTCCTCCAGAGAGGTTCTCAAGAGTAGCTTTGACTGTGACATCCCTGCAGCGTGGACTATATTCCGCACGCACCCGCCGCCCATTTTTGTGACTTCGTTGGCGAACTCGGTCGCGTCCTCCGGGGTCAGGTCTGCTAGCTCCGGGAGCCGCACACCCACCCCTTTCCCTGGGAGACCCCTTGCAACCTCATCCGCTACCTCCTTGTCCCTTGCACAGCACACCACAAAGTGCCCTTTTCCAGAGAGGTGTTCTGCCACAGCACGCCCGATCCCCCTCGACGCCCCGGTTACTACAGTCGTCATTTTCAGTTTTTTTTCTACCCTCCTTTTTTTTTTTTTTTTTTTTTTTTAAATTATTTTGAGTGGGGTATCATAGTATCCAGGGTTAACCGATCACCCGCGGGTTTTTAATTACAATCGGGGTTTTAAATTGACGTCAAATGAAAGGCGAGCATGCAACCATGCTTAAAACCCTTATATTTGCGGGTTTGCTGAAAACCAGTTTTTCCAAAACTGCATTTAAAGCCTTAAATAAGGCTATTTTGGGTTTTGATAGCTGGAATGGGCTCAGATCGTCAAAGTAGGGTTTCTGAAAAAAAAAAAACTGAGCATGGCCTTGGTATTTTTTGCCAGAAATATGGGTTTTGGACCGATCAAACCGATCCGAAATTACAAAAAAAACCCATCATTAACCCGACAGTGATCGAAAATCTAAAATTGCTCGGGTCGGGTTTTAAAACCCGAAGGTGATCGGTTAACCCTGGATACTATGGGGTATTGTAAAAAAAAAAAAAAAAAAAAAAAAAAAAAAAAAGTACATTTTTTTTTTTTTTTCCCCTTCTACCTCGAGTTCCGGTGGCTCTCGGTTTTGTTGTCTGTGAAGGATGAGTGGGACATGTCGATTCTCTGTTCCGTTTTATTCTGTCTGCTTCGGTGTCCTTTTGTGTTCGGGTTCGAGCCCTGCATGTGCCTCGCTGCGTTTGTAAACTGGGGTTTTTGGATGAGCCCGGTTAGGTCCGGAAGCTCAGCCCGGACCTTTGCCAGCCTGTTCTTCCCAAGCTCCTCCTTGTAGATCCCGTCGTAGTTTTTCTGGCGAACGACGTAACGCCAGTCCTTGTCAGACACGTCGATCCCTTGCGCGCGGCGGGACAGAACGTTCTCCTCGTGCATGGTGAGGTTTCTACGGTGCTTTAAACCTTGCCTTACAAGGGTGTCTGGGTCGATTTCAGCACCGCCATACGTCAGATTTTGAAGCAATGAAAGGTCCTCGAGGTCCTTAACCGGAAGCCATTTCGTCACAGAATGCAAAAAATCCATTTTAACAGAATCGATTGACCCGGGATTTGTCACGGAGAAGGGCACGATGTCTACACCAGGAGGGGTCTGGTCCTTAATGGTTAGAATGGTGGTGGCGACCTCTGTGGGGCGGACAGCGTCACACTTAGATAGGACGATGGTGGTCGGAATACCATACTCATGGCATACAGAAAGGAGCTTTCCGTCTTGAGGGGCTAGACGGCCTGCCATTACTGGTGACAGAATGTACACCCGATGGAGAATTGAACTTGCCGCTAGTGATATATATTGGTGCATCAGTGCTTCATTTTGTGATGCGAGATATTTGGCAGCCTTGCCTTTTCTCCATTGTACGTACCCGTAGCCTGGGGTATCGACGATATTGAACACGTTTGATATACCGTATTTCGTCAGATATTTCGTCTCACCGCCTCGGCTCGACCGTTTCAGGCCCAGTTTTTTGTGGTTTGCGGGGATGTTCAGGACGGCTTGGAGCAGGCTTGATTTACCGGAGCTGGACTCGCCACATATCATGACTTCCGGTTTCATGCGTTTGTTGTTCCCCAGGAGGTCTACTATGCTGTCCGAGCTGATTAGCCGTCTGGGTTCAGACCTCCTCGAAAACACTTTTTTACTTAAATCTTCCAGCGCTGTTTGCCTGATCGGATCCAGGCTGTTTAGAATTTTTCTGATCGGCTTGGACATTTTTTTTTTTTTTTTGAATCCTGGTTTTTTTTTTTTTTTTTTTTTGAAAAGGGGGGGGGGAAGAAGTATGAATATGTATGTAATATCTTTTTGCTATCTTACAGTAACGACCATATTTTCATGTTCCTTTTTTTTTTTTTATTTCGCTCCCCCTCCCCTTCCTCACACAAAAAAAAATATGTGATAAGTGTGTATTGTCTCCACTTCGTTAGGTGGAGAGAGAGAAGAAGAAAAAAAAAATACAAATATAAAGGCGTTGTTCTCATTCCACACAATCTCCGTTCAGCAGCGGTTTGCCGGCTTCCCACCCAGATTGGCCGGCTTTTAAAAAAAAGGGAGATTTTCTTGGAAAAAACGGGAAGGGGGCTATTGACGGATGGGTTTTTTTTTTTTTCTTTTCTTTTCTTTTTTTTTTTCCTTTCGTAATTTTCTTTTGGGTAGAGTCCTAACTCGACCCCTAAGTTTCTGAAACGCTCAAATTCCGCCCCCTAGATTTCCAAAATGCTCAAAGTCCACCCCCTAGGTTTCCGAAATGCTCAAAGTCCACCCCCTAAGTCTTCAAAACGCTCAAATCCCGCCCCCTAAGTTTCCAAAGTGTTCAAAGTCCGCCCCCTCAGGTTTTCAAATGCCCCTAACTAGGCCCCTACGGGGGAAACCGCTCAAAGTCAACCCCTTAATTTTCAAAATGCTCAAAAAAACCCCCTTAGTTTCATGAATAACCCGATTGGGTCCCCCATGTTTCATTAATGCTCAACAAGGTTGTGCGCATGCATCTTCCTTAACAATAGGCAACTTGAAAGGAAAAGAAAAAAGACAGCCTGGGTAACCAAGGCTACTTCTTAGAGGGCTGCGTCGAAGGTGTCTTCCTGTGTAAAAGATTACAGCATTTAAAAGAAAACCTTTGCTTCTTCTTGGAGAATCAGGAGAGTTGCTGCACGTCGAAATCTTGTGGCCAAGAACACCGCAACGACTGCAGGCATTCTTCCTTTCGCTCTTGCTGGGGATCCTCTTCTTTTTCCTCCCTACACCTTTCTTGAAAATGGGCGGTAAAGTGCCGTCTTCGGCCCAGGTATTTTGGCTGGAGCGAGGAGGATACGCGTATGCAAGCCGACGAAAGCCACATCGAAAAAATGGGGCAACCATGCCAAGGACATCGATGCTCTCTTTTGAGCAGGCTGTACAGAGATGCGTGCAAGGAAGCCCTTCTCTCCTGAAGAGAGGGCAAGAGCAGCTCTGCTTTAGCGTCAACGATGAACGTCCCTCTGAGGTCGACTTGGTGCTTCCCGTCGGTGTAAACTCCAAAACAGCAGGTGGGGAAGTGCAAGTCAGCCCATTTGGTGGGGTCAATGGCTCTCAGGTACTCTGCCACTTCTTCATCAAACTATAAAAAAAAAAAAAAAAAAAAAAAAAAAAAAAAAAAAAAAAAAAAAAAAGCCAGGATTGGTTTTTGTGATATAATGATGGGGAAAAGAGCTGTAGGAAATGTTGGGGTGAAAAAATGTTGTTGAGCATTTATGAAACATCGGGGGCCCAGGTTGGGCATTTTCGAAACCTAGGGGGCCCAGGTTGTGTATTTCCGAAACTAAGGGGTCCGGATTTGAACATTTTGAAACCAAGGGGGTCTACTTTGAGCATTTATGAAACTAGGGGGACTGAATTCACGCATTTTAAAACTTAGGGGTCGAGTACGAGTTTTTTTGAAGATTTGGGGTACTACACAGAGATTTAAGAAACCTTGGGGACCGGATCAGAAACTTTTTCCTCCTTAAAGATAGACCTTGAACATTTCTCAAACTAAGGGGGTGGATTTTGAGCATTTCTCGAACTTAGGGGTCAAGTTAGAAGTTTTCTCTTTTTTTTTTTTTTTTTTTGGAAAAAAAAAAAAAAAAAAAAAAGGAAAGGGAGGAGGAAGCTAAAAAAAAAAAAATCTACTGTTTGTTCATTCCAAGCTGTAGCTCCATTTCTGCAAAAAAAAATTTTTTTCTTTTTTCTTCTCTCCCCCCCCCCCCCCCCCCCACATACCGTCAATTTTTCTTTGGAAAAACTTAAACATCAAAATTTCGTTCTCTATGCTCTCCCGATCACTCTGCCCGTCCAGCATGTCGAGCGTGAGGAAAATCGTGAAAAACTTTTTTTTTTTTTTTTTTTTCCCCCCATACCGTGGAAACAAGCCCCACGCAACAAATTATCAACGAGGCGATCAGAACGGACTGCACATCGGAACAAGCCGTACCAGAGCTGGAGAGGTCGGACTCCGATGGGGTACAGACCTTATTGTTCCCAAGGACCTCCTCGGCGGCCGTGTGCAGGTACGTCGATAGCAAACAAAGCAGCCACAACTGCAGCGATAAAAACCGCCTCGTATTCACCTCCGACGACGTAAAAATACGCACCAACCCAGATATCATCCCAAATACACCAATAACAATTGACATAATAACAAACACATACTTCACACTGTGAAACTCCAACGTCCCAAGAACCACGAGGGCTATAGATAACATAATTTGCAGGACTGCAATGTACGTAGCCGCCACTGACCCTTTTCGAATATCCGATTCTTCAATTTCAAGCCGCTTCTTGAGCCATTTCCAGGTCAAAATCTGGTACAGGTCGCGTGTCTCGCCACATAAAGGATGTTGCGTCTCCGCATTCCCCATCAGGGTTTGGTTCAAAGGAACAGGTTTATCCGTTCGATACGGCCCTGGCCCCGTACGCTCCATTTCTCTTATGGTGCGCACATACATTAGGGAAAGGACGTCTTCTTCCTCACCTTTTCGTGCGAGCATTTTCATGATTTTTGTCCGGCGGACCATCAGTAGCGTGTGTTCGTACCAGGTGTATTCGTTAAGGGGGAAGGAGCGGGAGGTGAAAAGGGTTAACATTGACACAAAGAATCCCCTGAAGGTTCCCCGTGGGGCCTTTTTTTGCCGTCCCACCTCTGTGAGTTCATCCTCTTCATCATACTCAATATCGCCGTCGTCGTCCTCTTCCTCCTCCTCTATCGGCTCCTCAGCGTCCGGTCTTGTTTTTGGGTCTTCCGTTGCAAGCGTCATGTTTTTTTTTTTTTTTTTTTTTTTTTTTTTTTTTCTCCCTGGCTGGTAATGTGGAAAAAAACAAAACAAAAATAGCAGAAACAAAAAAAAAAAATATATCGTTTCTTCACTACGTTTTTTCTTCTTTTTTTCCCCGTATGTACAAAAAAAAAATGTCTGTTATTACAATCGATAATGACTCCCAGATGTTTATCACTCTTTTTTTCTTTTCATATAAAAATTGAAAAACTGTTCTCGGAGCCGTTCGAGGATGCCTTTTTTTTTTTTTTTTCTTTGACCTCTTGTATTATTTCCATCCCCTAGTCGAAGAAAGAAGAAGTGGGAAAGAAATTCATGATGAAAGGGGGGGGGGGATCGGATCCCCTGTGTATGTAAATATATTGAGTTTGCTTGTGCAGTTTTTTCTACAGGATGGGGGGGGGTCAAAAAAAAGAGAATCTTTTTTTTGGGGGGGGGGTGGTGGCAGAATCAGTGCCCTATTATAGGAGTTGTATTCTCGTCAGTCTCAACACCTGATAATTTCGTATCTGTGATTGTAAAAAAAAGGAGAAAAATTTTTTTAAAAAAAAAAAAAAAAATCAAACCTTCTTTATGCATGCCGCGAGCCGCGGCGTACGCGGGCGAAATATCATTGAAAGTCTGAAGCTGTGAATCCTCCCCGAATTTTCGCAGACCGTAGTCGGTGTCGAGCTTGGTTTGGATTCCTTTTTTTTTTTTTTTTTTTTTTTTTTTCGTTTCTCCCCCCCCCATCCATACCAAGCGAACGGTAGTGAAAATACCTAAACAACAGCATGCTGTCCGTGAGCTTTGTGCTGTCGTTGATAGCGTCTAACAGCACGGAGGCCGTGTACGTAATAAAAAACGAGTTCAGAATTGATATGGCGGATATTATCAAGAACGCAGACACCTCTGTACGCTTAGCTTCACAGTCCCCACCCACCGCCCCACCCGCAGAGGTATGGTCGGAAGTTGATGGGGAACAACCCTCTTCGTTCTCAAGAATATGGTTGAACTGTAGGTAGACCAAGGTGGTGAGAACGGTCATTGTAAAAAAAGCGCTGGTCATGTGCCATCTGATCCAAAGTTCGTCGACCGACAACGCACCCACAAATCCGATTATGGAACATGTTACCATTACAGAACCAGATAGAAAACCCGATACCAAAATGGTTTCCTTCCCACCGTTGAGCTCCTCTGTTGCGAGTCCGATGATCGCCGCTCCGAAAATTAACGACAATAATGATAGACCCATCAATACCATGCAGGCTGTTGCCGAGTCACGTTGCTCTTCTCTCAGCCGCCTCCACAGAAACGATCTTGTGATTATTTCGAAAAGATCTCCTTGGTGCTCTTGCTTCCCTTTCAGGTTCATTTTTAACGAACCGAACGCGGATTCGTGGACGAAGTCGGTCCCAAAACCTATTTCAGAGTGGTCGCTTGCGTCGGTAAAATCACGCATTTGTTCCTTGGTCAGGAATCTTGGAAGGACGAGCATTTCTTTTTCCTTCCCGCTTGTGTTTTTCCCCTCCACGGTGTACATCCCGCTTAAAACCGAATCCACATCTTCAATATACGTTTCTGTTATTATGTCCTCTTTCTCTTGCAGGTATTTTGTCATGTCGCTGTACTTGTGTTTCAGCCAGGACATGGCATCTCTCCGGATTGTGCTCAATGGGGAATAGTCGTACACAGGCCACTCAACTGCCCAGTAGTGGCGCCATTCATCTATGCTCGACACCGGGGAGGATGCTACAGGGACTCTGTCATATGCGATATCCGGACCTGGCATTTTCTTTTTTTTTTTTTTTGTTCTCCCCTCCCCCGCTCCCCCTCCTCGCGTTTGTTTTATTTTATTTTTTTTTGGGGGGGAAGAAAAAAAAAATGAACATGAAAAAAAATATTAAACCGATAGGGGATGTTTTTTTTTTTTGGTGGGTGTTATGTCAGAAGTGTGGATTTTCTTTTGAGTGAGGAAGGGGAAAAGAAAATAATGGGGGGGGGTCTTTTTTTTTCTTCCCACTCTTTTTTTTTCTTCTCTATTTCTATATTTTGTTATATTTTTTTTTTTGCGTTTTTTCAACGGGTTTAAAAAAAAAAAGAAAAAAAAAGATAGTTAACCGGGGGGGAAAAAACAAAATGGTACCTACGTAATTAAAACTGTGACCCTACCCTTTCACACTTCCCTTTCCCCCCCCCCCCCCACCCCCCATCTCACTGAAACGAAATACAGTTCCACAAGGATTCCATCGTGACACCATCACGGAGCTTCTCAACAGAAAGACCAAGCGCTGTAAAGTGTGTGTGTTTCTTTTTCTTTTTTTTTTTTAATTTTTTATTTTTGTTACAAATATTTATCGCAGGCCGTTCAGAAGGCTATCTCCGAGTTGCTCCCCCCCCCCCCCCCCCCCCGACAAGGGACCGGGTGGAGAATATATACCGGGGGAGGGTCAACTTCCAGGGAATCGTAATGGAAGGCGCAGACGCCCAGTCTTCCGCTGATTCGGACAAAATCTTACGCGACCAACGAAAGCGCCGACGACTCACCAACAAAGACATATAGCCATAAAAGAATTCTTTTTTTCCCCCCCTTCTTTCCATACATGGCTCAAACACAGGTCTCCGATCAGCATTCTTCATACCCCCGTCGGCATAGTACGCAGCAAACGCATCCGTGGCTTCCTCATCCACAATTTCAACATCGTCTTGGTGCTGGGGTTCAGTGATCTCACTCAGGGGGACGGCAGGCTCCTCGGTTTTGTACTCTACACCGAAAATTGGGTTCGTAGAGTATACCTTGTGGAGAGAGGCAACCTCCTTGTAAATTTCTTGTAATCTTTCAGGGGGATCGACCCTGAAGCCAAGGACGTACGCGCCGGACTGGTGCGTGGTCTCGATGACGAAAGCAGGGCCGAATTTTGAATCACGGATTCGAACACTTTTGATCTGCAAATACGGTATTGAAACGTTGAAGTTTTCTGCGAGATTCGCGTACCAAACCACACGGACGTTGCTGATGTAAAATGTTCCTAGATTGCCTTGGTCGGATGAGAGGTTCCAGACACCTGAGGTTTTGGTGACAATGTCCTCTTGCGGTAAAAGGAGAAGCTCCTTGTCACGGATGATGGCACCCCGAAGCTTTAAATCCCTGTATAATTTACTGGTTTCGTACGCTCGGTGAACTGCCTGAACGGTGGTGAAGTGTCTCGGGCTGCCTTTCACCAAGTTTGTGAAAATGAACTCGAACCGTGAGCTGTTAAATTTTGTCAATACGTACAACGCCTGTGTGGGACCCCTGATCCTCGAGTTCGCGGTGTGGATAGTGATGCTAATGATGCAGTTGTACCCGATGCTCAAATTTATTTTCAGATTCTTCGAGCAGCACCAGATCAGCCTCAGGTTGGTGACCGTGAGCTGCCCCTTCTCCCCGTTGTTCCCCTTCGTGTCCTCGATCGAGTCGATTATGTCTATTTTTGTCTCCGATTTTCGCATTTCAAATTCTCTGTGGGGTGTTTTTTTTTTTTTTTTTTTTTTTTTTTTTTTTTTTTTTTTTTTTTTTTCTTTTTTAAAGAGTGAGTGGGGGTGGCAGTGCATACGAAGGGCCCACATCGAATCGGATCTCCCTGTCCTGCCATATATAATTTTCATTTTCCATTTTTTTTTTCCCCCTTTTTTTTCCCCTCTTTTTTCTTTTTTTTTTTTTTTTTTAATGTGTGTCCCACCCTCTCTCCCTCCCCGACCTCCTGTTTTTTTTGGGGTTTTTTTTTTTTTTTTTTTTTTAGAAAACCGCGTTTAGAGAGAGAAAAAAAAAAAATAGAACACGACAACGCAAACTTTAAAGCTTTGCAACAAAAAAAAAACCACCCCCCCCCCCCCCTTTTTCGCGATCAGTGGCCGTGTGTTATGTCGGCCAAGTTTCGAAGATTAGTGACCTGCAAGGGGACCACCCCGTGGGGGGGTGGGAACGTGCATGCTACGTGAAGAATGCCTCTGATAAGCTCGCACCCGGAAACAGTCCCCCGCAGCCCGCTGAGGTAGGGACGGCCCTCCACGGCGACGGCCTCCGCAGTGTCACCGATCTGGAACCCGGGAACGTGGTCAATGGAAATAGGTCCCGTGTGGTCGGGAGGGATATATTTGGGAAGGAGGTAATTATTTGAGGCAGAAGAGGGCATCTGCCCGTCTTGGCTGAGGCGCAGGTTTCTTACGTCTATCGGTGAAGGACGGCTTGTCCTGCTGGTATTAAACTCTGCAGCAAACTCCCCGAAAGCAGAACCACCACGAGACCGCAAGCTACTGAACTCGATAGTTGTTGTCGATACCTTTGCACTCTGCGGGAATTCGAACCCAACTGTTCTATCTTTTTTCTTGCGCAGCCTGTCCCTCCAGTCGGGGATCCGCCCCGAGGTTTCACAAAGCTGTTTATCCGCTTTAGAGTGCCACTCTGGAATGAAAACTATATTGTTTCCCTTCAACCCTTCCGTCTCGACCGATTCTTCAGAAAATCCTCTTAGTGGAACTGGCGATGGGCTTCTAGGGTGTGGTGCTGTTTCCCTACGCACATTTATCAAGCCGCTTTTCGTGAGGCCGAGGTCCCCTGGGGTCTTTGTGAAGTCGAGTTTTACCCCCCCGCTGTACAGCCCGTAGCCCTCGAAGCCGGCCCCCATCTCGTAGTCGATGCATAGCAGCCTCTTGAGGTGGGACAATTGCGTCTCCATGCCCAACGGCCTTCTCCAGTCTACCTGCCAGGTGACATCTTGTTTCACCCAGTCCCTGCTCCCTGTTACTTGGAGGAAGGGCATAAGGGGCACCTTTTTTTTTTTTGAATATAAACTAGTGCTTGATAGGAGAGTAAAAAAAAAAAAAAAAAAAAAGAAAAAACATTTTAAAAAAAAAATACACACACTTTCTTTTTCTCGTTATTCTTGTGTTACTTCACCTCCCTCCCTCCCTCCCTCCCTCCCTCTTATTTTATTATTATTAGTAGTTATTCTTTTTTTTTTTTTTTTTTTTGTTTTCCCTACACACCCTTTTTCCGTGTGGTAAATAGAAATTTACAGGGGTGAGAAAAGAAACTCAAAGTACAGGACAAGCCCCCCCCCGCTAGAGGGATAAGGAACCACGACCCCCTCCTCCCCTTCCCCCCCCTCTTTTTTTTTTTCTTTCTCTTCTCCCCTAATATCACGCGGCCCAGGTGTCAGTCGTTCTGAAATTCATGTTTTTCTTGATACTTGAGAACACCGACGGCTCCATGCCGGTGATGGTTAATGTGAAGAGCAGGTTTGCACACGTTAAGAAGGAGTAGGATCCCCGAAGAAGGTAGACTGCAAGGGTCTGCAAGAGTGTACAAAAAATGACCAAGAAGAGGTATGGGATGATGTCAGACCTGGCTGATCTTCTCTGGTGGCTTGTGGCGCCGAAGTGGTACGTAGCCATCTTAGAGATGACAAAGACTGTAGAAGGAGCTACCGCCAGCACCGACACAAAGTGTAGAATCAACCCAACAACAAACACCTTTCTTTGAAATTCACTGTTCATGAATTGAACCCAAAAGCTTCCCAGCACGAACGCTGCTGATGCCAAAAACTGCCTTGCCTGCAAAGCGTCTTCCTTGTGCTGATTCATCCCCCCCCCCCCCCCCCACACACACACACACACCACTTTTTCCACTGTATAAGGGTAAAAATATTCCCCCCCCCCGTTTCAGTTGTAATGAGAAAACAACGATAAATATAAACATCTCCAGAAAGAAAGAAAAAAAAAAAGAGGGATGGAATGGGGAAGGAGGGTGATGGTAGAAGAGGGGGCGGCGGAAAGAATACAGTACATAAGGGGGAAAAAATGTGGGTGAAAAGAGAGAGGGGGGTGGGAAAGATTCATAAAAAAAAGAACTTTTTTTTGTTTTTTTTTGTCGCACTAAGGGCCCACTACTGTTAAACCTCTGTAAACTAAAATTCCCGAGAGTGAGAACACTTCCAGTAGGGGGGGGGGGGGACCTTTTTTGCCCCTAAAACAGATACCATTTAGGTTTACAGTAATCGCTTTAAAAAAAAAGAAACTCGATAAAATTTCAGTGTGCATGGGGGTGCTCACTGTTCAGGTAGAAATGCACACTAATCGGTCACCGTTCTGCGGTTGCTGTCTGGTGCCTGCGGTGGCTGTTTGTCGCGATGAGATGGACGGCATCTGGGCGAGAAACATTGCTTGGAGTCGTGCTAGGTAGGGGGGGGGTTTGGCTCGAGGAGAAGAGTGGTCTCCTGTCGTAGCCGTGTGCCGTCGGGCCCCCAAGATGTCGAAGGGTATGCACCCTTGATTTGGCGTTGGCGGGGAAGGCTGACCTTCCACAGCGTGCTGAGCATTTCTGGATGCGACCCAAGATGTATCGCATCCTTGCGGCCTTCTCCGTGAGCAGGTCTTGAAAGAAAGAAAAAACTGATGCACTCCATAGAGTCGAAGAGAAAAAAAAAAAGGTTATTCACAAACTTTGAGGATAGTTGGCTTCTCAGATAGCAGCATTGTAAAAACCAAAAAAGGGGAGAGAGAGGGAAGTGGGGTGACCCCCTTTTCCTTTTTCTCATCCGCATTTTCATCTACTTTTTTTTTTTCCCCTCCGCCACACACTACACACATGCTAGATTTTTCTTTTTTTTTCTTTCTTTAAACAGCGCTTTGCTATGTCTCCACCGGTCCCCCCCCCCCCCCCCCCCCCCTCCGTCACTTACAGTGAGATATTAGCATCTTTTTTTTTCCCTCTTTTTTTTTTTTTTTTAAATTAAAGGGGGAGAAAAAAAAAAGTGAAGTTATATAAAAAAAAATATATATGAGTTAAAGGAGGCCGGTGTTGGCGGCGCCCTGCACAAGAACTGTCTACTTGACTACAGGGGGGGGCGCCGCGGCCGAGCAGTAGCTTCTTCTGCGTTCCGCGTCGTGTCCTTAATGCGTGCGGTGTGCTCAACCCCAGCCGGGGCGTCCCGGGTAACCAAGATTCTGCGCTCGTGCAGTTTGCTGCTTGTTCGTCACCCTGAGCATCTGCATTATGTTCTTCCACTCGGGCGCTACCGGTGATGACCGACGAGGAGGTCAACAGCGAACAACACATCTGATGTTTTTCTTATATTTTCATGTTATCCCCACCACCTTTTGAAAAAAGAAAGAAAAAAAAAAAAAGAAGGGGGTCGTTTAAAAAAAAAGAAAAAGAAAAACACATTTAATGTTCCTTCCCCACCTTTATGTACCACATAAACACACCCCCCCCCCCCCATACCCACTTCCATCATGTGTTTTTTTTAAAAAAAAGGAGGGGAGGGGGGGGGGGGGGGGGGGGAACTTTTTTTTTTTTTTTTTTTTTTTTACGCAACATCAGGGTCCAAGTGGACTGTCAACGCGGCAGGCTTGCATCGTTCCCGATTAGAAGGGGATGGGCGGATGTCGAGGCTGTTCGACTCGAAGTGCACGCGGGTCTTCCCCTCAAGCCCGATGTGAAACCAAGCATGGAAAAGCTCCGCGGTTGCATGGTGAACAGAAGGCGACGAAAAAAGCGTCACACGGATATTCCCCCTAAACAACATACCAAACGAGAAAGTTATGGTATCGGGAACCTCCGGGTCCTCACACGAGGGCGACGCTACCGTTGCAGGGGAATCTTGCCCAAGCGACGCCTGCAGGGTCAAACGATAATGCGGGCTGTACCTCAACCCCGTTATTGTAACAGAAAGCACCAATGCCTGTCTGTTAAACGGCATAGACTCGAGAAGCGGGGCAATATCTGCCGAGGTGATCGGGGTTCCATCGTGTTGACCGGTTTTTTCTCTCGCCTCCCAGGCCTCCCATAACATCTTCCCCCAGTACCTTACGTATCGTTGCTGTGAAGGGATGGTGACGCCCTTGCCGTCGGTGGTCCTTTCCTTTCCGTACCTTGAGATGCTTTCCTCTGCTATTGAAAGAAACTCGGCTTCCGTAGCATCTATCCCTGGTGGGTCCAAACCGACCTCCGAGTATAATACATAACTGCACACCATGACCCCGGTGCGGCCCTTACCCGCCTTGCAGTGGATCGCTGCTACATTGTCATCATCATTGGTAAACCACCCGTTCACAGAATCGCAAAAACCTGCCATTTCCGATATCGTTGCAGGGTTGTGGTCGTACATAGGAAAGTTCTCATATCGGCCCTTTTTTTTTTTTTTTTTTTTTTTTTTTTTTTTTGTTGCATACCCCGAAATCGCAGCCTTTTCTATACTGGTGTTTCAGTTCAATGCACAGGTTGTACACCTTGTAGTGGTTGCGGTGGTGGGTTTTCAGGAATCGTTCCACCTCGCGGTACGGATTCCGGTAAAGTGCCTCCACCCCCGTGCTCGGGAAGCCCATGGCGATCAGTCTTTTCTTCCCTTTCGTATGTATGCGTGGTGCACTGATGTAGGCCAGGTCCAAATCAAAGCCGTTCTTCTGGTACCGCCGCTTTTTTTGAGACACGGCATTGCGGACACCACCCAAGCAGCATCCCATTTGGGTTGGGTGGCTGTTTAGTTTTTTTTTTTTTTATTGTTGTTGACGAAAAAATGCAAGAGAAAAAAAAAATTGGCCTCTGAAGAAAAAAAAAAATGGAATTGAGAAAAAAAAACTTTTTTGTATGTACCTTCCCCCCCCCCACCCTCCCCGCTCTCTCTTTTTTTTTTTGTTACGTTACGGTTTGTCCGCGCATCTCGCTACTCCTCGCGGTGTGGGCTGTCGTGCCCCGCTTTGCTGCCCCCCTTTAAAACCTTGATGATCCTGTTCACTTTGAAGGAGTTGCTCTGAGGATTTGCCGATGCAGAAGCTGCCTTAAGACATTTATCCTTCCAAAAGTTCAACTCCTCCTTGTATCTGGCACACTCCTGCTTCAGCTTAGATCGCTCCGTCTGCGCATTCTCACGGTGTTCCTTCATGTGCTTCTTCTCCTCTTTTAGCCCCGTTTTCAAATTCTCGATCCTTTCGTTTCTGATATCGAGCTTCTTCTCTGCTAGCTTGTACTCAAGACGGAGTGTGGAATTCTCGTTAAGTATCTCTGCAATGTTCGTGGTTTGCTGTTCGTGCTGTTGTTCCAGAAGTTGTACCCGTTGGCGGAGAGCCTTGTTGGAGGAGGCGACCATGAGCTGTTTGAACTGATCGCGGGTTTCATCAAGTGCCATTTCGAGGTCGATTACTTTCTCGCAGCGCGACTGGAGGTCTTTCAGAAGTGAAGAACGCAGCTCTTTTGTTTCACTTACGTACCGTTCCATCTCGGCCTTTAACCGCACGACCTCTGTCTTTTTTTCGGTGTTTTCAAGCTCTAACGCTTCTTTTGTCGCGTTCAACACGGATCTGGGGACAAGATCTCCGCTTGCGTGGTCCTTCAAGGCCTTCCGCAGCGTGACGATTTCCGTGATTTTCCCCTCGTCGCTCGCCGGGATCGGGTCCAGATCATGCCCATCCCCAATGACCACCCTGTTTAAATTCGATATTGCATCAATCTTCAATTTATTGAGAACCTCCGCCGCTTCCCGTTGCCTCTCGTCGTTCAGTTGTAACAAGGCTGTGTCGATCGTTACAAACGCGTCTATCTTGGCGAGCAATGCTTCTCTGAATGCGATTTCCTAAGAATTGTTTTTTTTTTTTTTTTTTTTTTAAAAGGAAGAAGAAAAAAAATTACCTCGTTTCTCGATGCTTCTTTCTCCCGTCTCCACTGTGCGATCTCCCGTTCTTGATCCTCGTCCAGCGTGCACCCGGCACTGATGGACTGGTTTTCCGATTGCGTCTTGATCTTCTCCATCGCGATTTTCAGGGACAGTACGTTTTTCCCGATGGCCGCAGCGGCTTCATGTGACGACTTGGCGACGAGCTGCCTCTCGTCCGTGACTTGGTTTTGCTTGTTGGCCAGGGCGTGTATCTCCTCCACAGAGGTGAGGAGCTCGTCGTAGTCGATTTCCCACATTTCGACCTCTTCCTTGAACTGTGTCACCTCAGACCTGTACCGGTCGATAAGGGACGTCTGTAACGTGTTGGTTGCTTGAAGGGAGGATATCTCGTCTTGAAGCTCTATTTTCTCCGCTTCCATCGCTTCTCGTTCTTCTGCGAGCTCCGCCTCGAGCTTTGCAGTATCGGCTGCAGAATCTGAATTTTTTTTTTTTTTTTTTTTTTGTTGTCATTTTTGCCATACCTCTGTCTAAACCAGCGCTTGTTGTAGTGGGTAAACCGTTGCCCGTTCTCAAGGCCGCGATCTCCTTCTCCATCTGCGCCAGGAGGATCTTGTACTCACCCACGGTGAGCTCCCTGTTGATCTTCGCCTTGTTTTGAATCGACTTCGCGCGTTGCCCGAACCTCAGCGTCGACAGCGTTTCAAACGCATTGTACTCACTCATAGAACTGCAAAAAAAAAAAAAAAAAAAAAAAAAAAAAAAAATTCTTTTTTTTTTTGAAATATGTTACATACCCGCAGATGATTAAAGATGTTCGGGAGTTGCCGCCAAGGGAGTCTTGAAGAAGCCTGGTTAGCTTCGAATCACGGTATGGGATGTGAGTGGCTTTCTTGTCGGTCAATGCGGTGATGACCTGCCCGAGAGCGGAGAGGGATTTGTTGATAAGCTTCGCCTCCTCGAGCTGTTGTCCAACCGCGTTCGTCTTCCCGACTTTTTCGGACCCTGCGAGGTCTACAAGGTAGAGCTTCCCTGTTTTTTGGTCCAGCTTGACGGAGTGTTTCTGAGTGATGCTGATACTGAAGATGGCGTGGCTCCTCGAAGACGTATCGTTCATCCTGGTGGAGGAGACAACACGGTTGTCGCCTCCTTCCTTCATGATTTCAAATATTTCGTCAGGACAGCCGACGTACTGTTCAGTAGCCTCTGCGATGTAAACACCTTTCCCTCCCTTGAAATCTTCACGGAGTTGCAGGTTCACCTTTGTCGTGTCTAAGAGGTCGCGGATTTTTTCCAGGTAGATCTCAACGTAGGAGACCTTGATGCTGAACTCGATGTGGGGGTCGGCCTCTGCCACATTCACGAAGATTTGTTCCACCACGCGGGGGATGATGCCTTTGCTGTCGGTTTCTACGGACGGGCCCATCATGGTGTGGGATTTTCCGCTCCCGGTTTGCCCGTAGACGAAAATAGTGCCGTTGTAGCCCTTGAAGATGTCTGCTACTACAGGGCGGCCCACCACGCCGTAGATGCCCACCTGTTCGCTGTCTGAGCCGAATACATGGTCGAACTGGAACTTGTTGGTGTTCCCCCCCGTGTCCCCTCCTGTTTTGATTTCGACACCACTCTCACCATGAAGGGTCACGCACTCCGTCCCTCCTTCTGCGATCTCGAGTTTGTTCAGCGGCCTGAACCTCGCACACACCTTTATACTGTCATCCTTCGGTTTATCGGCCATTTTTTTTTTTTTTTTTTTTGTATCGCACACCTTTTTTTTTTGACTTTTGTAGGGGGGGAAAAAAAAGATAGGGGGTAATTCACATTATTTATTTATTACTCAAAAAGCAAAAAAAAAAAAAAAAAAAAAAAAAAAAAAGTGAATTTTTTGGACTTTTTTTTGGGTACTAGTGAATTTCCCTCCCCCTCCCCAAAAAAAAAGAGGCAAAAAACAAAAAAAATAACAGGTTTCGGAGGGGGAGAAAAGGGGGGAGGGGGGGGGGGGGGAGAAGAAAATACAACAACATTTTTTTTGTTTCCCATTTTGCTTTTTTTTTTTTTTTCCCTTGTGGGTGTGTGGTGGTGGTGTGGGGAACCCTCCCCCAGCTTGTAGCAGCAACCCACACCCAAGCAATTATAAAGAGGAATAAGGAAAAGATGGGGGGGAGATTTTTTTTTTCATCTTTTTTTTTTTTTCAATTCACTTCTAAGAAAGAAAAAAAAAAAAATAGTAGAGAGAAATGGAGAAAAAGGAGGAGGGAAGGTTTACAGCTAAAAAAAAAAGGAAAAAAAAAAAAAAAAAAAAAAAAAAAAAAAAATACCCCCTCTTATCACGTGTACTCTGGTCTTTGCATGCGAAGTTGTTTCCACTGGACTTCTATCCTAGCTGCGTCAACAACGTTGGTGAGGTTGACTTGCTTCATGAGCGCCTTTTTTTTTTTTTTTTTTTTTTTTTTTTTTTTTTCTTCTACACACCTTCAGCGTGTCCAACGAAAGCATTATTAGCTCGTCCTCTCCCAAACCTTCGTTTTTACATTTTCCACAGAAGTTGATCCAAGCCTTTTCACCGGGGGTAACACTGCTTGTTCCATTCTGGCCTTTACGAGGGACCGTGGGCGTGCTGCCCGGCTTTGAACCAGTCGGTTGAGAGGGTTTTCTGCCCAACGGAACCGAACGGGAGCGAGACCGCGATCGCTGCCCAAGTTTTGTACCAACATTGTACCTCCCAGGGCCTGGGACGTCTTCCCTGCCGGTGTAGTTGAAGGGGCCTTCAAAGCGACGGGCCGACCCGAAAGAAGCGCCTTTTGTCCCGGTGCTGTTGCTGCGGAAACGAGAGTTCAGTTTCCCCTCGACCGAGTACCCGAATTGTTTTGGAACGGGGGCCGCTGCTTCGCGTTTCATCCTCGAGAAGGTACCCCCAGCTACTTTTCGCTCCGGCTTCGAGCTTCGGTAAGAACCAGGTCCTGGTGTCGTAGCTGACGAAGACAGACGGCGCGACTGAGTTCCAAAAACAGCTCCTTTTCGAGGCGATTCAAGACCAGGTGAGAGCGGGGCATGTGCTGCTTCGTATTCCCCAGGACCAGGGGTCTCTAGTTTGGTTGGTGTAAACCGTCCTGCCCGTCCCATAGTGCCCACAAGGCTGTGTTGCTTATGGTTTTCATGCGTTCGATAATATTCCCCGGGGCCCGGGCTCATTTCCCTCTGTTCTTCCCTTTTCCCGACCATCACTGCTCCTGCTTGCGGGGACAGGCTTTTCTTTTCGGTTGCGTACCGGTACCTCTGCCTCCACATTTCCACCTCATGCCTAGCAGAAGGGCTTGAAGGGCTGCCCAGGGGGAGGAGGTCCTCCCGCACGGGAGAGACTAAACCTGAATCTAACATTTTTTTTTTGTTTTTTTTTTGTTTTGCTCTCCTCCAACCCTCCCCCCACTTTTTCTTTTTTTTGAAGAATACACACACAAAAAAAAAAAGAAAAGAACATGGGTTGTGAGGGGGGAGGGGTTTTTTTTTTTTTTTTCGTCTAACAGCAGAAAAAAAAGAAGAAAAAAATACAAAAAAAAAAATGGAGTTTTTGGGATGGTGTGGTAGCCATGCCTTTTTTTTTCCTCTTTTTTTTTTTAAAAAAAGGGGGGTTTAAAAAAAAAAAAAACTTTTTTTTTCCCCCCCTCGCTCGATCACAGCTTGGCGGCAGCAGGCTCAGAAGGCGTTGGGATGGTTGCAATGAACGACCTGACCGCGGGCTTCCTCGACAGTATAAACAGATACTGCTTAAGCTGGAACGCGGTGCAACCGGTCGCCAACACTGTTTCACGAGAAAGCTTGGCGGAGCACAAAACCCTCTTATCAAGGTGAGATAAAGCAACAGGCAAAGTCCCAGAAGACCTCACCTGCTTCGGAAGCTCGCACCACCAACCCAACAGCTTCAGCGATTCTGGATCAAGCCACGACGCTTGGATCTCATACCGATTTCTCTTTTTTGTAGCGTAAATCTTCGCTAGAAGTGATTCATACGCCGCCTTAAGGTGAGGCTCCCCTTCACTAGTTTCCTCAAGACCGCGTAGAGCAGAATGATATTCCGCAAATTGCATTAAATGTGAAGGCCACACCAACACATTTTCCGACTCTGGCTCACAATAGCATCCCTTCTCATCTTCGAATAACGGGACAATGTTGTGTATACTGTGGACCTGCTGCGTTTCATCAAAGAGATCCCTCACATATGGTTCAATTTTAGATACGTAATCATACAGCTCAGGGACGGACCTTTCAAGGATCTTCTTGCCCATGAACTCGCCGACAGATGGGAACGACAGGGAGGGTAGCATCTGAGCGATCTTTTTTTGAATGTTCTCTTCCGCCTCCGCATTTGCAATCGGTTGATATTCTTTCGGCGGAAGTTGTACCACATGCCCCACCTGCGTCTTTAAAGAATTTATCGTGTTTGGAGGTCTTACATATATTATAACATCTGGATGATCAAATCTAAATGGGTGCATGATTCTCTCAACAAATCCTTGACATCCTGGGGTTTCAAATACCACTCCGAACGTATGTTCCGCCACAGCTCTACAAGTTGCCAAGACCCCTCCCAAAGAATGCCCGGTGTACGACACGGTGAATTCTGTTTTGTGCTGCAGCGCCATTTTTAACCGGACGATTTTTGAAAACTGCTCAGAAAGCATGAACTGGATGGTCGGCTCGTCGAAATATACCCATATGCCTGCTCGTAGGCCGGCTGCATCTATAGTGCCTCGTTCGGCGATAACAATGTGTTGTTTGTTCGTGTTGATGTATGCTGTGGCATGAAAGCCTTCTCTGTTAAGGTGGACCTCGGAGCAATCCATGAAGATGTCCCATCCCTTTGGTAAAGACCTGCCGGTATCTCCATACACGTGTTCGGCCATCAAGGCGTAGTCATAGTGCGCGACGATGGGGAGGGCCCAGGATTCCTCTTCTGTCAACGGAACTATTTTTTTGTTGTCGGCGGTTAGTTTTTTGTCCACGGTAGTCCCGAACACTGAGCCCCATATGTTGGCTAACATCTTTTTTTTTTTTTTTTTTTTTTTTTTTTTTTTTTTTTTTAGTCGTCTTTTTTTTTTTTTTTTTTTTTTTTTTTCCCGGAATTTGTCAAATTGAATATAAAAAAAGGGTGGGGAGGGGGGGAACGGTGGGGTTTAAAAAAAAAACAAAAAAAAAGAGAAATCTTGGGGGAGATGGGGAAAAAAAAAAAAAAAAAAGGAGGATGGAGAAAAGAAATGGGAAATAAAAAAAAAAAAAAGAAAAGCAAATAAAAAAAGCAAATTTCTTTTTGTTTCTTTTCCCTTCTTAGAATTTTTTTTTCCCCCAGGTTTTCTCTCTACACTTAAAAAAAAAAAACTCATTCCGAACCACTTTTTTTTTCCCTTCCCTTCCCCTCCTTTTTTTTTCCATTTCCTGGAGGGATAAAAAAAATAAACGTAGGAGGGAAAAAAAAAAAAAAAAAAAAAAAAAGGAGCAACAACACAAAAAAATCGCCCACGATGGACCTTCCAATATCCCCCTTTTTTTTTCTTCTTCTTTTGGCAAGCAAAAAAAAAAAACACTAAAAAAAAAATTCTCACAAAGATGACCTAATCTTTTTCTTTTTTCTTTTCTTTTTTTTTTTTTTTTTTTTTTTTTTTTTCCCTCTCACCAAACAAAAATCGTTTTCCCCTGCAGATTATTCAGAATCATATGGTTTTCAATAACCTGGACCGATTTCTGCCTGAACCGGTCCACCACAAGCACGTCTGACCACGCCATGATCATAGTGTCAACTGCATCAGTATCGGTGGCACGGCCATTTCCAGTGTATCTGTGTATCATCTTCTTGTAGCTGAACAATTTCGGCGACTTCTTCAGTTCTTCCCACTGCTCGTCAGTCATGCCCGTTGCAGAGATAAATATGCTAGGAGGAGCCCCGTTTTCAATACGGATTTTCTTCGCTTGGCTTTCGATGGTTTCTATGATCAACCCCATCGGCGGGTTGCACCTCTCCACCGCATCGGCAGAAATTTCCTGGTATCTTTTTTCCTCACCATTCAACAGTTTTTGAAACGCAAGCGTTTCCCTGGTCTGGGCTTTTTCGCAGTCGTGGTCTTTATCGGGAATGTTCACCGCCAAGACTTTTGTGTCGCTGCCTTGAAGTGTGTTCTCATAGAATTCTTTGGCCATGTCAAGAATTCTATCTTTGAATCGAATCCTCGATCTGCTTCTCCAAAAGAGCAGCCCACCGTATTGAACCTTGTTTTGGAAACCGTTGCACAACACCTGGAAAGCAGGCAACGTGTGAACAAATTGGCACTTCTCACAAAATTGAACCATTGGGGTTTCGATGTAATTCTTCATGTACTCCACAGCACAATCGTCGCACCGCTTGAAGGCGTTGGGAAACATGAAACCGGTGATGTTGTGGCCTATACCGCATAATGCGTATTTTGACATAACACGAAGGTTCTTGTTTAAGGTGGTGACGGGAACGACCTCGTTGGCGAAGCCGCCTTGTTTTGTAACCTCATTTGTGCCCATTCTCTTGTTCCATCCTGGGATCTTCCACCTTCCTTCCGAGTCGCGTTCCAAAAGGAAAATTTTGGAAGCGTGTTCGTCCGGATCGTACCTATCAACAAGGCGAACTTCAGGTAGCTTAAGCTCCGTCTCTGAAATAGGTAAAATCTCGGCGGGTCTTTTCGACAACGGGCCTTTTTCACCTTTGTCTGCGTACTCCTTGTCGATCGCCTTCCATTTCTGAACGAGTTTTTCAATGTATTCTGGGGATTCTGCCATTCCGGTCAAAGGTTGCCCGAGCTCGCTCATCAGAACTGTGTGATCCCTTGCGAATTTTCGAAGCGTTGCGATAAGTAGTTTTGTGTGGGCGTCCTTGCCGACAGCGATGCCGGCATCAACAGACAAACTGTTGTGGATTTCATTGAGGCTTTGAAGACTTTCCCTTGCAACGCGTTGTTCTTCATCCCAGGCTTCTTTAGCGGTGGAGTATTCTGCCTCACATTGGACTGATTCTTCTTTGTGTTGTTTGGTGTCGGCTTGGACCTTCGCTACGGAGATGGTGAGCTCTTGGTTCTTTGCGGTGAGTTGTTTTTCTTCAGCGGTTTTGGTCTGGTTGCGGTTGGTGAGCTGGGTGCTGCAGATTCGCTGTTTTTGTGTGAGCGCCTCCACCTTCTTCGAGAGGACGTCCTCCTTCTCCATGCCCTGCTTCGCCGAAAAGTCCGCCCCGATCCGGTGAGCGAACACAAACAGAATCACCACCACCACCGCCCCCACCGCGAGAACCTTCCCGTCCCCTTCCTTGTCCCGGAACCTTGCTCCCGGGCGCCTCATTTTACTTAATATTCTTTTTTTTTTTTTTTTTTTTTTTTTTTTTTTCCTTCCCCCCCTTTTTTGGGTATCGCACCGTGTGGGGAAACAAAAAAAAAAAAAAAAAAAAAAAAAAAAAAAACTTTATAAATGATTACATTTTTTTCTACTCAGTCTTCAAGCCTGCTACCAGTAAAGAGAGCGCCCACCATAACACAGCCATCAAACCGGCAATCGATAGGAGCCCCGTGGCAACGAAACCCAGCACGATGGAGGCCCAGTGGGGGAGAGATAGTTTGGAGGGCAAAGGGCTCGGGTCCACTCTGGTGAAAGAGTCACTACGGTGGACGAAAGAAGACAACGAGGAGGGGAAGGAGAGTGCCTCGGAGTACGCACCGGCAGAAGATAGAAGTTTGTAACTACCGGACGAGCACCTGGGCGCCGAGGGAAAATTTCGCCGGTGGTTCCAACCAAAAAGCGTCGTTCTGATCAACCCCACCAGCAACGGGTCCTTTTTGGATTTATCAAACACTGACTCGGACAAGCTTCTCAAAAGCTTTACCCATTCATCTCTGGTGTGCAGATGAACGTAACCACCATGAGCCAACACAAGACCGTTAACCTCTAACTGTTCAAGCCGAGAACAAGTTTCCACGTACGACTCAGCAAAATCAACTGGAATCGGCGGCATAATTCTATCTTTACCAAGCACAACACACAGATCAGACGCGTAAAAAATCTTTGCTTTTTTATGATACAGGCCAAGCATGTGGTGAGTGTGACCTGGGAGGTCCACTGCGGTCCATTCCGACCCTGGTATTGTTGACCCGTGGTGTATTTCGGTTGATTTTGTACGAGGTGAGTATCCTGTTTTCCCGTAAGGATTTCTGAAGGGCTTCCCTCTGAACAATGCCGCCGTGGTACCCAAAGCATAATCTATGCATTTTTGTAATTTCCCCGTTGAGCCTTGGTACCATTCTTCGATACCTTTCGGGGAGTATGTGGTGATGTTAGCGAGGCCGGTATGTGCCATGCAGTGGTCGGGGTGGGCATGCGTGCACACGACTTCCTTTATCTTCGGCAGCTTGTTGTTTTTCACGAATTTCTTCAGAACGGCGCCATCGCCCCTGAAGCCACCGTCCAGCATCATGAGGGATTCGTTTCGAGACCCCTTCACCAAGGCAAGAGTGCAAAGGTGCCCCTCTACCAGCCATAAATCCAGGCCGCCTGGAGCATCTATTTTAACACCCCCGACGCACTCTGTCGCGGAGTACCTTGGTACGCACAGCAAGCGAAGGTTTCTTCGGAACATTTTTTTTTTTTTTTTTTTTTTTTTTTTTTTTTGAAAAGATCTTCACACATGATGTTACAATGCTGAGGGAAAAAAAAAAAAAAAAAAAAAAAAAGGAAAAAGAAAAAGGTGGAAAATGGGGTGTTATAAAAAAAAATATATAAAAAAAAAGGTGGGGGGGCTTTCTTTTTTAGTTTTTTCATTGGTCCAATTTTTTTTCTTTTGGTGGAGAAGGGGGATACTTTTCCTGAGACCTGAAAAAAGAAAGGGGGGGGGGGGGAAGAAAGAAAGAGAAGTTTTTTGTTTTTTTTTTCGTAAATAAATAAATAAAAATATAAAGTGAAAGATGGGGAAAGGAAGTAAAAAAAAAAGAAAGAAAAAAGTATAAAAGGTTTTGAATTTTGACTCCTGTTTTTTTTTTTCTTCTTTTTTTTTAATTCATGTTTACTCAATGTGTGTATGAAGAAAAAAAAATCCTTTGGGAGCAAAAAAGTGTAAATTGGGGATGATGAGAGGGAGAAGGGAGTTGTTTTTTTTTTTCTTTTTTTTTCTCTTTTCTTTTTCTTTTTCCTTGTTTTTTTTTTGTTTTTTTTTTGTTTTCTTTTTCCGTTTCTTCGTCATTTCTTTTTTTTTTCCTTTGAACAAAAAAAATATGGGGAGAGGGAGGGAGGGGAGAGAAAGCAAAAAAAAAAAAAAAAAAAAAACCTATTCCGGCTCTTTTGTTGCGCGCACGGATTTTATAGCTGAGGTTATCAGTCATCTCAAAAAAAAAAAAAAAACCTGTATAAAATCAACTAACAGCGCTTCCTAGGAATAGTCAAAAGTAATACAAAAATAGGGGGGGGGTGAAATAATTTTATTTACTGTGGTTGTGTGGTTTCTTCTTTTTTTTCTTTTTTTTTTTCTTGTATTTAATTTCTTCATTTGTGCGGTTTCTTCTTTTTTTTTTTTCTTCTTCTTATTTTTTTTCTTCTTTTCGGTTGTGAAACGGAGGAATATAAAAAAAAAACCCCCCTAAAAAAAGGGTCATTATTGGGGCAACAGTATTGCCCCCTCTCTCTCTCTCTCTCTCTCTCTCTCTCTCTCTCTCTCTCTCTCTCTCTCTCTCTCTCTCTCTCTCTCTCTTTCTACAGTGTTAATCTTTTTCTTTTTTTTTTTTTTTGTGGATTCTTTTTTTTTTTTCTTTTTTTTCTTCCTTTTTCTTTCGTGCACTGTAAAACGGGAGGAAAAAAAAAGGAAAAAAAAAAGTTCTTTTTCTGGGTGACCAAGGTTTTTTTTTTTTTTTTTTTTTTTTTTTTTTCTACAACAAAAAGGGTATGGCCCTCCGACTCGGAAACCTGGTAAGGCGATCCCTCTGACAGACGCCAGAACCTAAAAAAAAACACTCAGCCAGTTGTTCGCACTTACGCGAGCAAATGACGCTCCCAATGTCTTTTTGAGGTTCAACGGTGAGAAGTGGTCTCCCGCCCCAGAGAGGGTGCTTTTTTTTTCATGATGATTCTTGCCCTGTTTTACCCCTCCAATCGGCCTCCAAATATGAACAAAAGAAAAAGAAGAAAAACAAAAGGCGATGTTTAAGGGCAAATCCCACTCGAGGACCACCCTAACAAAAAAAGGGGGGGGGTCAACGTCTTTTTTTTTTTTAAAAAAAAATTGCAGTAGTAGTTTAAAAAAAAAAAAACTACCACAAGATATAACCATTTTCTTCTTCTGGATTGAGTGTGCGGCTGCAGATCTTTCGCTTCTTCGGGTGTTTTCCTCTTGGGAAAGCCAACGAGGAAAAGTTATTTTGTTCTAAAAACCTTTTTTTAGACATCAAGAAAAAAAAAATTAAAAATAAAACAGCTTCCCATCTTTGTTCCTTTTTTTTTTTTTCCCCCTTCTCTGTTGCTCAATACCCGCCAGAAAGGAGGGAGGAGGGTGTAACAAGGTGGAGAAGAAAAGAGAAAAGAGAATAAAAAATAAAATAAAAACAAGGCATAAGAAAAACAAGTAAGGTAGGTAGGTACCAAGGGAAGAAGGAGAGATACAGGAGGAAACAATCGAACGAGCCCAAGGAGCAGCGAGAAGGAGGGGGGGGAAATAGAGAGAAAATAGTTTTCCCCCCCTCCTTCTTTTCCTCACTCCCCCTTTTCCCTTTCTTTTGTTTTGTTCTTTTTTTTTTTTTTTTCTTTGTAATCACACACGCCAGAGAGGAGAAAGAAAATAAAAGGAACATTTTTTTTTAATGTTTCAAAGAGGGCACCGATTTTTTTTTTTCTTCTTTTCGTGCAGAATAATAAAAAAAAAAAAAAAAAAAAAAAAAGAGGGAGAGAACAGTTTTTTTTTTTTTTTTTTTTTTTTTTTTTTTTTTTTTTTTTTTTTTTTTTCCCCATTCCCGTCCAAACCCCACACCAGAAGATGGGGGCAAAATGGGGGGAGAAAAAAAAAATTTCTCGATACAAAAATTTCAGTGTCAATTTTTCTTCTTCTTCTTCAAAAATCCCCAGCTTTCACAGCAGGTGAAACATCAGTCCGTGTCATGGAGCGGTACTCACCGGTGCTGGACATCGCCAGGTGCTCTACTTGTTTCTTCAGCTCCGTGAACCGCACCTGGAAATACCTAAAGATTAAAGCATCATCTTGTAGGGTACCCAAATCATTGATAGAGTCCAAAGCCTGGGTACAAGTGTAAGTGGATAGAAAAGTAATCCCCAACGCAATCGCCGCGAAAATCAAAGAAAGCACAATCTCGCTACGCTTGCTTGACGCACCCTATGGTTTATTAATAATAATAAAAAAAAAAAAAAAAACACACCGAAGAGGCCGATTTCCCACCACCATCAGAGGCGAGATCGGTGGTGCCAAACTCAAGCTCCGATTGGTTTAAAAAACTGATTTCAACGTATAAATACTGTTTTTTTTTTTTTTTTTTTTTTTTTTTTTTTTTTTTCCCTCAAATTCACAAACCGTGGTCAAGAATGACATAGTCAACAATGTGGAGACCATGTATCTCTGGATGAAGTTCTCGTGCGCGGACAGCGACCCGAGGAAGCCCAGCACGGACGACATTGCCATAACAAGGCCGGACGTGAATGAAGCAATCACGACAGCCTCCGAACCACCATCGAGCTGCAGCGTGCCCACCCCGAGGATGATCCACCCAAAGCAAAACTCAAGGAGGGACAGGTAGAAAAGATACACACAGTATTTAGCCGTGTCCTTCATCTCAATTCGAACACGGGATTTCATAAAGTTCCTGTGTTCAACCTCGTACCAGTCATCGGTTTCTGGAAGCATTAAGTACCTCATTACTACTTTACCGGTCTTTTGGTTCTCGTCTTCAAAGGGAAGAACACGCGCGGTTTCGTCGTTTGCCTTACGAAATTCATCGGTGTTTTCTTTTAACAACCGTGGCATTCTGACTGGTTCGTCGGTGGGTTCTGTTTCTGCAGCAACGCGGACTTTTCCACCGGCGAGAAGATACCTGGACATTTGAACGTAACTTTCTGTTGTTTTGTCCTCTTCTTCCGCAACGTCGAGAAAACTAAAGGTGTTTTCGATGTCGGCTATGTGTTTCAGAAATGAAAAACCGCACACTTCTTCGTCCTCCATCGAGATAAATGGGTTGTGGCATCTTAATTTGAACGTCATGGTGTAGGTTTCTGTGTCGATCAATTCGTCGTACCACGAGCCCTCACCCAGGACGACCTCTGGCTTGACGGGGTGGGTGAGGATTATGCTTTTGTTTGCTAAGAAATCTTTGTTTACTTGTTTGCCCTCTCTCGTGGTGAGCTTCATGTCTTCGATTGCATCATCTAGACCCGCCAGATCGGCTGAGATGGAGTCCGGACAGAAGGAGTAAGGAAGGACGCTGTCAGTTTGTACGACCCCTTCTCCCGGCTTGAGTTTGATGTCCTTCCCGTTACCTCCGAAAGGGGCAGACATTTTTTATTTCTTCTGTGTGTGGAAATGGGATGCTGTTTTTTTTTTTTTTTTTTTTTTTTTTTTTTGCAATTCCAAAAAAAAAAAAAAAAAAAAAAACTAGAAAAAAAAAAGAAAGGATTTTTTTTTGGGGGGAGGGGGAAGAGGGAGGAGGAGGGGGAAAGAAAATCTTTTTTTCTCGCAAATAAGTAAAAAAAAAAAAAAAAAAAAAAAAAAAAAAAAAAAAAAAAATAGAAAAGGAAGAATTTATTGGAAGTAAATAAATAAATAAGGAAAAAAAAAAAAAAAAAGATTGACAAACAAAGAAGGAGAAAAGGAAAAATGTGGGGGAAGGGGAAGGGGTGATGGTCTCTCATAGAAGTGAACTGCGTTTCTTTTCTTTGAAAAAAAATTATCTTTTTTTGGGGTTTTTTTTTCTTAGTTTTTTTTTTTTTCTTTTTTTTTATTTTTTTGAAAAAAAAATAGCGTGGAGGCAAAGAAGCAAAAGAAAAAAAAGAAAAAGAAAATAATAGGCGCCGTAAAATCTTTTTTACATAGCCGGACAGGAATCCCCATTTTTTTTAAAAAGAAAATCGCAAAAAAAAGGGGGGGGGGGCAGTGGAGTGGAGGAAATGAAAAGGGACCGGAAAAGTAATGTGAAAAAAATGTGTGTGGTCCACCATATTCTTAAAAGGGGCCATAATCTTTTTGAAAATAAAGGAAGGAGAAAACTGGGGAGAAGGAGGGGCTAAGAGAGGAAAACAGAATAAATGGGAGGGGCGGAAAAAAAGCGAGGAAATAAGGGAGGGGGGTCTCTTTCTAATTCTTTCTATTTTTTTAAACCTTTTCCCTTCTTCTTTTTTTTTCTTTTTTTGGTTCTTTAAATTCCTCTTTCACTTTTTTCTTTTTCCCTTTTTTTTTTTTTTTCTTTCTTACAAACGCCTGATTTTTTGTTTAAAAAATTAATTTTCCATCATTTTTTTAAAAAAAGTTTTTTTTTCTTTTGCTCTAAGTGCACTGATAGATCCTCCCAAAGAAAGGGGGCAGTACCTGAAAAAAAGAAGAAAAAAAGAAAAAAAGAAACACCAGGGAAAAAAAAAAAATAAGGAGAAAAATGTAAAGAGGGCCTTGTGTTATAGTAGGGGAAAAGAAAAAAAAAAAGAAGGAAAAAAAATATAAGGGAAACAGAGAAAAGAAAATTAGCAAAAAGAGAACTCCTTCCTCCCTCTTCTTTTTCTCTTTTTTTAAAAAAAAAAAAAAAAGAAAAAAAGAGAGAATAAAAGAATATTTTAGAATACTGGTTATGGGGGGGTCCCCCAAAAAAAAAACTTAAGATTCTCTTTCTTTTTTTTTACCCCCCCCCTTTCTCTTGTGTTCCATCTTTTAAATTGGTTTCTTCGGTTTTAAAATACCCGAGCTAACAAAACTTTTCTTTCGCACCGACGGCACTTTTCTTTGCATTTTCTTTTCTCTCTTTTTTTTTTTTCATTTTTTTTCAACTAATTATATGGAATGGGCGCTCCATTTTTCATTTTTTTTTAAACCTACTTTTTTTTTTTTTTTTTTTCCTTCTTTTGTTTTGTGCATAGATAAGAAAGTATCGTCAAAGTGCGCGCCGAAAAAGTTTTTTTTTTTCATCCATCACTTTAAATTTGTTTGGGGAGTTAATTGCTTGTTTTCCGAGCTGGGTGGAAAAAAAAAAGGGGGGGGGGAAAAAAATGATGCAGGATAAAAAAAAAAAAAAAAATGAGTCGGCGTAATGTATATTTTGCGAGCCACTTTTATTTTTCCCTTTTTTTTCCAGAAAAAAAAAAAAATACGAAAAGAATTTTACAAAAAAAAAAAAAGAAGAGGGGAAAATGCCCCCTCTGTTCTTCTTTTTTTTCCCTTATCTTTTCTCTCTCCCCCCCCCCCCCCCTTTTCTTTCTTTCTTTCTTTTTGTTGCCCTTCTTATCCAACAAGAAAAACGAATGAAAAGAAAAGAAAGCGTCGCATTTACTTGAAACTAAAAAAAAAAAAAAAAGGGGGGCTCATGACACGGCACTAGCTGTTTTCTTAAGGCAGTAAAATCTCCCCCAAGCACAGCGAAGCCCAAAAAATGGGGGGAGAATAAACAAAAGGAAGAAAAAAAAAGGGAGAGAGAGATAAAAAAAAAAAAAAAAAAAAAAAAAAAAAAAAAAAGACATGTGAGAAAAGTGGCTAACGAAAGCCACTTGGGGGTACAAGAAAAAAAAAGAAACTTTTTCCGGTTTTTTTTTTTTTTTTGGTTTTGTTTTTTTACGTACATAAAAATGGAGTGTTCTCCTTCTTCTTTTACCCACTTCTTCTTCTTTTTTTTTTCTTTTTCTCTTTTCGTTTTTTTTTCTTTTTTTTTTTCTTCTTTCCCCTCTCAAGTTTAAGTCCCCCAAAACTTAAAAAAAAAAAAAAAAAAAAAAAAAAAAAAAAACAACGACACCTCCCAAAAAAAAGAAAAGAATGGCAGAAGAGAGTAACTTGTTACAACAAATAGTTTTTTTTTTCCTTTTTCATTTCATTTTTCTTAAAAAAGTTCACCCTCTCCCTGTTTCTCAACAAAAAAAAGCGGGGGGAGGGACGAGAGAAAGTACCGGGAAGGAGAAAAAAAAAAAAAAAAAGGGCGAACGCCGGAAAGGGGGGGGAAAAAAAAACAGGGGAGGGGGGGAAAGTTTAAAAAAAAAAATCGCAGCATTTTTCAAAAAAAAAAAAAAATGAGAGAGACCAACGGGGGATTATAAAAATCATGCCGAACCGCCAACCTTTTTTTTTTTTTTTTTTTTTTTTCCCAAAAAAAAACCTTTTTTTAACCCCTCAATCATACCTGCGGCGTCGCATCTTCAGGGGCTGCCGCCTCTGGAGTAGTAGCCGGTGCGTCACCCTCCTGCGGCTTTTCCTCCATTTCAACCGCTTCAGCAGCACGTGTGTGACCGTCATCAGAGTACGGGTCGGTAGGAGGCGACGAACCAGCGTGGAAAGAGTTAGCGAAGCACCATTTCCGTGCGCTCAGGGCATAGATCACACCCAGCACCACCACGAGAAGCACAGCTCCCAGGACAACAGCAACAACGATCAATGCGGTGTTGCTGCTGTCGTCCGAGCTGCTCGGTGTGTTTGAATGAATACCCCCTGTGTTCGTGGTCATCCCGTACCCAGCAGGAGGGCAGAGACCGCTTGCCTGAAGCGCGCCTGTGCATCCGTCACTCGCAGCCTGCAGCTTGCTGATTAGCGCATCTTGCTCAGCAGAATCCACATTCTCCAACGTGAAATCTACAACAACCCATTCCGTAGCAAGGACTTCAGCAAGCCTTGCTGTCGACAATGAGCTCCCCGCCACACACGCACCTAGGTTTGTAACACCGTCGATTACCGGACACACAAATTCCACCAACACATTCGCTCTTACAATGTTCAGCGTTGCCGCAATGCCTTGCATGAAACCAGACTTTGAGAACGCAGCAAGAGTCTGCTGCACGTGCATGAAAATGTGTCTCTTCGTGACCGGCGATGGAGGCGGTGCGGCGGTTACCGGTACCGATGTCGTGTCAGGGGGCAGCTTCTCATTGTCAAAGAACACTGCATAGTCCCCGCCCTGCGAACCCTGGCACAAGGCAGCCCCATTGTCCACCCTCAAGGGGTTCATCGCTGCCCACTTTGTCGCCCCGACCTTCAGGTACCCGCATGTGAACTTCGCTGAGTTCGCTGTCGTGCACGTGGAGCACGGAACGACGAGCGCGTATGTACCAACAGCAACATCTGTTAGATCTGTCGCTGCTGTGTTGCCTCCCTCGTAGATCCTTAGAAGCAATGCGTCGCCGTCGTGTGTGGCAGACGGTGTTGGTGGCTCTACGTTGGAGTCTGCAGGGACAGTGGCTACAAGGACCATCACCTCTGTAGTCGTTTCCTTGAACGTCTGGCTGTTGACAGTCAGGTCTGCGTTGCCGCCGTGGAAGTTTATCTTGAAGTTCTGGCTTCCTCGCGGGTTTGTGATTCCTGTCTTATCCGCTGCGCCGCCGTATGTGGCGTTGAACACTTGTGCCACGGTGTAGGTGGGCTCGAAGGCGTTCCTGTTCACGGCGATGAACTTCAGGTATTGCACGGTGAGCTCGTCCAGTGCTGTGAAGAGGTCGGTTCTCTTGTCGTCGATGCCCGAGACGGCCTGCTGCAGCTTCGTCAGCACCTCGACGGTGCTCTTCTCCAGCTTCCAGCCGATCTGCGACTTCTCGAGCTGTGTCGTCACCACCTTGTTCACAAGCGTGATGCAGTTGCTCACAACCGTGATGTCCGTCGGGAGCGGCGTCAGAAGGTTCCTAATGGTCGTGATCACACCTGGCTGCACGGTCCCTGGCGCGTTGCTTGCGGCAACGAGAAGCTCGTCGATCTGTTTTTTTTTTTTTTTTTCCCGGGGAATTAACATACCACTCTGATGTAGTCAGCAAGGAGGCTCGAGGAAGCCGCCTGCAGGACAGACGCGTGACGGCCTGCAGAGGCGCTGTTGGAAGAGAAGGCGACGTTTGCGATACGGCTCGCGACTGTGGCCGGGTTCTGGTTCTGCTGGATGGCAGAGTTGACATTGCTAACACCGTCGCCAGCGGGCTTCACTCGAAGCGGCACGCTACCGTGGCCGGTGTACTTGGTCAGAGCATCACGAACCTCAGCCTTGAGAGTCAGTTCGTAAGAAGGCGCGAGACCTGCAGGCAGCTGCACATCAGTCACTGTGGACACACTGCTCACGAAACCTGCGGTGATGGGCACCACATCCTGCGTGACGGGGTCTTCCGTGTACAAGTTGTACTCCAGCTCGCCTGTGCCCACCAAGTCGGTCACACTGGCTGCGATGCTGATCGTGAACTCCGAGGACATGGCCTCGTACACCACACCGTCGCTGCAGTTCGTTGTGCACGTCACTGTGATCTGGTCCACCGTTGGCGGGCGCACTACGGTGAAGCTCGTCAGCGCGCTGCAGGCGCTAGCAAGCTCTGCGCAGACCCTGAACCTGTACGTGTTGCCAGGTGTCAACGAGTTGGGCTTGAACGACAAGCTCCTTGAGTCAAGCGACGTAGTGACCATCTGAGATGTCACCGAAAACCCGACAGGCGAGATGAACGTCCATGTGTACTTCTCATTGGGCGCCTCTTGCGGGCTGATCGAAGCCTTCAGGTCGACGGCCAGCGTGGGGTTGTAGTACTGATCGGCAACAGCGGTCACTGTGGACAGGGGGCTCGAGGTATACTTTGTCTCGAAGCGGTTCACGATGGCAGCCTCCGTCTCGTAGAATGGCTTGATGAGCAGCTCGTCGACCTGTCCGGTGATGGTGGAGATCGCGTTCAGCTGGTCGGTCTGGCCCACCTCTCCGAGGTACATCCTGTTGTCCAGGCTGTAGCCGAGGATGTCGTTCGAGTGGAACCTGAGCCCCTGCGACTTGCAGATGTTGTCCGTGCACGCTGTGATGACGGGCACGTCTCCGCGGCGTCCCGACAAGAAGGAACCCGAGATGTAGTGCCACTGCCCCTGGTTGAGCGGCCTGGTGTTCATCACCACTGCGGTCCACGCAATGTTTGGCCCGTTGGCAATGTGGAACGCGGTATAGAAACGCCCGTCGCCTGTCTGCGTCCTGTCTGCGTCCCCTGAGGGCGACACAGCATCCGTGATCTCCAACCAGTACCCGAAGGCGTACTTGTCCTGAGCGTTGGCAACCACAGCCTTGGGGAACGTGAACTTCCCTGCAACAGAGCAATGGCGCCCGTTCAACCCGTAGGCACCCTCAACCTGTGGTGGAATGTGTTACAGTTGTCACCTTAAAAAGCACATACATCAACACAGCCTGTGAAGTCGTCGACCTTGATCCATGCGGAGATGGTCACGTGGGCGTAGCCGTAGTGGACGGCGGCAGCACCCTTGCGGTCGGTCAGCGCAGACATGTTCACGGACAGCAAGTTGTCCGAGGGACCGAACGACTGGGCGAAGTGGTCGGGGCTCGTGAGCGGGATTTGCTGTTTTTTTTTTTGTTTGTTATTTTGTTGTTTTCCTTATTGGTGTTGATGCATACCAGGCCCTTGGGGTCGCCCGCCGTAGCGCCACCGATGCCGTACTCGAAGTCGTTGTAGTAGTTAGTGGCCCTGCTCAGTGTGGTGCTGCTGAAGTGGTACACACTCCACTCCTCACCGTCGGTAGCCTGCCTCTGGATGTTGAGGTTGCATGTGCCAGAGTTACAGTCAGCGATCTTCCCGCCCACAACGACAGACAGAGTTTCCTCTCTGCTGCCGGACGCAGGTGCCTGGTGCCACTCGAACGGTGATGTGCACACAATGGTCGTGGCACTCACAGTCTCAGTGACAGGACAGATGACACTGCCCACGTACACAGTCACCGCGGCGTCCAAGGGGAACTTACCAGTGATCCTGAGCACCTGGTTGCCTCTCCATGACATCTGCTTCGGGTTGTAGTCCACGATCTGCGCCCTGATGGTTGCCTCCTCGTACAGCTGCTTCACCTGCTCCTCTGTGTACGGCTCGCTGCAGACAGTCTGGTCATCGATCTCGCCCATGAAAGAGGCGACGGTCGCACCGCACGCGCCTCCCAAGCTGAAGGTCGAGTCCAATGGTGTTGTCACTGGGCCGGTCAATGGTGCCACAAGCTGGGCAGGCGACGCTGCCTTCTTCTCGCAAGTGGCGTCCACGCACACCATGATCACACCACTGTCGTTGTACATACCGGTCACCATGTGCCAGGCACCTGCAGACAGAGGGTTGGTGCCGGTGATGGATTCTGTTCCGACCGTCATCTTGGGCACGTACACAGCGTCCCTAGCTCCACCAGCGCAAGGACCAGTGGTGATACCCACCTTGTAGACGTTGGTGCCCTGAACAGAGTACCTTCGGTTCGCGCACTGTGGTGGTGGTGTGTTTAGTATTGTAAGCATACCGCTTCCCAAGTGAATGCAGCGTTTGTGAGCGCAAGCTGGACGGTAGTGGCAGCAGCACCTGGCACGAATGACAGGGAGAGCTGCGCACCTGAAAGTACCGTGTCGCAGTTTTCGGCGACGTTCCAGCCAGCAAGGCCGCCAGCGCCCACCGTTGCGGTAAGGGCGCACGTGCTGCCGCTTGTCGTGGTTGCAGGGATCTCAATAGTGATGCGGTCCATGTTGAAGCAGTCAGGGTCCGTCGCGCTGCACGACGCAAGGCTGTACGTGAACAATGTCTCGCCGTTAGCGGTGCTCACGGTCTGGAAAGTCAGAGTGGGCCCAGCAGACGTCTGCCTGAACGTGGTGACAGCGCAGGTGCTGGCTGCTACGCAAGCAGACGTAGACGACGCGGTCTGTGGTGTTTGGTAAATAAAGAAGCACAAAGATTACATACATCAGCCACAGCAGCACTCAGCTGCACAAGGCTTACATCGAAGCCCTTCGCGGCAGTGTTCAGGAGGCAGACAACAGGCACTTCAGCCGCCAGCGAGGAAGTGTCGGGCACCCTGATCCAAGAGGCAGACGTCACACTCTGTGTGAAGAAGGGGCTACCCGGTGCAGTGAGCTCTTGCACATCTTCCAGGTGCACAGCACGCCCAGCGGAGGTGGCTTCGGACGAGAACTTCAGGTCACTCCTCACGTAGCTCACAGGAGTAGTGGTAGCGAGCACGGGCGAGCGAGAGTCCTTGGGAAGCAGGTTACCGTTGAAGGAGTACCTGTGGCACATGTTCGTCGAGCCGCACCCATCGCCCGTCGAGCACGTAGGCTTGTCGCAAATGTCGCCAGACCACCCGTCGTGGCACTTGCAGTGAGTGGGGAGTTGGCCGTTCACAACCTCCAGCCCAGCAACGCACTCACCGTGGCCGCTGCAGGGTTGCCCGTCGACCATGCCGGGGCATTCGCCCTCGCAGCCCTCGCCCACCCAGCCCGTCTGGCAAGTGCACACACCGCTACCGGTCCTGCCATCGTCGCAGGTACCGTGGTTGTTGCAGACAGCACCACCGGTGCTGGGGCACGGGTATTCACAGAGCTCGCCGAAGTAGCCTGGGGGGCAGATGCACAATCCAGAGCCCGTAAGGCCGTCATCGCACACGCCGTTGACACAGTTGGGGCACTGGCGGCACTCGGGGCCAAAGTAGCCCGCATCACACCAGGTGCACTCGTCGCCAGCCCAACCCGAGGTGCAGGTGCTGCACGTCATGAGGTCGGCATCGCACACACCGTGTGCGTTGCACACCTTCACGCTTGAACCTTCACGCGGGCTGATCCTCACAACAACGGTCGTAAGAGCAGACTTCCCGAACAGGTCAGTCAGCCTCACAGTCACCGTGTAGTCCTGGGCAGCGGGCGACGGCCTGAAGTGGATGAGAGAGCGCAGATACATCTTGTTGTCACGGATGACGAACATATCGGCGTTGGTGCTGGTGATGACGGCAGACACGACGTCCCCTTCGGGGGTGTTGATGTCGAAGGGCGCGAACGTGAAGAGAGGGTCCTTGAGGTAGGTGTCGATGGGCCAGGTGATGGTCTTCAGGGTGGAACCCGTACCAGACAGGGGGCCCATGGCCATCATTAGCACCACGAACTTCACAGTGGCCCTGCAGGTAAAGGAGCCCCCGTTGTAGACGGTGTACTCGTACTGGTCAGTGCCAGTGAACTGAGGCTTGGGGGTGTACGTGAAGCCACCGGCCTTGTTGAGTTCAAGAGCACCGTTCTGCGTGATCATGGAGCAGGTGTTGGTGAGGCAAGCGGCCACAGGGCCGCTGGTAAGGCTGCCCACATCGTTGGAGAGCACACCGATGCTGTCCCCGACAGTGATGGAACTGCCGCGCAGGACACCGTAGGTGTTGTCCAGGCACATGGGGTGCTGAGGCTTGTACGTGCCAATGGCCACATTGCTGAACTCAGCACCCGGCTGGCCTGCAACGAAAAGGGCAACAGGCAGCACAGCGTCAGCGCCGTTCGCAAGCTTCAAGTTAGTCCCTGCCGTGCTGGCAGTCAGCACCTCCTCGCTGTTGATGTCCACACGCAGAGTCGTGCTCGTCCTCACCAACCTAATGGTGTACACGGTGTCGAAGGCCAGCGTCTTAGCCGCGCTTGCGAGCTTGGTGACAGTGTTGTCTGTCTTCCGGACGATCGCCACCTCTGCTCCGTCCCACTGGAAGAGCGTGGTGGACGGGGTCATGCCGTTGATCGATGCAGAAGGCTTCGAGTGCCCGAACGAGATACCAACGGTGCCTCTCTTTTGAGACGTCGCAACCTTCACGGTTGCCAGCACCGTGGTGTCGGCACCGAACGCCGTGTACGAGATCTTGTACGTGTTGGCCACAGCCTCCGTTTGCCACGTCCTGGCACCAACAACAGTCAGCGCTGTGGTGGGTGCAGCCTGGAAGCCAGAGCTCAGCCACATCCCAGGATCCCTCAACCTGGTGGCAGTGTACCACAAGCGCAGGTCTTGAGGTTCCAAGCCAGCCTCGGTGATGGCGTTGCCGTCCGAGTAGTAAACGGCTTCCGCGTCGCGCTCACAGATAACCTTGTACAAGCTTCCGCATGGCTTGGAGTACCACCTCCTGCCGTTCACGCTGTTTGCTGCAGCAGCGCAGGTCTCCTCCGTCGGGTTACCAGCAGCCCACTTGTTCAGACTGTCCACCACATTGTTGGTCCATGCCCACACGTTAATAGGTTCGCCGTTCACGTGTGTGAGGCCGATCCACATGGGTTGTGCTCCACCCACCTGCTTAGAGATACCCACCCACTCGCTGGCCGTGGGTGCGATGGCAACCCTCCCTCCCACTGAGGCGCAAGCAGCAGCAGCATTCGTGTAAGACACCGTCTCGGCGGTGATGGCAATGCACTTAGCGTTGTGCCTCATCCAGCCAGACGGGCACACGAGGGGGGAATCGACACCACATGTACCCTCGCACGAGACACCCGCGAAGCCCTTGTGGCACACGCAGACACCGCCAGCGCAGGTACCGTGGTGGTTGCAGACCTTCCCATTGTACGTGGGGCACTTCTCAGAGCAAGTTGTCCCGGAGTACCCTTCACGGCACTGGCACAGACCCTCGTCATCGCACTCGCCGTTGCCGCTGCAAGGGTTCTGCGCACCACCAGGGCACACGTTTTCGCACTCAGCACCCCAGTGGGCACCGTCACAGCGGTCGCACTTCTCGCCAGCCCAAGGGGCATTGCAGATACAGGTGCCTGTCGCGCTGCACGTGCCCTTGTCGTTGCAGACCTTGTTACCTGCTGTGGGGCACTGGGTGTCGCACTTGTCGCCACGCCAACCTTCCTCGCAAACACAGCCGCACACGTTGGTTGGGTTAGCGTTGCACGACCCGTGGTCGCCGCACCCACCATCGCAGCAACAGTCACAAGAGTCACCGTGGCACCCGGTGGTGCACGTGCACACAGCTGTGCTCGAAGCACTGTCGTACGAACACTCGCCACCGTTGCAGACGGATCCACCAACAGTGGGGCATTCCTTGTCGCAGTTAGGGCCAACGAAGCCCGGTTTGCACTTGTTGCACTGAGCACCGTCCCAGTTCCCATTGCACTCGCATGTGCACCAAGGTGCCTCGATGATAACACTGGCAACACCGTTTCCGTTGCACCATCCATCATCTGTGCACCTGTGCTGCGTGCATGCATTGTCGCCGGTGGTAGGGTAGTACAGAGGGTCGCAAGTGCACTCACCGCACTGGCCTGCAACCGACGTAGCCTGACCGTTTCCGTTGCAACAGTCCACGCAGTTCGGGGGAGTGCCACGGTGGCCTGACGGGCAGGCATCGCAGTTGTCTCCTGCATAGTTGCACTGGGAGCATGTGGGGCCAGTCCAGTGAGTCGTGCAGTTGCATACGCATTCAGTCAGGTCATCGCTGGGCACCGCCTTGCCGTTGCCTGAGCACGTGCTAGTGGTGGTGCACTGCACGCACGACGGGTAGCCCGCGTAGCCAGTCTTGCAAGCATCACAGTTATCACCAGTGTACGGCTCCGGGCAGTTGTTGCACGCAGCGCCGTTCCAACTCGTTGCAGGGTCGCAAGTACACTTGCACACGCCGTTGACGACTGCTGCTGTACCGTGGCCAGTGCACATGCTGTCCTCGCATGCGCAGTTGGTGATGTCGCTGACACCATTGGTGCAAGCATCGCACGCTGCGTTGAGGCCTGCGTTCGATGGGCAATTCTCGCAAGAGTCACCCGTCCAAGCACCCTTGCACGAGCACACGCAGCTGTACTTTCCGGTCTCGATGTTCAAAACAGTGGCAACAGACATTGCGTTGACCGTGCCAGTGCAGTGCGTTTCCACAGAACACGTCTCAGTGCACGCAGCATCAAGGTACCCGGCGGCACACTCGTTGCAGTTCACGCCACCGTATCTCGCGGGGCAAGTACCGCAGTTGGTGCCTGCCCAGTTGTGGTTGCACGCGCACGTGCAAGAGCCGTTGGTGTGGAGGGTCGCTGTGCCGTGGTTCGAGCACTGGGCATCGGTGCACACGCCGCATGCGGGGAACGCACCACCGTTGATGCAGGAGTCGCAAGTGTCTTGCGTGTAGATCGCAGGGCATGACTGGCACGAAGAACCGAACCACGGTTCGTCGCAAGTGCAGACACAGGTATCGTGCACAAGGTTGGAGGTGACATTGGATGCACGGCTGTTGCAGTGAACGTCAACAGTGCACTCGACGCAGTCACCACCACTCCACACATACCCAGTGGCGCACTGCTTGCAGTCCTCGTTTTTGTCAAACTGTGTCGGGCAGATGTCGCAGTATTGTCCTTCCCACTTGTTCCTGCAAGAACAGATGCAGGTACTGCCACCATTGCTTGCCACAGAGTCAGCGTTGCTATTGCAGTGAGCCTCCATGCTGCATTGGGTGCAGTCGGGGTAGATTGTGCCCGCAGGGCACCTGTCGCAGTTGGAGCCAAGCCAAGGACTGGCACACACCTTGCAGTCAGGGCCGCTCCAGTTCGTCTCACAGTCGCAGACGCATTTGTTGTTAACCTTGCTGACACCCTTGGCGTTGCCGTTGCAGTGTGTGCCGACGTTGCATTCCACGCAGTTGGGTGGCGAGCCGATGTAGTTGTCGGCGCACCCGTCGCACGTTGCGTTGTACTTCTTGGGGCAGTTCTTGCAGTCCGGCTGCTCCCAGTACCCGTTGCAAGCGCAAACGCATGTCAGCTGGTCAGCCGAAGCAGAGGCAATACCATTACCGTTGCAGTCGCTATCAGAGCAAGCTTTGCAATCCTCGTAGCCGACCAAGTCAGCAGCGCAAGCACCGCAGTTCTGGTTAGCGTCGTACAATGCAGGGCACGAGCCGCACTTGTCACCAGTCCATTTGTTGTCACAATCACACAGGCACTCGTTGTTTGCTGAACCAGTCACCCTGCCGTTGTTCGAGCAGTCACTAGCAGTGCATGCCACACAGTTGCCGTTCTTCATGACGTACGCGTTTTTGCACTCGTTGCAGTTGGGGCCTGTCCAGCCCGGTTCGCACGTCGAGCAGTCGGGCTGAGCAAAGTTAGCCGGGCAGGAGCATTCGCACCCGTCGTTGTTGCTGTTGCTTGACACAGTCCCAAGGTTGCTGCAGTGTGTGGCGATCGAGCACTTCTTGCACGCAGCTGTGGGCGACTCGCGGTAGTAGTTTGTCGCGCACTCGGTGCAGCCGCTAGCAGTGGTGTAGGCGTCGGGGCATGTCTGGCAACGGTCGCCAGTGTACTTGCCCTCACACTTGCAAACACAAGTGTCAAAGACGGCGAAAACGTCGCTGGCATGGCTGGAGCAGTGCACCCCAGTGCTGCACTTCATGCAGTTTCCGAACAGCGAGATGTAACCGCTGGCGCACGAGCCGCATGTGGGGCCAGTGTAGCCAACATCACAAGAGCAGCCACAAATGATACCGTTCTCGGAACCAGCGTCGCCGCGCCCGTTGCAGTGCAGTGGGCGCGTGCACTGAACACACGCGGGGTAGGTGATGTGATCGCGCTTGCACTGGTTGCAGTTAGTGCCAGTGTATGGCTCAGGGCAGCTCTCGCAGTTGGTGGTCGCGTCCCACTTGTTCTCGCAAACGCACGAGCACGTGACACCATCTGAGGACACATCCGAGGCACGGTTGTTGCACTGGGCGTTGGTGCACTTCTGACATGTGGGCCCGTAGTAGCCAATGGCGCACTTGTCGCAGTTGAGTCCTGCAAACTGGATGGGGCAATTCTGGCAGTTGTCACCAGTCCAGTTGTTGCTGCAGTCACACAGACACCTAGCAGGGTTGCTACCAGATTTGGGGATCAGCTGGACAGGAGTTTTCGAGCGGCCGTTGCAGTGCACAGCATCGCTGCAGTCACCGCATGTGGGGTAGGTGCCCACACCGCTGCACGAGTCGCAAGTGTCCTGGTTGTAGATCGCAGGGCACTCATTGCATGTGGCGCCTCTCCAACTAGCCTTGCACGAGCATTTGCACGAACCATCTGCAGCGACAACCGCAGTGAAAGCGTTTGAGGTGCCTGAGCAGGTGTCCTTCACGCTGCACGGATCGCACGTCGGGTAGTTGTAGAAGCCAGCTTTGCAAGCACTGCAGGTCGAGTCGTACTTCGTGAAGTCGCAGTTGTTACACTTGGCCCCAGTCCACTGCGCGAAGCAGTTGCAGATGCACTCTGTGTGGTCACCGTTCGTTCCGATCACGTCGCCGTGGTTGCTGCAGTCAGCCGAGGTGCACAAACGGCACTCCTCGTCCTCACTGTCCTCAACAGCCACAAACATTGGTGCGCACTGGACGCACTCCCCGTTGCGCAGAACGTGAGTGTCAGGGCACACACCGCAGTTAGTTCCCTTCCATGGTGCGTCACAGCCGCATGCGCAGTTGCCGTCTACGATAGAGACCTTTCCGTGGTTCTTGCAGTAGTCGGTTGGGCACACGGTGCACAACGGGTAGTTGATGCTACCAGGTACGCAGGCATCACACGTCGCTACGTACAGTCCAGTGTCGCATGTACCACAGTCGTTGGCCGTCCACTGGTCAGCGCATTCGTAGCACTTGCAAACCCCGTTCTCGCTGACCACGCCCTCTGCCCTGTTGTTGCAGTGGACATTGACTTCGCACTTCACGCACTTGCCGCTGACGGTGTCGCGAATCCAGTCCTTCTTGCATGTGCCGCACATCGCGCCCACGTGGCCGTCATCGCAGTCACACTTGCAAACACCATTGACGGACTGCACATCCGAAGCAGCGTTGCTGCAGTGGGTGGAAATAGAGCAGGCGGTGCAGGAGTCGGGAGGGGTACCAATGGACCCACTAGGGCACTCGTCACAGTTGTCACCAGCGAAGCCAGATGCACATTGGTCGCACTTAGCACCAGTCCATCCAGCCTTGCAGTGGCAGACGCACACGTCGCCGTTGGTGCCAACGTGAGACGTGCCTGTCTGGAAGCAGTCCCATGTCTTGCGGGAGCCAGTGCCAGTAGTGCACTTCCTGCAGTCATCGCCCACCTTCACGTGCTTGTCGATGCATTCATTGCAATCGACACCCGTGTACGGAGCAGGGCAAGTGGAACAGGCGTCGCCAACGTAGTGGCCTTTGCAGTTGCAAACGCACTCGTTGTCAGAAACACCAACGTTCCCACCTTGCTCGTTGCAGTAGTTAGAGCAGGGAATGCATGTCGGGTGGTTCGCGTGGTTGTCCGAGCACTCGAAGCAGTTGCTCGTCTTTGTGAACTGCGGTGGGCAAGTTTTGCAATCAGCGTCAACCCAGTTGGTGTCGCATTTGCACATGCAAGCCGTCTGATCGGCGTTGGCAAACGCCTGCCCGTTGCCTTTGCAGTGGACGTCCCTGTCGCACATGGTGCAGTTCCCTGCTCCATCTGTGATGTAGCCAGGAGAACAAGTGCCACAGTCAGGACCAGTGTAGCCCGTCTCACACTTGCACTTGCAGCTTGCGCTGTCCTGAGGAACACTTGTACCATGACCACTGCAGCTGCTATCACCAATTTCCCCAAGGTTCCAATTCTGGAGCGCAGTTGGGAGTGTTCCAGGGGCAGAGCACAGAACGCAGTGTGGGTAGGCCACACGGCCCTCCACGCAGGAGCCACAGTTGTCGCTCTCAACGAACTTGTCGGGGCAACTGCCGCAGTTAGAAGCGCTAGTCCACTGGGTTTCACACTCGCAGACGCATTTGTTGTCAACGGTAGTCACAGACTTGGCGTTGTTGTTGCAGTTCTCGGCATATGTGCACTGTGTGCACTCGACAAGCCCGTTGGTGAAGGTTGCCACCCACCCAGGCAGGCACGCGTTGCAAGAACCATCGGCGGCTTTTGCGTACGGAGAGTTGCAGTCAGTACAGCGAGCGCCCGACCACCTGTGGTTGCAGTCGCAGGTGCAGGTTCCGGTAACATCAGATGCAGTGCCACGGTTGTTGCAAGTGGCAGCGTCGCAGGTGCAGTCCGGGAATGCGATGGTTGCGACAAGGCACCCATCGCACGTTGCGGTGTAGCGGGTAGTGTCGCATGTGTCACACGCGTCACCAGTCCAAGGGGCCGTGCACTTGCACAGACACGTGACACCGTCAGACGAGACGAGAGCACCATTGGCACCGCAGTCACATGCTGTGCACGAGTCGCCTGACTTGTAGAAACCGTTTTTGCAAACCTTGCAGCCAGTGGTGGCATCGTAGCCAGCTGGGCAATTCTCACAGGCATCACCAGTCCACTTGTTTTCACATGTGCACGAGCACACGACGCCGTTCGAAGACACGTCAGAAGCACGGTTGTTGCAGTTGCTTGCAGTGCACAGACTGCAGCTGGGGTAGGTACCGTGGTACGGCACAGCGCACGAGTTGCAAGTCTGCTGGTTGTACCTGACAGGGCACACGCTGCAGTGTTCGCCGATCCACTGGTCGGCGCAGTCGCATACACACTCGGTGAAGTCGGTGTTGTTCGTGACACTTGTCGCGTGCGAGTTGCAGTGCATCTCGTTGGTGCACGGGACACATGTCTGGTCGGTAATGTTGCCCACGTAGTTCTCCATGCACGGCTTGCATGTCGGCGGTGTCGCCGCTGTGTCGTGGACGAACCCACTGGGACAAACCGAGCAGTCTGTGCCAGTCCATGGCCACTCACAGTCGCACACACACGAGCTCTCACTTGTAGGACGCGCAGCAGAGTTTGCGTTGCCACTGCAGTGCGTAGCCACAGAGCACTTCACACACGCGCTGTTGCTCTCAACGTAGTTAGCAGCGCAGTTCTGGCACTTGTCACCAGTGTAGCCCGCTGCACAGGAACCACACGTGCACACGCCGTTCACGACGACGATATTGGCACGATCGTTGCAAGTGTTGCTGGGGCACTGCTGGCAGTTAGGAGGTGTGCCAGTGAACTTCTGTGGGCACTGGTCACAGTTAACACCCAAGTAATCACATGTCTGGCACCTGTCACCGGTCCATCCATTACTGCAAGTGCCGCACACACACTTGTCGCCCTGCACAGTAGGAGTCGCACGGTTGCTGCACACAACAGCGTCACACTTCTTGCACGAGGGACCGTAGTGCAAAGCGGCGCAGGTCTTGCAGTCGTTGTTGTCGTAGTTGGATGGGCACCCTTCGCAAGTGAGACCAGTCCAGTTCTCATCGCACAGACAAGTGCATGTGGTCTGGTCGCTCGAAGTACCAAATTTCGTAGCCCTGCCGTTGCATGAGTCAGCAGTGCACTGCGTGCACCCGTTGTCGGTATAAATCCAGCCAGGAGCACACTGGTTGCACAGAGCACCAGCGTAACCTGGGTTGCAGTTGCACGAGCAGGTGTCTTTGTTGTTCACTGACACAATCTTCCACTCACCGTTAGTGCACTGTCCGGCCACCACGCTGCCATCGCTGTTGACAACAGCGCCAAGACCCATCTCTGCGCATGTCTTGCAGTCCACCAAGGTAGACACGCCAGAGAACGTCTGGTACTTCCCAACGAAACCGGTCTTGCACGCTTGGCATCCAGCAACGAAGCGAGTGTTCTTGCAAGTGGCGCAGTTGCTGCCTGTGAAAGGCGGCTTGCAGTTGCACACACACGCATCGCCGTTAGCGTTAGGTGCGACAGAGAAAGCATTGTCAGAGCAGTCAGATGAAATCTTGCAAGAAGTGCAGACGAGGTTCGCACCCTGAGTAGATGCCACAAGGCCGCTCTTGCACGTGCTACAGTCTGAGTTCCTGTCGTACTGCGATGCGCACGTGTTGCAGTCGTCTCCAGTCCACTGGTGGCGGCAGTTGCAAGTGCACGTGCCGGGAACCAGCACACCGTGGCTGCTGCAGGTCACTTCGTTGCTGCACTGGCCACAGTGGGGGTAAGGAAGAGCAGCAGTGCCGTAACCTGTTGCACACGACCCACAGTCATCGTCCTTGTTGTAGCGCTCATGGCATGTCCCGCAGAGCACACCAGACCACTTGTTGCGGCACTCACATGTGCACGTCTCACCATCAGTCGTAGTGCCATCAGCGTTGGCGCACCCGGCGTTGGTGGTGTTGCACTCCACGCACTGTGTTGCCTCACCGCCTGAGGTGGCGACAAGGTAGTATCCATCCTGGCACCTGCTGCAGTCAGCAGTTTGGTCAGCGCCTGCAGGGCACGTGGTGCACTTCTCGCCTTCCCACATATTACGGCATCGGCAGGTGCAAGGCTTCTCAACAAGGATTTCGTGGCCGTTGCAGTCACAAGTGGGCACCACCTGGTCGCAGTCTTCACCTTCGTATTCAGGGGGGCACACAACGCACCCAGGACCTGTCCAGAAGTTTTCGCACTCGCAGTTGCACGAATCACCGGAGGCAGTGACATTCTTGGCCCTGCCGTTGCAATCCCCTTCGATGGTGCATACAGCGCAAGTGAGGACGGTCGCAACATTCTCGGGCAAACCAAGGTCGAGCAGCTCAGATGCAGGCACGGTTCTGAAGTCAGAAGTGCACGCCTGGCAGTTCTGTGCCACGTCGTACCCACTCTCGCAGTCAGTGCAGCGGCCGTTCGCATCAGCGACGAACGGGAATTTGCATGTGCACTCACAGGCACCAGCCTTTGATGCAACACTCTTCGTGCTGCCAGCAACACCACAGTCTCCGACAGTGCACTGAGTGCACGTGCCGGCCACCATCACCCACTTGTCGATGCACGTAAGGCAGTTGGTGTTCTCGTCGTGGCCCGGGTTGCACGTACAGCTGCAGACACCGCCAATGGCAGCCACCGATTGTGCCTTGTCCGAGCAGTGAGTGGCCTCAGTGCACTTTGTGCATGTGGGAGGAGTTCCGATGTAGTTCTGAGAAGCGTCGCACTGGTTGCAATCGGATCCAGTGTAAGGCGAGGGGCAGGTCTTGCACTTGTCAGCTGCACTCCACTGGTTCCTGCATACGCAGTCACAAGACTGTTTGTCAGCACTCACCGGAGCAGACTTCGCGTGATCGTTGCAGTGGTCCTTGCTGGTACATTTTGCGCAGTCGGGGTAACCGTAGCGCCCAGCAACACACTTGTCACAGTCACCGCTGTACTTGGTCCAATCGCAGTAGCTGCAGTGGTCTCCCTTCCACTGACCGTTGCACTCGCATGTGCAGTAGGTGCCGTCACTCGAGGGAGAAGCGTCGCCGTGCCCGTGGCAGCCAGTGTGGTCAACCGCGTCGTCCGAGCACGCGGTACACAATGGGTAGTTGATGCGCCCTTCAGCGCACTTGTCGCAAGTGCCCTGGTCGTAGATGGCGGCGCAGTTCTCGCAGCCGGGATTAGCGGCAGTGGAGAACCACTTGTCATCGCAAGAGCAGATGCACCTGGTCTGTTGCGGGTCGGTGTGTACGTCTGAAGCCTTGTTGTTGCAGTGAGTAGCAACGGTGCACTTTACACAGGTATCTCCAACCCTGATGTACTCCGGGGCACAGTTCTGGCACTTGAGCCCTGTGTATCCAGTCTCACAAGTGCAGCTGCACGACAGGGCGTTAGCCTCAGACGAGTCAGCCGTGGCGCCGGTGGCATGGCCGCTGCAATGGGTATCGACGTCGCACGCAGTGCATGTGGGGTAGTTGAAGCGGTCGTCCGCGCAGCGGTCGCAGTTGCCAGTGTGTGCCGTGGTGTACTGCGCCGGGCACGTGAGACAGTTCGAGTCGGTGGTGTACTTGTCCTTGCAGAGGCACGAGCACGTAGTGCCGTCAGAAGTGACGAGGTCAGCGTTCTCGTTGCAGTTAGCATCTTTGGTGCACTTCGTGCAGCCACCCATGCCGTCGGGGATGTACCCTTTAGCACAGCCTAAGCAGCCATTAGTCCTGTTGTACTGAATAGCACACTCGTTACAGGTATCGCCTGTCCACTTGTTGTCGCAATTGCACACACATTCGCTGCCAACAGCAGCCACGCCGGTGGCGTGGTCACTGCAGTGAAGCTGAGTGGTGCACGTACCGCACCCAGGCTGGGTCAGACCAGTCGCACACCCACTGCAATCGTTGCTGCTGTCGAATCTCGCCGGACACGAGGAGCAGTCATCGCCGCTCCACATGTTGCGGCACTTGCACATGCACGTCACACCATCAGAGAACACCTGTCCATTGTCAGAACACACGGTGGTGCTGTTGCACGCGGGACAGCCGTTCTCATAGTCGTAGAAACCGTTAGCGCACGAGTTGCACAGGCCAGTCGACGAGTCGTAGTTGTTAGGGCACTTCTCGCATTTTGCACCAGTCCAAGGAGCGTCGCACGAGTTGCACACGCACACGGTGCCCTCAGCGTTAGCCGACACCGACACCGCGCGGTCGTTGCAGTCAGCAGGCGAGCACGCCTCACAGACGATGCCACCGTTTTTGCCCACTCTTTGAACCAGACCCGAAGCACACGGGACGCAGTTGTCGCCATCTCTCTTGAACTGAGGTTTGCACTCTTGACAGGTAGGTCCTGACCAGCTCTGCTTGCAAGTGCACAAGCACACATCAGATGCCTGTGTGGTAGTTGCGTCGGGGTTCGACTTCCACGTCAGGGTGTGGGCGGCATTGCAGTACGAACCACAGTTCACGCAATCATCGTAGTTCACGTGACCGGGCATGCACTGGCTGCACGAAGGCCCAGTAAACGGGGAGGGGCAGTTGTTGCAGTCCTTTTCGTTCCACTTGTTCTTACACTCGCAAGTGCAGGTAGTGGCATCGCCACCGTCACTGGTGGCTACGTATGCGTTGCCTGAGCAGTGAGTACCAACATTACACCTGACGCACCTGCCATTCTTCTTGATGTAGTTGGGCAAGCACTTGTCGCACTTGTCTCCAGTGTAGCCAGGCTTGCACTCGCATCTGCACAGGTTGCCCTGAACAATAGGCGTGCCAGTAGCGCCTTCGTTGGTGCATGAGCACACTTCACAGTCAAGGCCAAAACGGCCAGGAGCGCACGTGTCGCAGTCAACGCCAGTCCAAGCCGGCGGGCAGTTGCTGCAGTCAGGGAGCTGGAAGTTGTTCTTGCACGTGCACATGCAGCCAGTCATATCAGGCTTAGGGCTCACACGAGTGGCGCGGAGGCCGTTGCAGTCCTTCTCAACGTCGCACTTGCGGCACGCACCACCAATAAACTGCACGTAGTCCGAAGAGCTGTCACAAGTGTTGCAGTCTTCCCCAGTCCAGCCAGGCATGCATGTGCACAAGCATTTGGTGCGAGCGGAGTTGACACGAGCATCTGTCGCCTTTCTGTTGCAGTGTACAGAGGGAGAGCACGCGGTGCAGTCAGCATCGTTCAAGCGGTCGCTAGCACAAGTCTTGCAAGTCGCTGGGTCGTACTCTTCAGAGCATGTGTTGCAGTTGGGTCCCGTCCAGTTGTCGGCACAGTTTTCACAAACGCACGCCGTCTGGTCAGCATTAGGCTTCACAGTCCCAGCACGTCCATGGCACCAGTCGTCGTTGCTGCACTTGATGCACGAGGGGTACTCGCCGTAGTATTCCGCAGCGCAAGCAGCGCAGTTCTTCAGCTTGTCGAAAGCATCAGGGCAAGTGTTGCAGTCAGTACCAGTCCACTGGGTGTTGGGGTCGCAAGTGCAGATGCACTGTGTGCGGTCAGCGTTCGTGCTCACAGTGCCGTGTCCTTTGCATTGAGTCTCGGCGTTGCATGGCTCGCACACGAGAGTACCAGAGGCAGACGACCCTACAGTTCCAGCGGCACAGGCGTTGCAGTCAAACAAAGTAGCATCGTACTGCGAAGGGCAATTCTTGCAGTCGGTGCTGGCGTCCCAGTTGTTGCGGCACTCACACTCGCAGGTGTTCGTGGCCGCGTTGTAGGCGACATTGCGACCGTTGCCGTGGCAAGTAGACAAACTGCAGACGCTCGTGGTGCACGCGGGGTACTTAAGACCCGGGTTGGCGCACTCGTTGCAGTTCGTACCCGTGTAGGGCGCCGGGCAGGACTCGCATTTTAGGCCAGAGTAGTAGTTGTCGCAGTTACACTTGCACACATCATTCTCGACATACGGACTACCGTTGTCGGAGCAGAGCACCTTCGATACACAGGATGCGCACTCAGGGAACCCAGCGTAACCAGGCGCGCACGAGTCGCAGTTGCCAGTGTACTTCGCAGGGCACGAGGTGCACTTACCGTCGCCGTCAAGCTCCCACTTGGTGTCACACACGCACAGGCATGTAGACCTGTCCGCGTTCGACACTGCAGTCAAGCCACCAATACCACAGTCGAAATCCTTGCACGTAGTGCACACACCGTTCAGCATGTAGTAGTCCTCAGCACACGAAGAGCAGTCGTCGGATGCGTCGTAACCGTCAGGGCAAGTTTCGCACTGGTCACCAATCCAGTAGTTGTCGCACGTGGGGCAGCTGCACCCAGTCGCTGTCGCTTCGATCGATGCTCCTCTTGCATTGCACCACGGGCCACTAGTGCACTGTACGCACTGCTGAGCCTTCCCGTTCTCTGTCACACTTGGGTAGAAACCTGCAGCGGTGTCGCAGACAATGCAGTCCTTGCTCGCGTCAAACCCGTACTTGCACGTCTTGCAGTCGGGTGGCATCCATTGGTTCTGGCAATCACAGGTGCACGTCGTCTGCTGGATGTCGGTGCTCGGCTGGCCGTGCTCGTTGCACGTACCGCACTGAGTGCACGACGGGTAGTCAATTCTACCAGGCGCACATTTAGCGCAGTCCCTGTTGGCATCGTACTTCGCGGGGCAGGTAGTGCAACCCGACTCGGGAGTGTACTGCCCGTCACAGACGCAGATACAGGCCGACTTCTCAGCATTGGGGACAGAACGGCCATTACCGCAAGTGGAGTCATCACACTTCGTGCATGAAGGACCTGCGTGGTCAGGTGCGCACTTGTCGCAGTTGGTACCAGCGAAGTTGGATGGGCAAGTCTGGCATTTTAGACCCTTCCAGTTGCCATCACAAGTGCATGTGCAGCTAGTCCTGTCGGCATTGGCAGAGATGGACGACGCACGCCCGTTGCAGTGTGTGGTCGACGTGCATTCAAGGCACGTTGGCTTCGCAGAGGCCACGGTGTTGATGTTGATGTGTTTCCCATCGCAGTTCTTGCAGTTCGTGGGCTCGACACCAGCAGGGCAGGTGCTGCATGCATTGCCTTCCCAAGAGTTCTTGCACACGCAAATGCAGTTCTTGTTAGTCGAGTCCGATGTGACGGACTCGCAGTTTGCGTGCAGTGTGCACTTCACACACTCACCATTAGGTCCCTCAATGTAGCCAACATCACACAAACTGCACTTGGCGCCCCTGTACCCATCGTCGCAGGTGCAGCCGCACTCCGTCGCAGACACCCTGTTGGCAACACCGTTTCCGTTGCAGTGGGTGGGCCTGGAGCACTCAGTGCAGAGCGGGTAATCAATACCTGTCAGACACTTGGCACAATCAGTCCCTGTGTATGGGGCAGGGCAGTCAGAACAGTCGGAATCACCCCACTTGTTCCTGCAGTTGCAGACGCATGCGTTGTTCTCCGAACGAACAAAGTCAGGGTCCACATTGTGGCTGCTGCAGTGGTCCTCATCAGTGCACTGGACACAGTTGGGGTAGCCAGCGTAGCCGTTAGCGCACTTGTCGCAGTTGTCACCATCGTAACCCGTCTTGCACTTCTGGCAGTAAGCACCGTCAAAGTTTCCTTCACAAGTACATTTGCACGTGATGCCGTTCACAGGAGGGTCCTGTGTGACGACAGTGCCGTGGTTGTTGCAGTCATCAGGGGTGCAGGTACCGCAGTTGGGCGCGACGTCGGTAGGGTTGGCGCATGCCACGCAATCAGAGGCGAATCTCTGAGGGCATTGGTCGCAAGCAGGACCGAACCAGTTGCCGCGGCATACGCACACACACGCAGTCTGGGCGGCGTTGGTAGAAACGTCTCCGTTAGTGCAGGTGATGCTAGTCGAAGTGCACTCAGTGCAGGTGTCATAGTTGATGAAGCCAGGAGCACAAGCACCGCAGTCTCTAGTGTTGTCGTACTGGGCCAAGCACTGCTTGCACTTGCTGCCACTCCACTTGTTGTTGCATTTGCATGTGCACTCGGTGTCACCCTGCACAGATGAGGCCTCGCCGTTGCCGTTGCAGTCCTTCTCAGGTGTGCAATGACGGCATTTTCCCTTGTTAGTAGGCACGCGGTTGGCAGAGCACTCGCAGAATGTTCCGTCCTGGCTCAGGCTAAAGCCTGCGGCACATTCGTCACATTCGTCGCCTGCCCACGGGTAGTCGCAAGTGCAGGTGCACGCAGTCTTCGCTTCGTTAGGCGAAGCAGTCCCGTGGCTGCTGCAGTCCTGGGGTGTGCACTCCTTGCAGTCAACGCCAACCCTGTTCTCATTGCAAATATCACAGTCAGGCTTGGTTAAGTCACTGTGGCCCCACTTGGTCGTGTCGCACACAGAGCAGTCAGAAGTGCTCCAGTGGTTGTCGCACGTGCACGTGCAAACATCGCCGACACTCCTCACAGCAGAAGCGTGGTCCGAGCAGTGTGCCGGCACGGTGCACTCGACGCATCCGTAGCCAGGCCTGTAGTTCACCCACCCGTCCTCGCATTGGTTGCAAGTGGGTCCTGTCACACCCTTGATGCACGTGCACTTGCACACGCCGTCGACAGAGGTCACGGCGGTTGCCAAACCGCTGCACGATGTCGCGGACTTGCAACGGAGGCAGTCACCGTTACTAGCGTAGTAGCCTACGGCGCAGCCACTGCAATCGTTTTCGGCGTCGAACTTCTTGGGGCAGGTCTTGCACTTCTTGCCAGTGTATTCGTTCTTGCAGTTGCATTTGCAAACATCGCCCTCCTTTGTCGTGTCCTGTGCATTGGTAGAGCAGAAGTTCGCTGTGTTGCATGCAACACACGCGGCCTCACCGCCACTGATAACAGGCACGTACTGTGCTGCGCATGATGTGCACCCAGTAGAGGCGTCATAATTGCTAGGGCAGGAGTTGCATGTGGCACCCGTCCACTCGCCCTTGCAACGGCACGTGCAGACACCCCCGACAACCACCGCGGAGTCAGTGTTGTCCTCGACGCAGTTAGCGAGCTGTGTGGTGCACTTGTTGCATGTAGGGTAGTCCACGTGTTTGGCAGCACAACTGTTGCACGTTGCGGAGAACTTTGTGTAATCACACTCGTCGCATGCGTCGCCAGTCCACTCGTCGTCGCAGTCCACGCATTTGCACTTGTCGTTCTCAACAACAGTCGAGACAGCGCCGTTCTTACAGTTGGTTGCAACGGAGCATTCCTTGCAGAGCGGGAATGCGTAGTGGTCAGCCGCACACGAGTTGCAAGTGTTTTGGTTGAACTTCTGCGGGCAGGTAGAGCACTTAGCATCCCCCCACCTCGGGAGACAATCGCACTTGCACGCCGTCTGGTCAGAGTTGGTGTACACATCAGACGCGTGACCGGTGCAGTGGTCCTCCTTGGTGCATTGGACACATGTGTTCTCTGCTGTCTTGATGTACCCGTTGGCGCAGTTCTGGCACTTGTCGCCGGTGTAGCCCGCAACGCAGGCACAAACACACTCTGTCTTAGCGTCGTTAACAGTGACGGAAGAGGCATGGTTGTTGCACGAATCGGGTGTGCAGAGGTCGCAGTTAGGCAAGATGCGCTTGGCAGCGCACTCCTTGCAGTTAGTCTGCTCGTACTGAACGGGGCACGACTCACAGTTAGTAGCGGGGTCCCAGTTATTAGCACAGGTGCAAGTGCAAGTCTTGCCATCACCAGAAACACCTGCTGCATGGCCGAAGCAGTGCGTGTCGTTGGTGCACTTGTTGCAAGCAGTAGCAGCACCGTCAACACTGGCTGTTTCCTCGTACCCAGACCTGCAAGTGTCACAGTCGGGTAACATCTTGAACGGCGCGGGGCACGTTGCGCAAGTCGGGCCCTGCCAGTTGTTTCTGCATTCGCACACGCACGAAGCAGAGTCAGTCGTGTTGAGCGTGACGCCCACAGCGTGGTTGGAGCAGTGCGCTTGGCGACTGCAGCTTGTGCAGGCAGGGAATGTCAGACTGCTGTCGGCGCACCTGTCACAGTCACCACCGAACATTGGGTCGCAGTAGCTGCAGTCATCGCCCTTCCACTGGTGCCTGCAGTTGCACTGGCAGGTGGTACCGTCAGAAGCGTCAGAAGTAGGCACGGTGCCATGACCACTGCAGCTAGCCTGAGGGTTGCATGGAACGCAGTTGGGGGGCGTTCCAATGTAACCCGAGGCACAAGCATTGCAATCCTGGTCACGGTCGAACATGTCATCGCACGTGTTACAGTCAGCACCTGACCACTGGTGGCGGCACTCCTTACAGATGCACTCGGTCTGCTCGTTGGAGGTTGCCGCAGTACCATGGTTGTTGCACTGAGTCTCGTCAGTGCAGAGAGTGCAGTCAGGGTAGTTAATCCTCCCTGCCTGGCATCTATCGCAAGAGGTGCCCGTGTAAAGCACACGGTCACAGTAGTCGCACTGCTTGTCAGCGTTTTTCCACTGACCAACACACACGCACACACACTGGGAGGCGTCGTCGTTGGGTGCAACGCTACCGGCGTTGCCGCTGCAGTCAGTGGTGATGCTGCACGTCTGGCAGTCAGGTCCAGCACGGTTGGCGCTGCACCCGGAGCAGTCGTTGCTGGCGTTGTACTTCTCGGGGCAGGTGCCGCACGACAAGCCTGCCCAGTTGTTTGCGCAGTCACACGTACACGTGTTGTCAGCGGAACCAGTCACAGAACCGTGGTTGGAGCAGTCCGATTCGGTGCATGGGCGGCAGACACCGTTGAATTTGATCCACCCGTCCTCGCACTTGTTGCAACGCCTTCCTTTGTACCCAGGCAAACACGTGCACGAGCACTTGTTGTCCTTAACGATAACTTCGCTAGCGTGGTCACTGCAGTCGTTTTCCACGGTGCACTTGTGGTCGCAAGGCTCGTGTCTCGTGATGTACTTCGGTGCACATTCGTCGCAGTCGTCGCCTGCGTACTGCTCGTCACAGTGGTTGCACTGGTCACCTGCGGATGTGTCTTTCCAGTAGTTGCGGCACCTGCAGTTGCAGTTACCGTCCTTCGACGGGCACTTCCCAACAGCATGGCCATTGCAGTCGGTCTCAGTCTTGCACGGGCGGCATTCCTGGATGCCACCAACCTCCTCACAGGTCGCATCGACACCTACCTCGTGGGTGCAGCACACTGGGATGACAACCTTGCCCTCGGTGTTCAAGCACTCGTACTGAGTGGTGTCGTCAGACAACACAGCGCAGCCGTCAAGCGGCTTTGAACAGCCAAGCACAAGGGAGTAGCCAGACGCGCAGCTGAGCAGCGAAACCGAAGGGCACTTGACAGTCGACACGAAGTGGGGCAAGCAGATCTCGCAGTTCGTTCCGGTCCAGCCCTCTTTGCACTTGCACACGCATTCCTGTCTGTCGAGGCTCATGGACACAGAGTCGGCATTGCCGAAGCAGTGATCCTCGTTTGTGCACTTGACGCACGGGTAAGCCTTGAGCCTGTCGGAAGCACATTCCAGGCAGTCGGTGGCAGCGTTGTACTTGGGAAGGCAGGTGTTACAGTCGTCGCCCCCCCAGTTGTTGACGCACTGGCATGAGCACATCCCGGTGTCCTCGTCGACGGGCACCAGCTTAGCGTTGTTGGGGAGGGTCACGGCGTGGTTGTTGCAAGCCGTCGCGAGGCACGGCTGGCACCCTGTTCCGTCTGCAAGGTACGGCGCGTGGCCGGGCTTGCACTTCCCGCATGTGCCACCGGACCAAGCGTAGCCGTCAACACACTTGTCGCACTTGTCACCAGTGAAACGCGTCTTGCATACACAGGTACAGACGTCGTTTTCACTGCTCGCAGAAGACGCCCCGAAAGCGTTGCAGTAGGTCTCAGTGCATAGCGAGCACTCGGGGTAGTTGTGTCGGCCATTCGTGCAGTTGTTGCAAGACGAGGCATCGAAGATACCGGGGCAGCTGCCGCACTTCGGACCAGTCCACTTGTCCTGGCACGTCACGCACACACACTCTCCGTTAACGCCCTGCACTTCGGCGGCACGGTTGTTGCAGTGGCGCCTGCTGGTACACTCACCACACATGGGGAAGTCAACCTTCGTGGTGTCCTTGCAACCCGTGCAGTCTGACGTGTACACCGTAGAGTCACACGTCGAGCAGTCGGATCCCTCGAAGGGAGGGATGCACTCACAGATGCACGAGCCGTCGGCAACCACGTCAGCGGCGTTGGAAGTGCCAGTGCAGTGGTTGCTTACGGTGCAAACATCGCACGTAGGCCAGTTGGCCCTAGTAGGTGCGCATTCGTTGCAGTCTTTAGTGGCATCATATTTCGAATCACATTGATCGCACAAGGGACCGTGCCACTTGTTGCGGCATGAACAGCCACAGTCCAGCGTGGGTAAACCGCCGTTCTTGCACTCCTGCTCGCACTTGTAGCAGTTAGGCACGTTGCCGTGGTAGCCGACCGCGCACGTATCGCAGTTAGTACCTGTCATCGAGGCAGGGCAAGTAGCGCACCTGGGCCCTGTCCATCCGTTCTCGCATGTACACGCGCACAGGTATGGGTCCTGCGGGTCAACGAAGATGGTCAAGCCACGGTTGTTGCACCACTCCCCAAGCTTGCACTCCAGGCAAACAAACCTATCGGGGTTCGATGCTGTGGGCGCGCTCTGCTTGTGGTACTTGTCTGCGCACGTCTGACAGTTCGTAGCCTCGCTCCAGCCCTTCTTGCACTGTCCACACTTTCTGTTGTTCCTCTGGTTAGGGTTCTGGCAATCGCACTTGCACACACCGCCCTCGAAGGTGGTGATGGTGGCAGCCTGCCCGTTGCAGTCTGCCGTGATTGTGCACTGGCGGCAGTGGCTCTCCCCAGCTGCGTTAGTGACGAGGGTCCACCCGTCCTTGCAGTACTTGCATTCATCATCATAACCCTCGGGGCACTGTTTGCAAGTAGGACCCGACCATTGGTTCTTGCACGGGCAGACGCAGCCATCGCCATTCGCGTTGGCGAAGATAGTAGCGCCAGTGACGGCGTTGCCGCTGCAGTGACGAACGTTCTCGCATTTCGTGCAAGTAGGGAAGTTGATCCTGCTGGGTGTGCACTTGGTGCAGGACGAGTCATAGAGAGTAGGGTCGCACCAGTCGCAGCGAGGGGGCTGGTAGGGCACCTGGCAGACGCACGGGCATGCATCCGGTTTGATGCAAGTGGGTGTCGAGACCCAAGACTCAGAGTCAGTGGTGATGCCAACCAGAGATAAATCCACACTGCTGGACACGCAACCACTGTCGATAATGTTCTTGCTGAAGTCCACCACGTACTCGCAGCCAAGGTCGGGACGGGAGATAGCGAAGCGTGTCTGGGACAGCCAGCGGCCTTGGCCAGCAGGTGCGCCATTGATGGTCATTGAACCTGTGGAAGAGATGGACTTTCTAGATCCGTCGCTGCCACCGATGAAGGTGAGCCTGACAGCAGGCCACTCGCACTCGGCAGAGTCGGTAGCCAGCGTGCCGTGGCCATCGCAGTTGGTCACAGCATTGCATGCTGCGCAAATCGGCTGGTCGCACCCACACACATCAAAGAAGCCATCCGAGCAGCTGTCGCAGTTCTGTTGGCCTTCGTACCCATTGGCACACTTGTCGCAGTTAGGACCAGCCCATCCATCCTTGCACACGCAGACACAGGCAGTCTGGTCAGCATTGGCGTACACCCTCTTCGCATTACCCGAGCAGTCCTGCTCGATGTTGCACTTGTGCACATCGGGGCCAGTGACACAGGTCGACTTCAACTTGCTGCATTTCACACCGGTGTAGCACTCCTTGCACTCACACACGCAGATGGTGTGCAGGTCGAAGTCCCCCAGCCTCGTGTTGTTGTACACGGCCACGGCGTTGTTGTTGCAGTCGAGTTCCATGGAGCACGTTCTGCACTTGATGTCTGCAGCCAAGGTGTAGTTGTCGAAGACGAACCCGTACTGGCAGCCCTGGCAGTTGGTCGCCGGGTCCATACCGTTGGAGCATTCCACACAGTCAGGGGCAAGCCAGTCACCCTCGCACTGGCACTGCTCGCAAGTAGTGCTACCATCAGGGAATGAGCCACGACCGTTCGAGGTGCAAGTGCACGGATCGCAGTTGGGCCCAGTGTAACCCTCAAGACACTCGTCACAGTTGTCGCCGGTGAATGGCGATGGGCATTGGCTGCACTTCTTACCTTTCCAGTTCCCAGTGCAAGTGCACTTGCAAGTACCATCACTCTGGGCAACAACTGGATCGGCGTGCCCACTGCAGTGCACAGTAGCGTCGCAACCATCACATTCAGGGAAGGTCTGGCCCTGCACCTTGCACGCAGTGCAGTCAGGGTTGAACTTCGTCTGATCACAGTTAGAGCAGTCCGCGCCAGACCAGCCTTCCTCGCACGTGCACTCACACGTAAGACCGTTGGAGGACTTCGTGACATCCGTGGCGTGGCCGGAGCAGTGCTCCTCCTTACTGCATTCTGTGCAAGTCTTGCAACCGATGGCCTGAGTCTGGCCGGCAAGGCAGGTGAACGGAGTGTCGACACTGTTAGTGACTGCGATGTAGTTGTTCTTGCAGTTCTTGCACTTGTTGATGTTCAACCTGGGGTCGCACTGGCCACATTTTTCACCGTACCAGTAGTTGTCGCACGAGCACTTGCAAACGCCATTGACGGCGGTAGCAGTGCCGTGGCCGTTGCAGTCCACACTGTTGCTGCACTTCCTGCACTCATCATCGCTATCACTCTCATCGTTAGGCACGTAGTTGGCGGCCTCGTTACACGGGGTGCAGTCCGCGTTGCTATCGTACATCTCAGGACAGTCAGCGCACTTCTCGCCTGTCCAGTACGTCTTGCAGACGCATTCGCATGTCTGCCCGTCTGTAGATGAAACGCTTTCAGCATTGCCAGAGCAGTGCTTCAACTTGTCGCACTTAGTGCATACAGTGTTCTCGAGGATGTAGTCTGTGTCGCACTCCTTGCAGTCCTCGCCCGTGTAGCCCGGTTTGCATGTTGTGCACGTCTCGTCAGCAAAGTTAGCGCTGTTGCAGATGCAGTCACATGTTTTGTCCACAGGGTTGTACACCGCATGGCCGCGGTTGCAGAGGGAGTCCTCGCACTTGGTGCACCCAGTTGTGGGGTCGTAGTTGATCCACCCGTACTTGCAGCTTCCGCAGTTGTCGGCTTCAAAGAGGCCCTTGTCCTCGTCGCATGTGCAAATGCACTCAGAGTGATCACTGTTTGAACCAGCCTCGCCCAAGCCGTTGCAGTGAGCCTCCCTAGTGCACTGCACGCAGTCTTCAGTGGTGGGGTCGTAGATGTACCCGTCGTTGCACCCCTTGCACGTCACAGGGTCGTACTTGTCAAGACAGCCCTTGCACTCGGGGCCGGTCCAGTGTGTGTCACTGTCACAGTCACAGCCGCAGCCGTCACCCTGCAGGGTAGGGTTGCCTCCGTTGTTGCAGTCCTCGCGCGTGCACGACACGCACTTGCCCTGGGCATTCTTCTTGTAACCAGAAGCGCACTCCTTACAATCAGACTCTATCGTGTAGGGAGTAGGGCACTCAGAGCAGTCCTTGCCGGTCCACTCGTTCTTGCATGTGCACACGCACCCAGGGTACGGTGTGATGGATTCGCCACGGCCGTTGCAGCTGTTGTCAAGGGTACAGTCAGGGTTGGTGCACGTGACGGTTTCGATACCGTCAGGGCACTCGTTGCACTCGGGACCAGTCCACTTGTTCTTGCACTTGCACTTACAAACGCCGTCCTCGGTAACGATGGGCGCCTCAGCCCTCTCGCTGCTTCCGCCACACTGGTCGATGTCGCACAGGACACACACATCGTTCACCATGAAGTAGTTGGCATCGCAGACGTCGCAGATGGGGCCAGTGTAGCCAGTCTCGCACTTGCACGTGCAGATGGTCTTCGACGGGTTGGTGCCGACGATGACACCGTTGTTGGAACAGTTGGCAGGTGTACACGGCACACATTGTACGCCGTCAGCGACGGTGTTTGCGTCAGGGCACTGTGTGGTGCAGTCACCGTTGCCAGCCTCACAAGGAACCTTCGTCTCACACTTCGTGCCGGTCCAGTTCTCTTTGCAGTTGCACTTGCACGCAGCGTCCCCAACCAATTCAACAGTATCAGTGCCTTCGGCAGAGCAGTGCTGAGCAATAGTGCATGTCACGCATGTCGGGTCGCCAGTTGTGAGCGTCTTCTTGAAACCTGTCGCGCAAGGTTCGCAGTTGCTGTCGTAGTTAGCCTTTTCACAGACGCAGGTAGGTGGCGTAGTCGAGCTGGCAGTCCAGTACCCAGCACAATTGCAGTCGCACTGTGTCACGAGGCCACCAGGAGAGGTAGCAGACACACCGCCCTTCCCGCACTGGCTCGTCTTGCAAGAGGTGCACTGGTTGTCAAGCATGTAGTAGTCCTCGTCGCACTCATTGCAGACAGCACCGGCCCAGCCGACGCGGCACTGGCAACCGCATTCCCAAAGACCGGTGGCGGCATTCTTCTTCGCGAACGCAGTGTGCCCGTTGCAATGGCCTTCGTTGCTGCACACCACACAAACATTGTCCTCCATGGTGTAGCCCTTGCTGCACACATCGCAGTCGGCACCCATGTAGCCCGGCTCGCACACGGAGCAGTCAGGCAGCTGTCTGTGAGGGTTGCAAGCGCACACGCACTTGTCACCCACAACCGAAGACGTACCGTTCCCAGAGCAGTCGTGCTCGTCGGTGCACGGGAAGCAGTCGGGGTAGTCGTAGTGTGCAGTAGCACACTGCTTGCACGTCGCGGGGTCGAACTTGGCGTCGCAGCTGCTGCAGGTCGGAACCTTGTATTGGTCTTTGCACCTACACAAGCACTGGCCGTTCATGATGTAAGCCTCTTCGGTACCCGGCGAGGAGCACTGGGCAACTGCCGTGTCACACTTCACGCAAAGGCCGTTCACCTTCACGTAGTCCTCTGCGCATGCCTCGCAGTCAGATTCCACCGTGTAGCCTGTGTCACACACACACTCACAAGTGTTCTTTGACTTCTTTTTGCCCTGACCGTGGCTGTGGCAGTCCATGTCAGAGCAGTGCGTGCAGTCAGGGTATTTGATGCGTTCATCACCACAAGTGTTGCAATCACCGTCGGTGGCGTACTTGGAGTCGCAGTTCCCGCAGGCCGGGCCAGTCCATTTGTGGCGGCAGATGCAGTCACACCCGTCCTTGAGGCCGGTAGCGTGGTTGCTGCACTTCGTCTCAACTGTGCACTTGACGCAGTCGTCGTTGATCTTCTCCCACCCTAGCTTGCATTCATTGCAGTCTTTGGTGCGGTCGTACCCATCGGGGCACTGGTTGCATTTCTTGCCGGACCACTTGTTTCTGCAGTTGCACGGGCACTCATTGCTGCTCACGACGGTTGTGTCCAGGGTTCCGTGCCCGCTGCAGTGCGTTGCGGCGCTGCACTGCACGCACCTCGGGTAGTCGGCGTGGCCCTGCTTGCACTGAGAACACGTGTCCGCATCGTAGATACCAGCACAACTGTTGCAGTCGTCACCAGTCCACTGACCCTGATCGATGTCGCATTCGCAAATGCACTTCGCACCATCAGGAGAAGACACGCTGGTGGCACGGCCGTTGCAGTGGTCGTCGTTGTCGCACGGCTCACAGATCCCAGTAGCCGAGTTGGGCTGGTAGTCGGGCGCGCACGGGGTGCAGTCTTCGTTCTTGTCGTACCCAGTGGGGCAGTGCTGGCACTTGTCACCATACCAGTGGTTCCTGCACGTGCAATTGCACGTCACGCCGTCAGAAGAAACGCTCTCAGCGTGGTCGCTGCAGTCATCTTCAGAAGTGCACTTCGGGCAATCCTCGTAGTTGTGGTGGTCCACGTTGCATCCATTGCACGTGGTTGGGTTGTAGATGTCCTTGCAGTTAAGGCACGTAGGGCCCTCCCACTTGTCCTCGCATTCGCACTTGCATTCCAAGTGGGGAAGAGTTGATGAGACCTTCGATGCCCTCCCGTTGCAGTGAGTACCCTTGTTGCACTTCACGCATTCGCCGTCCTTCCACACGTAGTCATCCTTGCACTCCTTGCAGTTAGTCTGCTCGTACGCGGCAGGGCATGTGTTGCAGTCGGTACCAGTCCACTTGTCTTTGCACTCGCAAATGCAGCCAGATTTATCTTGGTTTGCCTTAACCGACTTGCAGTTCGGGCCTAGCGTGCATGGGGTACAGTCCGGACCGTAGTGCTTAGCGGCGCAGTCACGGCACTTTGGAAGAGCGTGAGTCTCATTGCACAGACACTTGCAGGCAATGTTGTCCACCTCATAAGCACTGCCTTGGCTGTTACAGTCAAGAGTGTCACTGCATGGGCGGCAGTCGGGGAAACCAATGCAGCCAGGCGCACAGCTGCTCGCCGTCGCGAAACACGGGGGGAGGGTGCTGCAGTCTTCACCGATCCAGGGCTCTTCACACTCGCACAGGCACTTCTTCCCGTCAGCGCTGACGTAGGAAGGCGACCCGTTGCACTTGTCGGTGCTGCAGTAGTCACACTCGGGATAGTTGTAGTAATCTTCAGCACACGAGTCACACGTGTTCTGATCATACTTGGCGAGGCAGTCCTTGCACGTGTCACCCGTCCATTGAGTGTTGGGCTTGCACACGCACTCGCACTGTCCGTTGACAACACCTGCAGAATCAGTACCCTGCAGGAAGCACGGAGTGTTTTTCGTACACTCATCACAGTCAGGACCGTACCTGTCTGGAGCACACTCAACACACACCTGCTGCTCGTATTGCTGGGGGCAGTTGTGGCACTTGGGGCCATCCCATTTGCCGTAGCACTCGCAGTCACAGGTGTCCCCGTTGGGAGTGGGTTTGCCGTTTCCGTTACAATCATCGCTGTTGCACTGGCGGCACATTTTGATGCCATTACCGTCGCTGCCGTACTCGATGTAGTCGTTCTCACACTCGTTACAGTCGGGCCCAGTGTAACCCGGGTCACAGATGCAGACACAGTTCTTGGGGTCAGAACCGGCCTCAGGCTGGGAGGTGCCATGGCCGCTGCAGTCGTCATTGCACTCAGTGCATTCAGGGAAGTTGACCCTGTTGGTTGCACAGGCATCGCAGGTGTCCTGCTTGAACTTCTTGGGGCAGGTACCACAGTCAGTTCCAGTCCAGTGCTGGGCAGGATCGCAGGTGCACACGCAAGCGTCTCTGTTAGAGTTCGACGTCACATGAACGGACCTCCCGTTGCAATCGCTGGAAGTGCATTGCTTGCAATCAGTGATGACACCCATAGAGATGACCGAGATGTACCCTTCCAAGCACTCACCACAGTCGCGTGAACCATCCCAAGGCGAGGGGCAGGACTTGCAGTTGTCGGCAGGGTCCCAGTGGTTCCTGCAGTTGCAGGTGCAGGTGGCAGGGTCAGTGCTGCTGACGGTGTCTGCGTGGTCGAAGCAGTGCGTGCTCGGTGTGCACTCGCCACACTGGTTGGAGTCCATGCAGTTAGTGCAAGTCGCAGTGTCGAAGCCGGTGGGACAAGTGTTGCAGTCCTTTCCGTTCCAGTTCCCGGGTTTGTCACACGTGCAAATGCAGGTAATGCCGTCGGAGACAGCAGTACCGTGGCCACTGCATTCATCATCATCAGTGCAGTCATCGCACTGAGGGTAGTTGTACTTTCCGACAACGCACTTCTTGCAGGTCAGAACTCCCCCAATGACGATAGGTGCGAACGGGTGCTCACACTCGGCGCAGTTCGAAGCACTTGTGAAGTGGTCGGTGCACTGGCACACACATCCGCTCCCGTCGGCCTTCGGGACAGGAGTCCCACCGTTGGCACACATGTCAAGCTCGCTGCATTTGTAGCAGTCGGGGTACGCAACCCTGTCCTCAGCGCACTGGTTGCAGTCGTTCCCAGTGTACTTGGAAGGGCAGCTAGCGCAGGTAGGGGGCGAATGCTTGCCCTTGCACACACAGTCGCACGTCTGACCATCGCTAGAGACAGTGGAACTTTCGGCGTTGCTGTTGCAGCTGCCGGAAACAGTGCACTCGAAGCACTCCGGGTGCTTGGCACGGTTGCCCTCACATGATGTGCAGAGGTCACCAGTAAGGTTGGGCTTGCACTGACATCCGTTGGCGGGGTCGGCGAACTCGTTTTTGCAAACACAGTCGCATCCGTTGCCTGCAGCGTTGACCTTCACCTTAAGAGTGTTGCCGGTGTTGGAGCACGTGTTCGCGACAGTGCACTGCACGCACACATCCTGCGAGTTGCGGTAGTACAAATCGTCGGTGTCACAGTCTTTGCAGTTGGGGCCGGTGTAGCCTGTTTTGCAGACGCAGACACACTCCCCGTTAGAGTACTGCACGCTGTTGGCGTTGTCGTTGCAGTGTTCAGTCTTGGAGCACTGGTGGCAAACAGGCAGAGCAGGCGAAGGCACGTAACCCTCCTCGCAGGTGCTGCACGTGTCCTGATCGTACTGCTCGGGGCAGTTCTTGCAGTCAGGCAGTTCCCAGTAGTTGTTGCACTTGCATGTGCAAGTGTTGGTCGTCACTGTGGCGACGCCGTTGTTGCAGTTGCACTTATCGCACGACAAACACTTTCCGTTGACCTCCTGAGTGCAGTAGTAGTCAGCAGCAGCGTCGCATTGGTCACACTTGTCACCGGTGTAGCCGGGCTTGCAGTTGCACTTGCATGTGGTCTCATTGGGGATCTCAATAGACAGAGTACCTGTAGGGTTGCAGGGGTTTGTCGGGTTGCACGGAACGCAGTCGTTGCCGACCTTGTAGTACCCCACAGCGCAAGCATCACATGTGTCCTGCTTGTACTTCGGTTCGCACCCATCGCACTGGTCACCAGTCCAGAAATCCTTGCAAGGTTCGCACACACACTTACCGTTAACGGAAGACGCCTGTACAGCACGACCGTTGCAGTAGATGGTGCAGTCAGTCTCACAGTTGTCCCCCGAGTAGGGGCTGTTGCAAGTGCACTTGCAGTCATCAGTGCAAGTGCCCCTGTTGGAGCACGAGTTCGGGTAACCCGGGCAACCAGTGATGCATTCAGTACTGCACTTGCACTCACCGTTGACGATGGACACAGGAGCTCCGTTAGGGCAGACAGGGCAGGCCTCGATACACACTTGGGGGAGAGGGGTGATGCTTTCACACGGTGTGCAGTCGTGGCCGACGTACAGCGCCGACGGGCAAGTGCACGTAAGCTCACCATTCACGCACTCGGCGTCAAGGCTCGTGTCGCAGGTGCCAGCCTTGCAGTTGCACTTGCAGCTACAAGCAGGACCACCATAGTTGTCGTCACAGTCGCAAGCTCCCCTGCCGATGGGGTTGCTGCTCTCAATGAACACACCATGCCCAGAGCAGCAGATGCCAGTACCCGTCTGAGTGGTGTCCGAACTCGTCATCACACCCAACCTGTTCTTCACACGCCCGTTCTGCGGAGCCGCAACGCTGCTGCCAGTCTCGCAAGCCGCCTGTGGTGCCTGCGAGCAGCACATGTCGTTCTCCTGAATGTTCACCACCAGCGTAGTGGTGAAGCACTGCGATAGCGTGTGGGGGTACCCAATGTTCTCCAAGTTCGGGCGCATTCTGATGGTGATGGTCTCGGTTGTGGTGGTCAGCACGTTGTCGTCACCCGCCTTGAAGGTCGAGGTGGCACCGTTGCCCTCAGCAACGGCCTTTGATGCGAAGGTAATGGGACCTGAAATCTGAGTGATAGACGCAGTAGCAGTGTCGGTCCACTCAAGTGCAATTCCACTAGTACCTGCGGGGCCTCCAAGAAGCTTCGAGACGAAGGTGAACTGGGCACCTTCAAAGGTGTCAATGGACGAGATATCGATACCATTCACAAGCAGCGGGATCTCCACAATACGGATGGTGAATGACACAGTGTGGGTCTTGCCTCCAGTCGTCAGAGTGGCAATTGCGATGTAGTCGCCAGGCTCAGTGGCACCATTCATGTTGAGAGTAGCGAAGTTGGTAGACTGGAAAGGACTGCTCGAGGAGCTGGTGCTTGCGACGTTTGAGGCAACGTCACCCGCAACTGTGTAGTCCCAGATGTTGTAGCCAGAGGGGGCCGAGATGGAAGCACCGGTGACCTTGTGCACAGGGCTCGAGACGGACACAGTGCCCGAAAAGGCGGTCGCCAGGTTTTCGAAGGTGATGGTGAATTTGTGCGCACCGCACGCGGAAGACACGTGCACGGCACCGTCCATGCTTGGGGAAGTGACAGCACCTGTGAACGTGTCGGGGTCCGCGTCAAGCACAGCGAGGGTCCTGGTGGACTCACGCATGAAGGGGTCGTCGTTGCAGCCGGACAGACCAGTTGCTCTGACAACGATGTCGTGCTGGCCAGTTACGGTGGGAACGAAGGTCCCCTTGTACACACCATTCTTGTTGTCGTCAGTCAGCGTGACAGACGTCGTGACGCCCGCAGGCGAGGTCACGGAAGCAGTCACAGTGAGCCCGGTGAGAGCAACCATGGTAGATGTCGGGGTGAGTGCAGCCTGCACAAGCGCACCTTCGCCAAGGGATACCTGCGAAGGGACAAGCACGTTAAGCACCATGGTACCCGAACCCTGCACACGTGTGGTGACATCGACCATTGTGTTGGACAGACCGGAACCAGTGATCGTAAAGGTGTACGAGCCAGAGATTGAAGGCAACCTGAACCCCTTCGAGTTGTCAGTGGAGAGGAAAACGAGGTCTCCTGTGGTGGCCTCACCTACTTCCTCACCTGCAGGTGTTGTGATGGAAATTGTAACCTGGCTTGGTGTTCCGGAGCTCAATGTGACGTACACTTCAGCAGGGAGCGCCTGGCTGTCGATGAGGACAGGCACCGTCACAGTGGTATCTTCCCACAGACGGTCGGTCCTTGTGAAAAGCACAGATCGTCCCGTTGCCTCACCGAACAAGTCGTAGTAGATGTTGGACAGGTCACCCGCTTGTGGGGCGTACCTGAAAACACCGCCGCTGTTCTCAGACATCAATCTCAGCTTCTCGTTACCGGTGCCAGACGCACACAGGGGCGACAAGCAGATGCTGTAAACCTTGATGTTGTTCTGCCCCGCGTACTTGGAGTAGAAGTCGTAGTTGGCCACAGCGATGTCAGTGTAGTAGTCGTTACCGTCGGTCAAGAGAACGACCGCTTGCGGGAGGTCGGTGACAGTGCCCAGAATCTCGGAAAGACCCCAGTAGAAACCATAAAGGACGGCAGTAAAGCCACCGTTAACGGACGAGATGGAGGACTTGACCTGACCACGGTTGTGGGGGGTCAGCTTAGTGTGTTTCTGGTAGACGCTCGCCATGCTGTCGAAGAGCACGACGGACACGTAACTCCCGTCTTCCAAGTTGTCCACCATGGATCGTGCTGCAGAAATACGGGCATTGCTCGGGTCGCTTGTGGACATGGACCCACTCTTGTCGATCACAATGGACAGCTCCAAACCCGATACCGTCCACCACACAGCTTCAATCTCTGTTGCGTGTGCCTTGATGACGACCTGGTTGCACGTTGACCCACCGACCACAGCCTCCACCCTGATGTTGCACTTCCCACCGCTCGCCCCGGCCGAAGCACCCGGCTGCATGAAGTTGCACCCCGTGGTGAACGGGGGCGGCTTCACCAGCAGCGTGTGCTCCTTCGACACCTTGTTGTAGCTCACAAGCGCGGTAGTTGAAGTCGTCCCGATAAGCACATTCCAAGCCGAAGAGGGCAGCTCGGTTTCCGTGCCACCGATCGTCGCTTTAACCGTGATGGCGATACTGGGCAAAGGAACGCTAGCACTGCCCACCGAGACAGGGTTTGCTCCCAGAGGCGACATGATCACCAGATTCAGCGACCCGCTGATGTAGACAACAGGGGTCCACGTCTGCTTGAGCTGTTCCCTGCCAGTGTACGTCGCCTCGACAAGAGCGGAGTAAGAACCTGTCCTCGGGGAGGATCCCAGGCTGAAGCTGCCCTCGACAGTGACAGTGCTAAAGGCAGGGATAACGCTGACACTGCTGAGAGGAACTGTAACCTGGGGGGTAATGTCGGTCATCCTGGCAGACAGCTGGCTGATGGTAACCTCCCACGGGGCAGGGTTGGTGATGGTGAGAACTAACTTGGGGGACGAGCTCGCGTCGACAACGGTGGCGCAGAGGTCAAGGTCGGTAGGGGCACTGCACAGGCTGCACAGAGAGCAGGCAGCAGAGGGCACGAAAGCGTTCGTTGTGATCGCACCACCAGTGCTGGAAGCACCAGCCGAGGTACACACAGAGTCAGCTCCACCGTGACGGCACTCGCCACCAACGAACAGCCACTTCTCACAGATCCTGTCGTTGCAGCACGCCTCCTCGCATGCAACACTAGTCGTAGCGCTGTTCACCTTCATCGCAGTGCAGGTGTAACCGTTCAATGACGACATAGCCGTGCAGCGCTCCTCGCTGTCCTGAGCCCTCGCATCCAACGCAACTTGCGCGGTGCCTGCCGTGAAGGGCATGCTGCTGATGCTCGATGACACCTGCAGGTCGATGTTCATGGAGAACCCTGGAAGTGTGTTGAAGTCACTACCACCCTTACCGAAACGGGCAGGAGATGCCTGCTGCACGGAGTACACAGCACCTTGGTAGACACCCATCCCCGTGAGGGTACCAGTAGCCATCTTGTACATCACCCACTCAGACTGTGCCACAGTACCACCGCCAGACTTGTAGCAGGAAGGCTCCATCTCGAGGTTGGTCCTGTCAGCAGGGTCAGTCGACTTTCCTGACAGCTTGATGTCCACCTTGAACCCGTTCTTGTATGTTTTGCTGACACCGCCGAAGCCCTGCGACACCTCTACAACGTACAGAGTACCCGTCAGCTTTGCGGTGCCGTCAAGGCTCCTTTCCATCTTCAAGCACCAGTCGTTTCTGCACTCAAGAAGGACAGAAGAGTCCTGGTTGGTAATGGTGAAGGCGGACACAGAGGCAGCGTTGGGCCTGCACACTGCAGAAGGGAGGGCTCCGCGTAGCTCGTATGCCTGAATAGGGGCGTCGTTGATGCATGTGTAGTCAGGCTCCACAGCGCAGTTGGAGTCACACCCGTCGTTGGAGTCCCTGTTGCCGTCGTCGCAAGTCTCGCCCGTCTCCAGCTTGCAGTTCCCGCACACGCTTGCGTCGTAGATCCAAGCAACGCGACCATTCTTACCGTTCACGTAGTAGACGTCACCACCTCTGCCAGCGTTCCCACTGTAGAAGACGTCGCCGCCCTGGGGAACCACAGTCCTGAGGTCTGCCTTGGCGCTTGCTGATACACCTGAACACATGCTCACACCGCCAGCACCTGGTGTGTCGGGCCAGACCGCATTGCTGCCGTCGGTACCCGTCTGTCCAGTAGTCACGCCACCGTTACCACCTTGCGCACCACGCGACCCACCACCACCACCGGCCGCAGTGGCCATGAGAATGCCGTTCACACGCACTTCAGTGCTGCTGCCGCCCATACCCACGCTGCCGGACACAGTGCTTCCCGCACCACCCTGGCCGATCTTGAAGGACACAACGTCGCCAGGTGACACAGAAAGCGTCATCTCGCAGTAGGCACCGTGCCCACCGTGACCGACAATCGGGACGAACGTGAAGCCTGCCCCGGTGCACGCCTGTTCGTTGTCGTGGTGAATCGACTGCTCGACCGTCTGGCTGGAGGAGGAGTCCCACTGACGATTTTCGTAACACCTCCCAAGCGTGGTGGTGGAAGCACCGCCGCCTGCACCCCAGAGCTTAACGACAACGGTAGAGGCTGTTGAGATGGTGGTGGAGGAGTCGGTGACGACAGCGTTGGTCTTGGTGAGGGAGGGGTACTTGGAGGTGGCGGGGTTGGGACGCGGCAGGGTAATGTCGTCGATCGTGAAGTGGATGGAATCAAGGCAGACATCAGGGTTGGCTGAGGGGTCGACAGTGATCTTGGAGATCTTCTGCGTGCTCCAGTTGTCCTGCGCGAAAAGACCCCCTGATGATGACTCGGTCAGCGTGGCACGAACCGCATTGTTCTCATCATAAAACTTAACAGTCCATTTGATACCAGGGTAGTAGACATCCAGTGCTGCCGCGGTTGCTGGTGTAACGAATTTCAATGTGAATGAAGTCATGCCTCTGCACTCGCACAGTCCGCTGTTGACGATGCCCAGCCCGTCACTGCGCCTGTTGTAGTTCGGCCAGACAGACAGGTGCGACGGGCCCCAGGGGTCTTCCGTCGCCACCTTGAACCCATTCGTGCTGTCCTCGAAGGTCAGATACTTCGCAAAGGTCCCACCGACGTCTTGGCAGTGCAAGTTCGGAAGGATCTCAACGTTCCCAGCCACCTCCTTCATAGTCAGCTGGTGTTGGTACTGGGCCATCCCCAGACCGCAATACGCCATCAACATCATGATGGCTTTCATGTTTTCTTCTCCTTTTTTAAAGGGTTTCGCCCCCTCGGAGATGCAAAGGGTTTTTTTTTCTTTTTTTTTTTTTTTTTTTTTTTTTTCGTGTAGGTTTTTTTTTTTTCTTTTTTTTTTTTTCTTTGTTTCTTCTCCAAGAAAAGCCCTCCTCAAAGACGGAGGGATTCAAGGGAAAAAGGGGGAAAAGGGGGGGGGGGGGGGAGGGAGGGAGCGCCCTGTAATTGAATGTTGCATTTTTTTTGAGTTTGCAAAGTAAGAAGGGGGGGGAGGGGGAGAAGAAAAAAAAGAAACAGGGTAAGGTAAAAAAAATAAATAAAGAGAGAGAGAATGTGTGTGTGAATTTCAAAAAAAAGGGGGTAGGGGTGAGTGGAGAGAAAAATAAATAGCGAAGAGTTTGGGGGGGGGGGGGGCCTCTTTTAAAATTCCTTTACTGAGTCATTCTTCTTCAATTAGTGTGTTAGTCTACTATAGCCCTTCACCTAAAAGGTGGGGCAGCAGGAACTTTGATGTAAAGGGGGAAAAAAATAGAAGGCCAAAAAGAAAAAGAAAAAGAAGGAATGGGAACACAAGGTAGTTCTTTTACTTTTTTTTTCTTCTTTTCTTCCTTTGTGGACAAAAGCAACTAACTCAAGCCATGTGCCTCCCGCCTCTCACCGTCTTTCTGCTCGTCAGTCAAGAAATAAAAAAAAGGGGGGGGGAGAAAAAAAAAAGAAAAACTACCACTTGCCGCGACCTGGCTGGTCAGGAACCCGCCCAGCACCTAAACTCAAGAGAAGGTTCTGTTTTGTTTTTCTTTTTCTTTTTTTTTTTTTTCTTCCCTCCTTCTCCCCCTTTTTCTACAGGGTGCTAATCATGATCCCCGATATGGGAGGGAGGGGCAAGGTGAAAGTAAAACTTTTTTTCTCATTTTTTTTTTCTTTTTTTTTTTTCTTTTTCGAATTTTTTTTTTTTTAAAGTGGAGGGAGGAGAGTAAGGTTTCTGGACCGGTCGCCAAGTGCCAAGGGCGGGAAAGAAAAAAGAGGGGAGAAAGAATGGGGGCAAAAGAAAAAGAGAGAGGGAAGGTGAAAGAAAGGTGTAGTGATGGTTTTTTTTTTTTTTTTTTTTTTTTTTTTTTTCTTTCCCCCTTTGGTTTTAGAAATGAGAAAAAAATAAATAAAGGAGGGAAAGCATGCCTGAAAAGGATGCTCTCAAAGAAAGAGGAGAAGAAGAAGAAAGGAAAAAAAAAAAAAAAAAAAAAAAAAAAAAAAAAAAAAAAAAAGCAACACACACGGCTCAGTGTACCTGTCTGACATACTGCAATTTAAAAAAAAGAAAAGAACAACAAAAAAAATAAAAAAAGGGGCCAATCTGCTGTCTGTCATCATCTAGCGGTGATTGCACTTTTGACTGATGGTATATGAGAGATTTCTTTTTTTTTTTTTTTTTTTTTTTTTTTTTCCTTCTCTTTTTTTTTTCTTCTTCTTTTTCTCTCAAACCAGTATAAGGATATCAACTAACTGCGTTGCCAAACGAAAAAAAAAAAAAAAAAAAAAAAAAAAAAAAAGAAGAAATTTACAGGGGTGAACACATCTGGAGCCGTGAGGACGGACATTTTGGAAAAAAAAGAGAAAGAAAGAAAAAACAAAACAAAAAAGGGGGAGAAATACCAAGAAAGTGGGGAGGGGGGGAAAAGAAAAGGAATGGCTGACACTCCTCTTTTTACTGCACTTTTTTTTTTTTTTTTTTTCTTCCCCTTCTTTGCATTAGTGTGTGCAAATTCAGTTGCTGTCTTAACAGAAAAAAAAGGGGGGGTTATCGATTTTGGACCGGCTTGCCTCCTTCCTGTCTTTTCCGAACAAAGAGAGAAAAAGGAGAAAAGAATGAAGAAGAAGAAGAAGAAGAAAATAGAAGAAAGAATTTTTTTTAAAAAAAAAGGAGAGCTTTGTTCGTCCGCGCCAAATGGGAACCTGTAGGAGTTTAGCCCAAACACACCCATGCTCCCGGTCCCCATCAGACAGGTCAAGTGACTCGTATACAAAATAGAGGGGGGAAGGGGGGAAGAGAGAGAGAAGGGGGTAAAAAAAAAATAGCTGGGCAACAAACAAAAAAAAAACAAAAACAAAACCCCCCTTTCCAAAACCCAAGGAACTTGTTAACAAAAAAAATTGAAACCCCCCTAGTGATCACGTGTTCCCCCGCCCCCCTTTTTTTTTCTTTCATATCCACTGTGGGTCCCGTGAGAAAAAAAAAAAAAGAGACACGAAGGGCCATTTTTTTTTTTTTTTTTTTTTTTTTTTCTTGCGTGAAAACGGTGGATCACAAACTGTGGACATAAAAAAAAAAAAAAAAAAAAAAAGAAAGAAGGAAAAAGAAGAAGGAAAAAAAAAATAGAACAAAAAAGAAGCGTCGAGCTATTTTTTTTTTTTTTTTCTTTTTTTTTTTTTTTTTTCTTTCTTTTTTTTTTTTCTTCACTTTCTTTTCCCCTCCTCTCGAACAAGTGAACAGGGAAGGGGAGGGGATGGATAAAAGGAGAGAAAAAACAAGAAACAAGGGAGCGTGCGTAGCAGATTAAAAAAAAAAAAAAAAAAAAAAAAAAAAAAAAAAAAAAAAAAAAAAAAAAACTTTGTACAATGAAAGAAGAGAAAAAAAAAAGAAGAAGAAAATAGTGAGGCTCTTTCTCTCTCTCTCTTTTTCTAGCTTTCCTCATCCATAGGGGCAGTGTTGCACCACAGTTGGGTACCTGGGCTGCACCGGAATCATCGCCTCATATGAGTGCGGCTTCCCAGGTTGCATGGGGATGTTGATAGGCACCTGCTGGTTGGGGATCACATATTGCTGTTTTTTTTTTTTTTTTTTTTTTTTTTTTTTTTTTTTTTTCCTGCCTACCTGAGGAATCTCGTTGTAGTACTGGGGTGGAGGCTGGACCTGCCCACCAGCAGCAGCAAGTTCGTATCCATTGTATGCAAGGTGCTGCTGCATCATATAGGGATCCTGTACATGCGCTTTGTCGGTGAAGGGGTAACGGGGTCTAGGCAAGTGGCACTCGGTGTGCACGAACTTGCACTTTTCTCCCCTGTTGCATTTCCCAACCTGGAAGTCTTTGCAAGGCACACTGCTCTTTGTCGCAGCATAGCCGTCTTCCACCTCCTCAGAGTTCTTTCTGCATAGCTCCGGGTTTGGTGACGGCCCAGTATGGTAAAACCCACACATGGTGCCCCTGTTGCAGTACCCCCGTGCCCAATGCCTGCAGACGTCCCTCTGCCTCCTGGGAACGATCTGCTGCGCCTCCTCTTGCCCGTCTACAGAAAGTGCAGACTTTGCAACCAAAAAGCTTGCTTGCTGCATTGCGTGGTTGGCGGTGTTCACGGAAGGGATCTGGTTGGACTCCATTTTTTTTTTTTTTTTTTTTTTTTTCGTACGCCCTCTTTTCTTTTTTTTTTTTTTTTTTTTTTCTTTCTCTTGGACTCTTCTTTCTAGTTGTGTGTAACCTAGTGGGGGTTTTTTGGTAGGGGGGGGGAATGGCAACAACAAAAAATTTAATACGGTATGGAAAAAGAAAAAGAAAACTTTAGTACAATTTTGCTGGGGGGGGGAATGAGAACAGAGGGGAAAAAAAGAAAGAAAAAAAAAAGGTGACGAAGAGATTTTTTTTTCTTACTGTAAGCTCTCCCTTCAAGCTGCGTACACGTACAAGAGGGGGGGGGGGAGAAAAAAGGGTGGAAAGGGGGGGAAGAAGAATGACAACAGTCCCTCCCTCCAAAAGAAAGCTCAGAAGAAGGAGAGAGAGTGAGAAGAGGAGGTGGGCAGGGAAAGAAAATGGACAAAATAACTACAGGACTATAAAGGGGGATTTTTTTTTTGAGATACATCTAGGGGAGAAGAAAGAAGAAAAAAAAAAGAGAAGAGAAAAGAAGAGAAGAGAGAAGTAAGAAGTAGGCTCAGAATCCCCCCCCTCCTCACCCAACCACCAGCAGCGGTGAGGGGAGGCAATGTGTGGACTCTGAGCCTTGATCACCATTAATATTTAATAGCCGTATTCAAATTAATTTAAGTTTAAAAAAAAAAAAAAAAAAAAAAACAAAGACCTTAGCAAAAACCTGAAATTCTTCCTGACCTTAATTATTTAACAACTTGATAAATTGAAAAGAAAATCCGCCCAAAGAGGGGGGGTGGGGGGGGTGACAGCCTCTACGTATGCGGAGAACGACTTCTTTAAAAAAAAAATTGTTAAATAAAAAAAAAAAAAAAAAAACCTTAAATATTAATTTTCTTTTTCTTTTTTTGTTACCTTTTTTTTTTTTTTTTTTTTTTTTTTTTTTTTTTTTTGATCAGATTTAAAATCTTCAGACCCTCCTGTGGCTCGTTGGTGCGGGGTGTTGGTCGGCAAACCAGGGGTGCTGCAAACACATTTCGGCGGTTGGCCTTTTCGCAGGGTCTACCACGAGACAGGACCGGATGAAGGAAGCAAGATTTATCGCCTCACGGGAAGACACAAAGGGGTACAGCTCGAACTCGATGTCGCGAGAGGAAAACCTAGCAAGCTTATTTTTGAACCGGAACCGCCCGTCCTTGTGGTAGTACTTCGAACCGTGGACGGCGGGGCCCGGAGGACGGTGCTCCCCGGCCATCTGATGCAACAAACAAACATGTTCCACATTAATATCCTCTCCTTTACCATCTCTAATCCTTCTCTTGGGGTCTATCAAGAAATCCCCGGTCATAAGCTCGTACGCAATACAACCCACAGACCAGATATCTGTGGTACACGTAAAGTCACACCCATATATAATCTCAGGGGCACGGTACTCCCTCGTTTGCATTGTGAGGCCGAGATGATTGGTCGCCGTGCCTGTTTCCAATATTTTAACACGAGAAGTGTGGCTTCCTTGTCTCGATCCCAGACCAGGTTCGAGGATGAAAGATAGTCCGAAATCGGAAATCCTGCACACGGACTGCGGGTCGCGTTGATCTGCTGCGCTTGTCGGGACGAGCTGGTCCTGCCTCCACGGTTTTTGATGCTTGTCCTGCCACGAACGCATCTCCAACCTTATCTTCTGTGAGATGCCGTTCAACATGATGTTTTCCGGCTTCAGATCCGAGTGCACGACGTTCATTCTGTTTAAGTTGCGCAGCCCCTTCAGAATACACTGAACAGTCTCCTTCACAAACGCGATGTCCTGTCTTGTTCGCCGGTCCTTCCTCGTGTTGCGGTTCACCGCTCGCTTGTGACGGTGGCCTTGCTCCACCAAGCACAGGAGGTTCTGTCCCAAGACGTTGAAAACCATGCACGGGTGGACCCCATGCGGCCCTTTATGGTCGAAGCTGTCCAAAAGGGTTGGAAGAGTACCGGCATCCGGAAGCGAACCTTTTCTGCTTTGGATCGTCTTTAATAATCGTGTCTCTTCTTTAGTGCTGTTGACGGACCCTGTTCCGCACTTCGATATCTTGATGGCCACGAACTGTTCCGTCGGGTCGCTCAGTTCCTTCTCCTTGCTCGCCTCGTCCCAGCAAAGCCACACCGTGCTGAACTCGCCCCATCCCAGCTTCGACACGGGGTGGTACCTCTTCCCTAAGACGCACCCCTTGCCAATTTTAAGATACCCGCTGGAACCGTAGTCTTTGTGCTCGTTGCCTTGTGCTGACCATGTGCAGACAAGGTTGCTGATATGCGCCGGGATCGGTGTGGTTGCGTTGCGGTCCCTCTTTGTGTCCCCTGCCCTGGGGGATTGTTGTAAAGGCGTGCATGTGGACCTGAGGGTTACGGGGCTTGATGTGTCGAATAATCTTTGGATGGCCGGTTTGGTTGACGCGCTGCGAGGAGTCCTTGGCGACGCCAGCGGTACAGTTGCACCTGTCTTGTACTTTGTTTGAGAAGAGGGGCTGGTTCTGAGCTCTGCGAGGAGGGTGTCCACGAGGGGGGCCTTGGTGGGGGTTTTGGTGGTGGGTTTGGGGAGGGGTGGGATTCCGCCGCGGCGTGCGCCGGGTTTAGGCATTGGTGAAATCCCTCGTTTGGCGAGCATGGCGGCATTGCTGACAGCCTTCCTGGTGTCATTGTCGTTGGTGTACCCACAACGCCTGACACGCCCCTTGCTCACTGAGCCTGACGAACGAGTTGCACGCCTGCTCGTTACAGACGGACACGGGCTGGGAAACCTCCCAAGTAACGGGTTATTAACTGCGCCCCTCCGCACCCCGCCCGGTGACGGGGAATACCCCACCCTTGCTGAGTGTGCCCTTGTCAGTATTCGCCCTTCGTCACATAGTTTCCCTAAATCCAAGACGGGTATTTTGGACAACATCCCCTCCCGTGCTTTTCCTATGTGGTGTTTAAAGGAATGATATATACCAATGGGGAGAGGAGGGTGAAAAGGAAAAACACTTTCGGAAATAGAAATGAATTTTTTTTCTCGTGCGCAGATCGGGAAGAAAGGAAAACAGGGGGGGGGGGGGGGGGGGAGAAGGAGATTAACTCCGCTTAGTACACTAGAAAGATAAGGTGTCATGATCTTGTTAATTTAACGTGAAAGGAGCGTGCTTAAGAGCTTCAGGATGGGGACGGTTCCCATAACCACGGGAAGGAGAACCTTTTTTTTTCTTCTTTTGGTGCTTCTTTAAGTTCATACATTAGTAGTCTCGTCGTGGTCTTCCACAGCTATTACTGGCGCAACGGTTTCCGCAACTTGTGATTCAGTCACCACCTCTTCTTCACTCTTCTGCTCACTTCTCTGCCCGGGATCGGATGCCTCTTTCTCTTTCGCGTCGTGCTTTTCGTCGAATGTCTTTTTTTTTTTTTTTTTTTTTTCCCTTGGGTAAAGAACTTCACAAAGTTTCAGAAAGGTTTGTCAATAAGGCTTGCGCTCCGGATCCGTTATGCGACCCATCGGAAATCGCAAAATGAGGGCTAAAAAGATTTCCAATTGCTTTTTCTAGGGCTGAAATGGATTTATCCGGGGTCCAATGTGTGACATATGGATTTTCTGGAAAATTTTTTTGGTGAACCTTAGGACATTTTTTTTTTTGATTTTCCCACGTGGCCCCCACTGGAAGAAACCAGTGTGGACAAAGGCCGGTTCATTTACGGATCCGAAGCGTTACAATTCCTCCTAAGGGAAAATGAGTTTTAACTTTTTGTTGTTATGCTTGGGCCTCCAGAGTTTGTGAAGCTTTTGAGCTTTTATTTCAAAGCCGCGAAATAAAGACTTATCACACATAATAGTTCACACGAAAATAAACCGAAAATAAATCACACGTTACGTACATCCTCCCGCTGCTGCGCTACTGCATGGGGGTCTACTACAGCAGGCTCGATGATGTCGGGAGGAAGGACCTGGCTGGGCTTCACCAGGAGGCGGCGGTGCTGATCACGGGCTGCTGGAGTGGCTCCGGAGGGTACAAGCTCCTAGCTGAGGCAGGACTGCTTCCCCTCGAAAGAATGGCGGAGGGTGCTGCGGCGACGATGACGGCGAAGGCCTTCTGCTGGCAGTCTTCCCCGGTTCACAGGGAGACGGTCAAGCTGAAGCAGGCGAACAGGCTGGGGTGTGGGTGGCTGCGCTCTGGCTACCAAGCACTGCGTCGATGCGGGTTGGAACCAAAGGTGCACTTCGAGTACCTGTCGGCTACGCCCCTGGCGGCCCCGTGGCAGACAGGCATGGTCGACTTCAGGACTGACCTCCCCGGCGGGGTCACGCGATCGTCGCCAGACGCGGACAGGCGGAAGGCGGCCGAGGCTGCTCTTGCGGCCCTCCCCCCGGGCATCCATGCCTACACGGATGGCTCGGTTGTACAGGTCGGACAGAAGGCGAAAGGTGGCTCTGGGGTTTATCTGCAGCTGCCTCCCCCCCTGACCCCTGTGTCTATGTGCCATGGCGTCAACGACTTCTGTTCATCTTTTCGGGCAGAGGGCATGGCTGTGAAAACGGCGCTGGATATGGGGCTACCCTCCGAAAAACACACCCTTCGCTGGCGAAGTCCCCGCTGTCGATCTGCACCGACTCCCTCTCCCTCGTCGAGCAGCTGCGAGCTGGCCCAACGCGACAGAGGGAGAAGCTCGACCACCAGACGTGGAGCCGGCTGGTGACCGCGGCGCGCACGCAGGGGACACCGGTGGTCCTCCAGTTTGTGCCCTCCCACTGTGGGGTGGACGGGAACGAGAAGGCTGACGCTCTGGCCGTGGAGGGAACGAAGCGGAAGCAGGACAGGCCCTCCCTTGACTACCGATCAGTGAGGGCCCTGGTGCGACGGTGGGTGGTGCGGAGGTCCGCGGAGCTCATAACATCCCTCGCCCACAACTACGCGGTGGCGACCGAGCTTCGGTCCGCGCACTTCCCCCTTGGCTTCCCCAGACAAGCTGAAACGGTCATCTCGCGGCTGCGGATTGGTCACTCGGCTCTCTTCTTCGGCTTCCTGCAGACTGCTGGCCCGAACAGGAAGCACAAGGGTGTGCTCCGGTGCCCAGCCTGCCACGCAGCACCGATGTCCAGGGAGCATGTTGTCGGTGGGTGCCCTGTGATCGGGAGGGGGGCGATCGACACTCCTGCTGGTACTCCCTCCCTAGCCTTCTCCCTGTCGAGACGCGTGACCCAGATCTACGACCTCGTTGTTGAGTCTGGCCTGCTCGCCTGGTCACGCTCCGGACTGTTCACCTCGCCATCATCCCTGGCGTCTACAGACGTCACTGCACCTTCAAACGTGCCGCCCCCTCCTCCGGTCTCTCTTGACGCCGGTCCCGCGGCCCCCGTGCTGCGCTAAGGGATCGCCCCGCGTGTGTGTAAAGTGAAATGTTGTGTTTTCCACTTTCCTTTCCCTTCCTTTCCCTTCCTTCCCCTTCCTCTCACTGTTTCCCATTTCCCCTTTTTTTATTTTCACACTCACCAATGATTCGCTCAATAGGAGCAATACCTCCCTGGGGGGCTTTCCGCCGGAGGTTCCAGCCAAAGAAGGACATCCAGCTGGAAGGTAGGCCCCCGTTTTTCTCTCACTTGACTGAGGGAATAATGTAATTCAGCCCTCTTCGGCTGTCCCAAAGCAGAGCACGGGTTGGTGGGGGACCAGGGCTCCTCCTGCTTGCAGAAGCCTGGTCCATTGCCCTCCCTATTTCCCCATGGTTTCCCTTCACCTTTTTTTCCCTTTTCTCAGGTGTTGCTCTCCGTGGCGGCCCTGCATTGGTATTTTGAAAAAAAAAAAAAAAAAATAAAATAAATCACGTAGTAGCACCGTGGCACGCGTTCCTGGTGGAGTTCAGAACTGCCCTTCCCGGCAGGGTCACGCGTTCGTCGCCGGACGTGGATAAGCGGAAGGCGGCCGTGGAGGCTCTGGCTGCCCTTCCACCGGGTATCCATGCCTATACGGATGGTTCTGTCGTACGGGACCGCCAGAGGTGGAGGGGCGGTGCCGGGGTCTTCTTGCAGCTCCCCCGCCCCCACGAACCCGTGTCCGAGAGCTTCGGCGTCAGCAATTTCTGCTCTTCCTTTCGGGCGGAGGGTCTGGCTGTCAAGGTGGCTCTGGACATGGTGGCCGCGCTCCGGAGCGAGCACCCCACGTTGGCAGACAGCCGGCTGTCGATCTGTACCGACTCGCTCTCTCTCCTTGATCAGCTGAGGGCAGGTCCTTCGCGGCAGAGGGAGAGGCTCGACCACGAGACCTGGGAACTGCTGGTGGCCGCGGCACGTGCACAAGGTGCACCAGTCATTCTCCAGTTTGTGCCGTCCCACTGCGGGGTTCCTGGCAACGAGGCGGCAGACAGGCTGGCCGGGGAGGGCACGAAGCGCGAGCTGACTCGCCCCTCTCTCGACTACAGGTCGGTCAGGGCCCTGGTCCGTCGCCAGATTCAGCAGAGGTCTGCGGTCATTGTCGGGGAGGTGGCCCCGAGATACGCGAGGGCCACGGGGCCCCGAGCGGCGTGCTTCCCCCAGTCCCTCCCCAGGCTTGCGGAGACGGTCATCTCGCGGCTGAGGGTAGGGCACTCCGCTCTCTTCTTCGGCTTCCTGCAGGCGGCTGGACCGAACAGGAAGAAGGCTGAGCTCAGCTGCCCAGCGTGTGGAGCAAAGATGTCCAGGGAGCACGTTGTTGGGGGGTGCGCTGTGGTTGGACGGGGTTCGCTCGACGCTCCCAATGGACGCCCCTCGCTGGTGGAGTGCCTGTCAAAACGCGTGACGCAGGTATTCACCCTCATCGCCGACTCTGGCTTGCTTGACTGGGCCAGATCCGGGGTCTTCACGTCGCCGTCTGCGGCAACGGCAGGTACCGCTGCCCCTTCGTTCATCCCGCCGGCTGTCTCCCTTGACGCCGGCCCTGCGGCCCCCGTGTTGCGCTGAAGTGAGTAGGGTGAGATCAACATTTCAATTCTTTTAGTGCTTACGTTCCCTTCCCCTCTCTTCCACTCCCTCTCATCCTTTTCTTTATCATCATCCGGCGTCTGGCCTTTCTCTTACCAGTATGCCCGTCCCCCTTTAAACTTTAAATTTTTAAAATTAACATCCTCTTGTTATCGTGTGCCCTGACATTGTAGTCAAAAACGGATGGCCCGGCCTACTCTGAAGTTGCCCAGATGAGTCCTCTCATCTTCGCACGAACGAGTGTGGTACGGCCATCCCCTCCCCCCGCCAGCCGGAGTGCAGCGGGGAGAGCAAATGCTTCCCCTATCATCCCCATGCGCACACGCACACTCGCTTCCCCTTTTGATTTTGAGAGATTTTACTCTCACCCTTTCATGTTTCGCTCAATGGAGCAAATCCCTCTCGAGGGGGCGACCGGGGCCAGTTCCGGTCACCAGAGGTCCCAGTTGAGAAAAACGACGAACTGGGGTCAAGGTCCCCGTCCGAGTCACGTAGGTCTACGCGGCTTGGAATTAAAGTAATTCAGCCCTCTTCGGCTGTTCCAAACAGGTGCACGGGTTGGCGGAGTCCACAGCTCCATCTGATTGCAGAAGAACTGGTCTTCGCCCTCCCTGTAATATTTCCATGCTTCCCTTCACCTTTCCCCTTCCCAGGTGTTGCTCCCCATGGTGGCACCTATTGGTATTTTGAAAAAAAAAAAATAAATCCGGGGGTCAGATGTGGTACGGGAAAAGCTGGCGAAACACCGCGCTCGACTTGGCGAAGAGTCACGGGATGCCGGAACGCGAAGACCTACCACACCACTCAGTCACTCAGAGCGCAGACCTGCAGCTCCCTCCATGGGTCCAACCCAAAGTCCTGTTCTACCCCGACCTAGTCCGCAAGGTACACAAGAAGGACGAAAAAAGTCTCAAACTCCGGGCGGCCTTCGAATCGATCAGGAGGCACGGCATCCCAGATGTGATCGTCTACACCGACGGGTCAGTCACCGGACACAGGAACGGCGGTTCGGCAGCTGTGATAAGGATCGGGTCTGACACACCGAAGCAGGCACGCAAGTGCGGAGGAGCAGTGACTTCGGCCTACCGATGCGAACTGAAAGCGCTGAACCTGGGGCTGCAATTGACACTGTACCATACCCGGAGACAAGGTGTGACGACCGGAGTAGTGCTGCTGTGCTCGGACTCCCAGTCGGTGATCAGAAGACTGATGCAGGGCCACAGAGAGATGAGGCAGATGGAGGAACTGCTGGCTTGGAAATGGCTGGACGCGCTTGACCGCCAAGGCCTCTCCACCATCATCCAGTACGTTCCCGGACACTGCGGCCTACCAGGTAACGAGCAAGCCGACCGACACGCCAAACGCGCCGCAAAGGAGTCGACACCGGACGGCCCGACGGACCTGATGACCACAAAGAGCCTCATCAAGAGGTCGGTGAACCGCGACTGGGCAGCCTCGTGGGAGAAGACAGGTCGGGACAAGAAGTACCGAGAGGAGATCGGCGCGAGGTACCTCCCCTTGAAGGAACTGTCCTGCAGACACGATGAGGTACAGATAACGAGACTGCGAACGGGCAGGAGCCACCTGACTTGCGGTTTCCTGTCGAAACCCGTCCAGAATGACATACGTTGCCTCTCGTGCCATTCGATCCAGGACAGACACCATCTGCTGATCGGGTGCCCAGCTGGAGACAAGGTCCGCGAAGAGATCTTCGGGGATGACATCCCCACGACCACGAAGGAGATGCTCACAATGAGGGTGAGTGAAACCGCCTCCTACCTGAAGAGGATGGACCTCATCTGAGACTCTCACGACCGCCGAGCCGCTGACCGCAATCGCAGGACGTAGAAAAAAAAAAAAAAAGAAAAAAAAGAAAAAAAAAAAAAAAAAAAAAAAAAAAAGGAACAGAAAAAAGTGAACCAAAAAGTACTAGTGAACCCTCTCCCCCTCCCCCAGTGTTTCCCATTATTACCCTGTCGTGCACCCCAACTTCTGTCTTCACCTTTCCCCGCCCCTTCACACACATCCCCCCGTATCATTTTCCTTTGTTTTGATTTTCTAAGGCTCCGCCGCCCAACAAAGCTGGCTGAAGGGGATGCCTCCGTGCCAGTGTGCCGCTCGTGAGGGCGAGCACGGACGAGGTACCCCACTCCTCAAAAACCCGGAGGTTCGCCCGAAGGGTGCTGGCTTGGGAAGCGGGCTGGAGAGCTGCCGGGGTCACGGAGGTGGGCGAAGTCGCGAACACTGGAGCCCACGAACCGGCCCCACCTCCGTCCTCGGTACGTATGGATAGTTTAGCGGAAGTTTCAAGGTTATCTCATTCCTTTCCCCCTTTCGTTAGATACAGGGAGACCCTTGGTCCACCTGTTCTGTCCCCCCCCCAGCCTTTGCTTCGCACGTCAGTGGTTCATTTATTATTATTATTATTAAAAAATAAAGGTAGGGAAGGCTAAAAAAAAAAAAAAAAAAAAAAAAAAAAAAATAATAAAAAATGTCAAGTGACAAAATGACGAAGCCGAGCAAGGCGGGCGCCTCCAAGGGGCCCCTACCGGACGGGAGCGAGCCCGACCAAGACCCGCCGCAGCTAGTGCTGCAAACCACCGAGGTGGTGATCAGAAAGACCCCCCCCCGAGACGACCCCCAAGACGAAGCCCACCCGGAAGCACTACGACGCAGTCGTAGCCCCGCTCGCCCCCAAGCCCACGTGGGCGGCCTTCATTGCGCAGGCTGGACTGGGGAAGTCGATGAGGTTCGACGGTGTCCTAGGCACCATCGTAACCACAGGGACTCCCCCTCTTCAGTCCTACTCAGTGAGGGACGGAGACACTACCCATAAGGTGGTGTTCGAGGAGCAGAAGGGATCCTTTAAAAGGAAACTACCGGGTGGGTCTCGTAGAGGGACCAAAATAGACTTCCGCAGGGAGTTCGGGGGGGCGAGCTGGTCGCAGGTGTGGGAGCTGGCCGACGAGAAGGAGGGGAGGAAGAAGAAGGCGAGAGAGGAGAAGGGGGCCAAAGCCGCAAAAAGGAAGGCCGAGGCCAGGGAAAGAGAGGAGAAGCTGGAGGCGAGGATCCAGGCGCTGGAGAGCGCCGAGAAGGAAGAGGGAGGCGGGATGGAGGACGACTGGGGTTGGAGGGAAGCCATGGACAGGCGGATTGCCGAGTTGGAGCAGGCGAGGGAACAGGCCGGGCTGTGGGAGAAGGCGTGCGAGAGGAAGGTGGAAGAGGTGGAGATGAGAGGGGTGCGTACGGACGAGAGGACTGAGGAGCTGAACAGGAGGGTGGGCCTGGTGGAGGGCGAGCTTGGTGGCCTGAGGGGGGAGATTTCTTCCTTGAAGGCGTCATCGGAGAGGACGGAGCGGTCGGTGGAGGAGCTGAAGCAAGGGATGAACAGATTACTCATCCACTTGACTACAGGAGCCCCCCCACCAGGAACCTCCGAGGAGGCAGACGGGTCCCCAGAACAGAGGGGACACGTGCCGTCCACCGATGGCGCTGACGAGGGGACTGACACCCCAGACTGCCCCAGGCACGCTGCGACACCGGAGAGAAAGGGTACCGTAGCACCTTTATGCTACGACACCCCCCCACCAGCCGAAAGGCTCGTAGGAGTTGCCACAACTAGGCAGACAACCCTACACACCACCCCCTCGCAGACAACGCCCCTGCACAAGGTGAACCCTCCCGTAAAAAGGAAGGTAGAAGGCCAGTACTAAGGGCCGTGCAATCTCATTCAACACCCCTTTCACCCCCTTTCCCACACCGTCTCTCACTCCCTACCCCTACTCCCAAACCCCCAACACTTCACCCCATCTAAACGAAGATGAAGTACTACCCAGCTTCTCAAGCCCTGGAAGCTGGGGTGACCGCAAAGGCAGCACATCATCACCACATCACCCTCATCTTTCCCTCTCTCCACGCACAATTCCTCCCCAAACAAGCACTCACAAACTCCCGTCACCGGTGACGAAGTATTACCCAGTATCCAAAGGCCTGGACCTAGGGGTGACCACACAGGCAATCTTCACATTCGCAGAAATCCCGCAGCCAGCGGTCCGCACGGAAAACACTTACTGAGCTGCGGGGACATAGAAGCGAACCCCGGTCCAACCACCGAAAAGACAACAAGAGTTGAACACTCTCTCCCTCCCGTCCCCTCTACTTCCTCTCTCTCACAGGCACACTCCAACACAACACCACCACCTAACAACATCAACGTACTGTCTCTCAATGTCAGATCCCTAACGGTGAGCACCACAGCGCAGCTGCTGAAGGGCATTGAGACACACAACATCGACGTGCTCCTACTCCAAGAGACTTTCCTGAGGCCGTCGAAAGATATAACCGGAGTCTTCACTGGGTTCAAGGCATACCGCCGAGACCGAACACGACCGGTGAAAAGAGGAAAGCAAATCAGCGGAGGGGGTCTCGTCACACTGGTCAGAGAATCGATACCGTCGAAACAGATCGAAGTTCTTCAGAAACCCAGCGACGTGACGGAAAGACTCGACGTAGAGATCTCGCTGCCCAACCGGAAGCCGTACAGACTCGTCAACCTGTACCTGCCTCCGACAACGGGTAGAGACGGCGACGACAGACCACCCCCCGAGAAATATTTCCGCCCGGCAGAGCTGCCTCATGACAGTCACACCATCATCGCCGGTGACATGAACGCCCACCACACGATGTGGGACAAAAGGGGCACACCGAATAAGCTGGGAGAAATACTGCACAGCTGGATGCTGCGATGGGGCTACAGCACATGGAACAAGAGCAGCGAAGCCACGATCCTGAACCCGTCAGGAAACCCAACCTCTCCGGACATGGTAATGAGCGGCGCAGAGTTCGACAAATCTTCTTGGAGGACGTTGCCAGCAATGGGCTCAGACCACGTTCCGATGTTCTTCAGTCTGAGAGGGGGAGTCAGCCAACCGACCAGAAGAGTACTCTACTCTTGGGGGAGGGAGGCAAGGAGCGTGTACAGGGAGACGATGGAAGAAAAGTGCAGCAGGCTGCTCAGGGCCAGAGACCCGATAAGGCTAAACGCTGAGTTTCGCACGCTTCTTCTATCGGCAACCGAATCGTGCGTCCCCAGGAAAGGACAGAAGAAAGGGAAGGTTTGGTGGAACGACGAGATTGACGCACTCGCAAGGCGACGAAGCACACTGAAGGCGAAGCTGTTGTCCGAGGATCACGACGGGAACGACGAAGACCTGGCACGTCTAGCGGCGATGGAGGCAGAGCTGGACAGGGCGATAACGAGCGGGAAGCAGGCTGCCTGGGGCGACTACACCAAGAAGTTGTCCAAGGACGGAAACCTGACGCAAGCCTTCTCGGTCATCCGCAGATTCGACGGTCGCAGCGAGAAGCCACCAATAGCCCCGCTCCGACGAGGAAACGGTATCGCCACCACCGACAGGGAGAAGGCCAGTGTACTCGTCGAACACTACGCGAGGGCCTGCTCCCCAAGGACGACTGCCAAGTCGGAGGAAGTGATCACCACCATCAAGAAGGACGCGAAGCCCGGGACAGACAACGACTTCCCCCTGGTAACGAAGGACGAGCTGGACTCGGTGCTGCGAAGGCTGAAGAAGGGCAAGGCTCCGGGCCCAGACGGCATCTACAACGAAATGCTGAAGTACCTGGGACCGGTGGCCAGGGAAGTTCTACTCCTCCTCTACAACTCATCCCTCCAGACCGGTGTCGTCCCTGCCGAATGGAGGCGGTCTTCCATCATCCCCCTCATGAAAAAGGGCAAAGACCAATCCGAACCCGCCTCGTACAGGCCGATCGCGCTGACGTCAAACATCGTGAAGACGTTGGAGCGAATAGTCAAGGACAGGATGTGCTTCCTGCAGGACACAGGACGGGTAAGGCAATTGCACACATCGCAGGCGGGTTTCCGGAAAGGGAGGTCCACGGAGGAAAACGTGCTGTACGCCGCCTCAAAGCTCAAAAGTGTCAGGCTGAGCCAAGGTCTGGGGGGTCTCCTGCTGTTCGACTTCAAAGGAGCCTTCGACACAGTCTGGCACAAGGGAGTGATCGCAAAGCTGATAGGCGACGGTTACCCTCCCAAGCTCGTGAAATGGATCACCTCTTTCCTCGACCAACGTAAAGCCTCCGTCTGTGTGAACGGGGAACACGGCTGCGTGAAGACAATGACAGGGGGCGTACCCCAAGGCACCATCCTGGCCCCGCAGCTCTTTTCCATCTACGTCAACGACCTGGCCAGGTTGTACAGGAAGGCTGGAATCGACGCGGTAGTGTACGCAGACGACATAGCGATAGTGCTGGAGGCGGGGAGTCCTGCCGAGCTGAACAAGAAGGTGCAACGCGCGGTGAGCCTCACGGAGCGATGGTGCGAGACGTTCTCGATGAAACTGTCCCAGGAAAAGACAGAGTTCATGCCGGTAGAGGGACAGTTCTGGAACTCGCACGACAGTCTCGCAAACCTCATCAACGCCCGCTTCCCCTCGAGTGGGGCGAAAGTCAAGGTGGTACGCGAGGCTAAATATCTTGGCGTCACCTTCGACGAAAGCATGAACTTCCACGAGCATGTGCAGAAGGTGAAGGGAAAGATCAACAGCCGTCTTCGCCTGCTGCGCAAACTCGCCGGAACAAGGTGGGGCTGCCGCAAGCACACCCTAAGGACGCTGTACCTGACGTACGTCCAACCGGTTCTGCGCTACTGTCTCGGTGCTTACGGCAACTTCGTGGGACATGCTGCTCTGGCCGAGTTCGACTCGCTACAATACACAGCAGCGAGGTTGATAACGGGATGCTTCGACAAGACTTCCGCGACGGTGACCAGGTCAGAGGCGGGCATCTGGGAGATTGAATCCTTGCTGGAACACGACACCCTGGTGCTCTACGAGAAGGCACAGCGTCAACCAGGGACGACAGCGGAGAAGGCAACAAAGATATCCGGGGGTCAGATGTGGTACGGGAAAAGCTGGCGAAACACCGCGCTCGACTTGGCGAAGAGTCACGGGATGCCGGAACGCGAAGACCTACCACACCACTCAGTCACTCAGAGCGCAGACCTGCAGCTCCCTCCATGGGTCCAACCCAAAGTCCTGTTCCACCCCGACCTAGTCCGCAAGGTACACAAGAAGGACGAAAAAAGTCTCAAACTCCGAGCGGCCTTCGAATCGATCAGGAGGCACGGCATCCCAGATGTGATCGTCTACACCGACGGGTCAGTCACCGGACACAGGAACGGCGGTTCGGCAGCTGTGATAAGGATCGGGTCTGACACACCGAAGCAGGCACGCAAGAGCGGAGGAGCAGTGACTTCGGCCTACCGATGCGAACTGAAAGCGCTGAACCTGGGGCTGCAATTGACACTGTACCATACCCGGAGACAAGGTGTGACGACCGGAGTAGTGCTGCTGTGCTCGGACTCCCAGTCGGTGATCAGAAGACTGATGCAGGGCCACAGAGAGATGAGGCAGATGGAGGAACTGCTGGCTTGGAAATGGCTGGACGCGCTTGACCGCCAAGGCCTCTCCACCATCATCCAGTACGTTCCCGGACACTGCGGCCTACCAGGTAACGAGCAAGCCGACCGACACGCCAAACGCGCCGCAAAGGAGTCGACACCGGACGGACCGACGGACCTGATGACCACAAAGAGCCTCATCAAGAGGTCGGTGAACCGCGACTGGGCAGCCTCGTGGGAGAAGACGGGTCGGGACAAGAAGTACCGAGAGGAGATCGGCGCGAGGTACCTCCCCTTGAAGGAACTGTCCTGCAGACACGATGAGGTACAGATAACGAGACTGCGAACGGGCAGGAGCCACCTGACTTGCGGTTTCCTGTCGAAACCCGTCCAGAATGACATACGTTGCCTCTCGTGCCATTCGATCCAGGACAGACACCATCTGCTGATCGGGTGCCCAGCTGGAGACAAGGTCCGCGAAGAGATCTTCGGGGATGACATCCCCACGACCACGAAGGAGATGCTCACAATGAGGGTGAGTGAAACCGCCTCCTACCTGAAGAGGATGGACCTCATCTGAGACTCTCACGACCGCCGAGCCGCTGACCGCAATCGCAGGACGTAGAAAAAAAAAAAAAAAAAAAAAAAAAAAAAAAAAAGGAACAGAAAAAAGTGAACCAAAAAGTACTAGTGAACCCTCTCCCCCTCCCCCTGTGTTTCCCATTATTACCCTGTCGTGCACCCCAACTTCTGTCTTCACCTTTCCCCGCCCCTTCACACATCCCCCCGTATCATTTCCCTTTGTTTTGAATTTTCTAAGGCTCCGCCGCCCAACAAAGCTGGCTGAAGGGGATGCCTCCGTGCCAGTGTGCCGCTCGTGAGGGCGAGCACGGACGAGGTACCCCACTCCTCAAAAACCCGGAGGTTCGCCCGAAGGGTGCTGGCTTGGGAAGCGGGCTGGAGAGCTGCCGGGGTCACGGAGGTGGGCGAAGTCGCGAACACTGGAGCCCACGAACCGGCCCCACCTCCGTCCTCGGTACGTATGGATAGTTTAGCGGAAGTTTCAAGGTTATCACATTCCTTTCCCCCTTTCGTTAGATACAGGGAGACCCTTGGTCCACCTGTTCTGTCCCCCCCCAGCCTTTGCTTCGCACGTCAGTGGTTCATTTATTATTATTATTATTAAAAAATAAATCATAAGCGCTCGTGGTATAACGGTCAGTATTCCCGCCTTCCAAGCGAGCGGCCCGGGTTCGACTCCCGGCGAGCGCATTTTTTTTACCCCGATTTTCATACCGACAATCCAACAAAAACCAAGGCAATTGCAAGTGCCATCGTGATGATGTCTTTGACTTTTTTAAGAGAAGCCTGTGCAGCGGCAAGATCGGTTCTGCACTTCTCGAGTTCGTCCGGGTCCATTAGGACTCGCGTAGGGGATACTGGATCCACTGTTGGCGATTTTTCTATTTCCTCGTTTTGTTCCGTGTTCTTTGCGACTTTCCGTGCTGGCCTGGAGATAGTCCTCCACCCCTTTGTGTCGTCTGAAGGCTCACTGACAGGTTCTTTCGGTTCCTCTTTGCCAAGTTCTGTCATTGATTCCGGTGCAGTTGGAGGGGGTGGAGGAGGGAGCGCTTCAGAGCTTGCTTCCTTTGGCGCAGATGGAGGGGGTGGAGGCGGTTGAGATGTACCGGCCGAATCGGACACCATACCCTGCGGTGGTGGTGGTGGCGGTGGCGGTGGCGGTGGCGGCAGAGGCGAAGTAGACTCCATCTGTTGTTGCAACCGTGGAGACGGTGACGGTGGTGGTGGTGGTGGTGGTGGTGGTGGCATCGGCGAAGTAGACTCCATCTGTTGTTGCAACCGTGGAGACGGTGACGGTGGTGGTGGTGGTGCATCTTCTTTTGCTGCCTCAGGGGACGAAGGAGGTGGAGGGGGCGGCATAGTTTCTTGTGTGGCTTGTACGGAAAGCTGTGGTGGAGGTGGAGGAGGCAGTGCCTCGTTCCGTGGCTTCTCATCACTGCCTGCTTTTTTCTCTGGCACCACTTTCATTTGCTCAGGTTCCAGCTCATCACGCACCACTTCCTTCAGTTTATCCTCAAGCACTTCTGCCTGTGGTTTATAAGTCTCTGTCCGCGTTTGTTCCTTTTTATTCCGCTTCATTTCCTTAAACTTTGACCATGTACTTTTCTTCTTCGGGTTTTCGGACTCCTGTGTTTCCACCCCTGCCCCTTTTTCAACGGATGCTGGTGGAGGAGGCACCATCTTTTCTTCCACAGGTTCTGCATGAGGCGGGTGTGGTTTCTCTTCTACCTTCGTTGCTTTTGGTGTCATCTCTTCTTTCGCAAGAGGGGGAGGTGGGGCTCCCGTTGGAGGTGGTGGACTGCTTGCAGAAAGAGCGCTTGACGGAGGCGGAGGGGCGCCTGCAGAAGGTGGCGGGACATGCACTCCCTGCGGAGGTGCATGAAACGGTGCCTGCGGCGGCGGCGGAGGAAGTGGGGCATGAGACGCCTGAGGAGGCGGCGGTACAGCATGTGTTGGCCCGTGAGGCGTAGAAGGCGGAAGGGGTGTTGCATGCAACCGTGCTTCCGGCGGCGGTGGCGGTGTCACATGTAACTGTGCTTCCGGCGGTGGAGGTGTTGCATGAGATGCCTGCGGCGGCGGCGGTGCCACATGAGACGGTTGTGGTGGCGGCGGTGCCACATGAGAAGCTTGCGGTGGCGGCGGTGCCGAATGAGACGTTTGTGGTGGCGGTACTGCGTGAGATGCCTGCGGTGCTGCATGAGACGCTTGCGGCGGCGGCGGTGTATGAGACGGTTGTGGTGGCGGCGGTGTATGAGACGGTTGTGGTGGCGGCGGTGCTGCGTGAGATGCCTGCGGTGGCGGCGGTGCTACACGAGAAGCCTGAGGCGGTGGCGGTGCCGCATGAGACGCTTGCGGTGGCGGCGATGTTGCACGAGAAGCTTGCGGCGGTGGCGGTGCTGCATGAGATGCCTGCGGTGGCGGCGGTGCTGCATGCAACTGTGTTTTAGATGGAGGTGGCACTGCATGTGCAGCACGCGGTGGGAGAGGTCCGTGCTGCAGAGGCGGCGGTGACGGAGCTTCGACACCTTGAGGAGGGGGGGGGTTATGTCCTTGTTTCGCGCTGCGCGGTGGGGGTGCCTGCTGAGAAACCGGGGGCGGCTTGTGCTCAGCCGCTGTGCGCTTCTTGTCTTTGTGTGGCTGTGGATGCTTAGGAGGTAGAGGAGGCACCGGTGCATCTACTTTAGTGTGCACGGGTCTGTTCGGGACTACTTTCTTACTCGTCTTTGGGGGCGGCTTACCTGCCACACCCTGTGGAGCTTCAGGGGTTGTAGGAGGAGGGGGCGGAGTAGGAACAACAGGATCAAACTCACCAGCTAGCTCAAAGAACCCCTTTTCATCCGACTTGCCCTTTTGAGGCACCAGTTCATCAAGGTCGAGCTCTGGTATGTCCATGCCTTGGTTCCTTCGCCTCTGGCGCCGCGCAAGCACCTCGGCAGGGTACCTCAGGGTCCTTCGGCCTATAATCATCGTGCCCCTCACCCCTGTGTCGATTGTTGCAAAGAAGAAGAGAACAAACAAAGATTACACTTTCCCCCCCCCCCCCCCCCCCCTCCTAATTTGGTTTCGTTCTTTTATTTTCCCTGTTTAAGACGCAAGAATGCCATCGAACGCATCTTCACAAAAGTACTCAGCTTTGAGGCGTCGGCCATCGAAGAGCCTGCATTTTTTTGTTTCCCCCTCCTTTTCTTTCCCACATACCTGCCACCCATAACAGAAAGGCATCTCACGATACTGGTGGGGAATTGGAACTGCACAAGTACTTTAGAGACGATGCTGCCGTCGTGCTGGTGCTCGTCGTATACCAGCAGGTTGGAGACGGGCCCGAACTTCTGACACTCTTGTTTGATGCTGTTGACGAGGTCGTCGTCGATGTCCTCTGGCCGTGCGACCATGTTGGACAGTGCCATGACCCTTGAGCTGGCTGTCCCGTCAGACACCAGTGCTGGTGCGGACCCGAGGGACCCTGCGAAGTCCCGTAGCGCAGCCTCCACGCCCTGGGGAGGGCCTTTGATTTTCACCCAGTCTCCTTCTTTCAGTGTCACGACACAGTTGTGTCGTTCCCCTAGCCCTCTTATCAGCTCCCGTTTGTCCTGCGGGACATCGAGCTCTGCCGTTCGTTTTGCGAAGGTGTTCACTTCAAGGTCTTCTTTCGGCTTCTCGGACTCCTTCCGACCCCCTGCCATGTTCCGTCTCCCAGGCCCTGCCATCAATGGGTTTAAAAGTTCTGGTTTCGCGCGTTTTGAGCGCTCCACAGGCCTTGTGGGGACAGGGAGCGCAGCGGCTGTATTGCCGCCTACTCCACGGCTTTGTTGGAGCTTGTGCATGAGGGCGATTTTTGCCTGGGAGCCTGAGAGAGCCATGGCTTCATCGTCAAGGGTTAGGTTGCTGTTTTCTACTGCTTGCCGCATGGCCGCTGCCTGCAGAGCTGCGTCACTACCAGGGTTTGCCACAAATGTGACGCCCTGTGCGTGTCCCTTAACAGCACCCTCGGGTACGGGTGCCCCTTTGAGGCCAGGTTCTTCCATTGAGCCCCATAGGGAAGATCCTGCGGTTCGCTTCGCCCTCCTTTTCGCCCTCCTGCTGCTCGCAGAACTACTGCTGGTTGACGTGCTGTGAAGTGAAGAGTAGATGAGGGCAAAAAAGGGGGATAGAGGAAAACATACCTCCTCCGACGCCGTCTTCTGTCTGGCATTTTCTTTCTTTTTTTTTTTAATCCTTTTTTTTAAGGGTTTTGAAACTAGAGGGCGGATATCAATGGGGGGGGGGGGGGGGAGAAGGAAAAAAATGAACTGGTTATCTCGGATAAAAGTTGTTAAGGAAGAGAGAGAAGGTGGTAAGGTACAAAATATAAGAAGGCGCAATGCAAGAAAAAAAAAGGTTAGTTGAACCTACATTTGGTTTGAAAAGAATAAAAAAAGAATGGGGGGGAAAGACAATTGGAACAGAGTACGGCCAACACACTGGGGAACTAACTGATTTTTTTTTCTTACCAACCTATTCACCACCTTCTTTTCTTTGTCTCCAAAAGTACAGTATTCTTGATTTTTTTTTCTGGGTCAATTATTTCGATGCCTGGAGTGACAACGAAGTGTGTTTGTCCTTAACGTGGGCCGTGCTTACTCTCCCCCCCCCCCCCCCCCCAGCCCTGCCCTTCCTCTTGATGTAGCGAGCGAAACAAGAACGAAATAAGAAAGTGAAAACATGGAAAAGAAAAATAGGGGGGGGATCTGAGTTACCGTAACTTGTGGCAAATATTCTGCTTGCAGACTCTTTGCGGGGAGAAAAGAAAAAAAGTTATTTTGGTTACCGTACGACGGTGGTTTTTCTTAGAAAAAAGAAAAAGAAAAAAGAGAGAGCAAAATAAATGCATAGAGATCCCATTCTCATGGTGTACAAGGGCTCGGCGGCAAGTCGAAGTACGCTTGCAAGATCTGTGTGTTGTTGGTAAAAGAATGATTATCTCACACCTTGACCATCTGCGTGTTTTTCGCTTCTGTGGCATACTCCAGTACTGTGTAACCTTTGCAAGGCTGTATGTGAGGGCTTGTGTCGTCGACCCTTGAGTCTTTGTGGTCTGCAAGCCGGGTGTCGACTTTTTCACTAAGAAGCTCTTGCGTTATTTTAATGTGGTTGCCAAGTACTGCATAGTGCAGAGGGGTTCTTCCCAGATAGTCCTGTGAGGATTCTTTTCACTAAGAAATGATATCAATACACACCTGTGCATTGAGCATGCTGTCAAGCTGTGCCCTCCTTCTGCTGGGTTGTCCCGACATATTTACCGCAGCACTTGACGCACTACAGCTCAGCAGTCCGTCGCCTTCTTCGCAATTCAGTGTCTCTGTGTAAATCTCAGGTGTGCCAATATTGACTCTGTTCTGTGGGCTTCCCCTGCCTCGCCTCGGCGGTGCGGCCCCTTCATCATAAAAGTACTTTATCAGAGTCGCAGCACACTGTCAATTTAGTGATTTAAAAAATGCGTAAACCGGGAATCGAACCCGGGCCGACTCCGTGGCAGGGAGCCATTCTACCACTAGACCATTTACGCTTACAAATCGCTTTTTTTATAAATATTCCACTATCAGGCGGGAGGATCGAAGGGGAGTAGAGAAAACCAAAGGGAATGGGACATCACTTCAAACCAAGAGAGGTGTTTGAAAGTGATTCGTGAAAAGCAGTCTCTGTTACTGAGCCATTGGTCGAGGGGTCCTGGTCCGCTGCTCCCTGTTGTAAATTACTTGGACCCCCTCACCACGCTCTTTTCATAATAAAATAAAACCGATCCCACCCACCAGGCAGCACCTGGGTCTCGAGGCATTAGCCGCCTCTAGTAACAAGAGACGACCTCCCAGATTTTAAGAACTTTGGAGGAGTTTCAATTGTGAAAAATTAACCAGCTGACTGTGAAACTCCACCGTCTGCTGGACTTGTTGGGCTTTCGGGAGCCAATAAATTCAATTCAATTAAGTTTCGTTCTACAGTTTTTTTTTTTTTTTTATATATTCTTCTTTTTTTTTTTTTTTTTTCTTTTTTTTTTTTTCTCAAAAATAAAGGAATTCAAATCAAGCTCGATCGTGTACACCGAAGCTTGAATCATCTGTCCTTCTTTTTTTCTTTTTTTTTTTCTTTTTTCTTTCTATATGAAAGGTGAGTGAAAAATTTGAATAACACTGGGGGCGGGGGTCAGGGGCCTGGTAATGGAAAATAAGGGAAGACACTGGGGAGGGAGGTGAAAAGAAAGGATAGGAGTGAAGCCAGAGTCGAGAGATTGAGTTAGAAACAATTGCTGTCTGAAGTCGTATAACAACAGTACAGCTTCAAACTCAGGATAATTTGAGAGAAAAGTATATAAGTAAAGTTTAGTTTATAATATAATTTATAAAGGGGATTATATCTCACGGTCGGTCACAACAGGCCCTGCTGTTCCAGGAATTGTACGGTTTTCCCGGCGTCAGTTGACAGTAGGGCCTTGAGCGAAGGAAGGGAGGAACCGAAGATCTGACTTCTCTGGTCAGCTCTACCATCGTCCTGGCATTCTTTCAGGAGGTGGCTCAGCGTCTGAGGCATCGAACAAAGGTGGCATGTGACCACATCGGCCGGGGGATTGAGTAGATACCCGCTTATGAGGGGGCTCTTCCCCACTCTCAGCCTCATGATCGCAACTTCTTGTTCCCTGTTTAGCTCTTCAAACTTCTCGAAATTCCCTGCGAAAAGCTCTCGGTATGTCTCCTTGACACCCGTTTTTTTCCAGAAGAGGAGGTGGCTCGCCAGTACCTTTTTTCTCACCAGTGACTTCACGATGTCTATGCTGGTCTTCTGTTCGTGGGCAACTGCCCGGCAGGTCTCCTTCGCCTTCTTGTCCGCCATCTCGTTCCATTTGAATCCGCAGTGACTTGGTACGTACTGTATGACCACTTTGTGGCCTCTCTTTACAAGTCCCGCTACCTCGTGCCACAGTTTGTACTCGTCTGCAGAGACAGCGGACAGGTGCCCCTGGCACATCCTCCTTATTACCGACTGCGAATCAGTGCAAATAAGGACCATCTCTTGGCTCGTGCCCACTCTCTTCGAGAGGTTTGTCGCGAGGTGCAGCCCCAGCTCTATGGCCCTTTGCTCGCACCTGTAGGATGACGTATAGGATCCACCGCTGACCCCATACGAAGCTTTTCTCTCCCCTCGCAACAGTATCGCAGCAGCTCCTCCGTTCCTGCCGTCCTTCAATGACCCGTCTGTGAAGATCATGCAGAAGGCTTTTCCGTGCTTCTCGATAAGCCGGTTCAGAGTGTCCTCTGTTGCTTTCCTTCTGACTTCACTGGTGTCCGATCTCTTCACATGTATGTCGAGGAAGGGGGCCAGTATCAGTTTACCCTCGAATCTCTGCCAAGGTGTAACTCTGTACTTCTTCTCAAAGGCATAACCTGAGAATGGTGTTGCCGCTCTCTCTGGGAGCTTGTAGGCCCTGGCTGCTTCCCTTTGTCGATCTGACCATGTTTTCTTCGGGAACAGTACCTCGTATCTGGTCAGATCCTTCAGGGGTTGTGTAGCTTGAAAGGCAGCTGTGTTCTCCTTCCTAATGATGGACTCGTACAGCAGTAAACTGTCGTGTTCGATCAGCGCATCGAGTGTCCACAAGCCAGCATCCTGTGATCGTTAAAGCTGCCCGGTACTGCAGCTTCTGGATTCCTTCGTGGTACGTGCCCCTCCCGCCTATCACGAAAGGTCCGTACGCCCCCAGACAGTAACGGAAAACTGGCTATCGCTTTTAATAATAATAATAATATTTGTTCCACTGCCAGTGGGGGAGACAAAAGGTGGAGAGAAGATAAAGAGGTTTGAAACATCAAAAGTCTGTGTTGCACAGGGTGACATAATTGTGCCTGGCAAATCACAGGGTGAAGCAAGACGGTATTCAGTAAGGGGAGTGTGTGTATACTTCCTTTCAGATATTCCATTGTTCCATTCTTTCCTGGTCAAAATCTTCTCCTTTTGTATCGCCTATGGCGCAGTCAGTCTGCCTCTTGGCCCCCTAGTACATTCCTTCGACTGTCCTGCCCATGGCCACCTTTTTTCCTTTCCCCTGGTAGCGCATCCCCCTCAATAGGAAGGATCGTCTTAAGGATTTCCAAATCGCTTTTAATAATAATAATAATAATAATAATAATATCTGTTCCACTGCCGGGTCGGGAGCATCAGAGAAGGTTTGAAAAGGATAAAACGAAAATGGGGAAAGGAAGAAAAAATCAACAAAGCTGAGTTGAAAAGCAGAGCTCGAGAAATCAAAAATCAAAGTGAAGGTATCATGAGCCTTTCGCCCAAGAAGAGAACAAACAGCACCATAGGTAGGGGGTTTAGCTCCCTCCTTCTGGTCTTTTTTTTTTCTTTAAAAAAAAAAAGCTTCTGTGTGGCCAATTACCAACAGAGAGGAGCGGTGAGTACTGGGACACTGTCCTTCAAGATCCTTTTATCATTTCTTTTTTCTCTCCCTCTTCATTCCCTCCCACCCTTATTAATATTACCCCTTTCCTTATTGTTTCACCCCTTTTTATTGAACGCCGAGGGCCCACCCAGTCTGGTTCTCGCCCCCTAATAAATTCCTTTGACTGGGCGTCCTTGGCCAACTCCGCACATTCCCCGCCAACAGCGCATCCTCCTCAAAAGGTAGGATCGTCTTAAGGATTTCGGGGCGACCATTGCTTAAACCAGCACGAGACCCCCCTTGCTGGATTTGTTGGGTCGGTGGGGCACTAGATAATTAAAACATAAAATGAAAAGAAAAGGGGAAGAGAGAGGAATAGCAACAGAAAAGACCTGGCAGCAGAACAGGAGACATCGGGTGAGGTTTTGAGGGAAACTAAAAAGGGGGGGAAAGATGACTCTACTCTTCTAAGTTGCCCATGTCGAGGGCCCCGGTCGTCGTCGTCGTCGGCGCTGGCGTCAGGCAACCAGCGCGATGGAGCGGCAGGGCCAACTCGTGAGAGGAAGGTAGGGGTTGGGAGAGGGATAGTTGATGTAGAGGGCCGGTCGGGATCCGGATCAGCACGAAAAACGCCCCCCCGGCTCCGCTCCCCTCGAGAGATGCCTTCGCTCGGAACGAGTCTGTTGGTCTTACACCCCCGCTACCGGTGCCCCGATAGCGGCTTGTGCCAAACTGACCGTCTTCGCTCCAGCACCCCTCGTTTTGCTCGGCCAGGGGTCCGCGTCACCACACGACTCACCCCACACAACAAGAGGGAAGCTGCCTCTTAGCCGTGCACCTTGCGTACACGTTGCCCAGGGCCACCACTGGGAGGTGAGCAGCCACCACACACACTCGGGTCGGGCTTACATTTTCATGTGTGTGTGTATTCGACCCCTTAAAATCGCTTTTTTTTTTTTTTTTCAAAATACCAATAGGTGCCACCATGGGGAGCAACACCTGGGAAGGGGAAAGGTGAAGGGAAGCATGGAAATATTACAGGGAGGGCGAAGACCAGTTCTTCTGCAATCAGATGGAGCTGTACCCATGGAGGGAGCTGCAGGTCTGCGCTCTGAGTGACTGAGTGGTGTGGTAGGTCTTCGCGTTCCGGCATCCCGTGACTCTTCGCCAAGTCGAGCGCGGTGTTTCGCCAGCTTTTCCCGTACCACATCTGACCCCCGGATATCTTTGTTGCCTTCTCCGCTGTCGTCCCTGGTTGACGCTGTGCCTTCTCGTAGAGCACCAGGGTGTCGTGTTCCAGCAAGGATTCAATCTCCCAGATGCCCGCCTCTGACCTGGTCACCGTCGCGGAAGTCTTGTCGAAGCATCCCGTTATCAACCTCGCTGCTGTGTATTGTAGCGAGTCGAACTCGGCCAGAGCAGCATGTCCCACGAAGTTGCCGTAAGCACCGAGACAGTAGCGCAGAACCGGTTGGACGTACGTCAGGTACAGCGTCCTTAGGGTGTGCTTGCGGCATCCCCACTTGTTCCGGCGAGTTTGCGCAGCAGGCGAAGACGGCTGTTGATCTTTCCCTTCACCTTCTGCACATGCTCGTGGAAGTTCATGCTTTCGTCGAAGGTGACTCCAAGATATTTAGCCTCGCGTACCACCTTGACTTTCGCCCCACTCGAGGGGAAGCGGGCGTTGATGAGGTTTGCGAGACTGTCGTGCGAGTTCCAGAACTGTCCCTCTACCGGCATGAACTCTGTCTTTTCCTGGGACAGTTTCATCGAGAACGTCTCGCACCATCGCTCCGTGAGGCTCACCGCGCGTTGCACCTTCTTGTTCAGCTCGGCAGGACTCCCCGCCTCCAGCACTATCGCTATGTCGTCTGCGTACACTACCGCGTCGATTCCAGCCTTCCTGTACAACCTGGCCAGGTCGTTGACGTAGATGGAAAAGAGCTGCGGGGCCAGGATGGTGCCTTGGGGTACGCCCCCTGTCATTGTCTTCACGCAGCCGTGTTCCCCGTTCACACAGACGGAGGCTTTACGTTGGTCGAGGAAAGAGGTGATCCATTTCACGATCTTGGGAGGGTAACCGTCGCCTATCAGCTTTGCGATCACTCCCTTGTGCCAGACTGTGTCGAAGGCTCCTTTGAAGTCGAACAGCAGGAGACCCCCCAGACCTTGGCTCAGTCTGACACTTTTGAGCTTTGAGGCGGCGTACAGCACGTTTTCCTCCGTGGACCTCCCTTTCCGGAAACCCGCCTGCGATGTGTGCAATTGCCTTACCCGTTCTGTGTCCTGCAGGAAGCACATCCTGTCCTTGACTATACGCTCTAACGTCTTCACGATGTTTGACGTCAGCGCGATCGGCCTGTACGAGGCGGGTTCGGATTGGTTTGCCCTTTTTCATGAGGGGGATGATGGAAGACCGCCTCCATTCGGCAGGGACGACACCGGTCTGGAGGGATGAGTTGTAGAGGAGGAGTAGAACTTCCCTGGCCACAGGTCCCAGGTACTTCAGCATTTCGTTGTAGATGCCGTCTGGGCCCGGAGCCTTGCCCTTCTTCAGCCTTCGCAGCACCGAGTCCAGCTCGTCCTTCGTTACCAGGGGGAAGTCGTTGTCTGTCCCGGGCTTCGCGTCCTTCTTGATGGTGGTGATCACTTCCTCCGACTTGGCAGTCGTCCTTGGGGAGCAGGCCCTCGCGTAGTGCTCGACGAGTACACTGGCCTTCTCCCTGTCGGTGGTGGCGATACCGTTTCCTCGTCGGAGCGGGGCTACTGGTGGCTTCTCGCTGCGACCGTCGAATCTGCGGATGACCGAGAAGGCTTGCGACAGGTTTCCGTCCTTGGACAACTTCTTGGTGTAGTCGCCCCAGGCAGCCTGCTTCCCGCTCGTTATCGCCCTGTCCAGCTCTGCCTCCATCGCCGCTAGACGTGCCAGGTCTTCGTCGTTCCCGTCGTGATCCTCGGACAACAGCTTCGCCTTCAGTGTGCTTCGTCGCCTTGCGAGTGCGTCAATCTCGTCGTTCCACCAAACCTTCCCTTTCTTCTGTCCTTTCCTGGGGACGCACGATTCGGTTGCCGATAGAAGAAGCGTGCGAAACTCAGCGTTTAGCCTTATCGGGTCTCTGGCCCTGAGCAGCCTGCTGCACTTTTCTTCCATCGTCTCCCTGTACACGCTCCTTGCCTCCCTCCCCCAAGAGTAGAGTACTCTTCTGGTCGGTTGGCTGACTCCCCCTCTCAGACTGAAGAACATCGGAACGTGGTCTGAGCCCATTGCTGGCAACGTCCTCCAAGAAGATTTGTCGAACTCTGCGCCGCTCATTACCATGTCCGGAGAGGTTGGGTTTCCTGACGGGTTCAGGATCGTGGCTTCGCTGCTCTTGTTCCATGTGCTGTAGCCCCATCGCAGCATCCAGCTGTGCAGTATTTCTCCCAGCTTATTCGGTGTGCCCCTTTTGTCCCACATCGTGTGGTGGGCGTTCATGTCACCGGCGATGATGGTGTGACTGTCATGAGGCAGCTCTGCCGGGCGGAAATATTTCTCGGGGGGTGGTCTGTCGTCGCCGTCTCTACCCGTTGTCGGAGGCAGGTACAGGTTGACGAGTCTGTACGGCTTCCGGTTGGGCAGCGAGATCTCTACGTCGAGTCTTTCCGTCACGTCGCTGGGTTTCTGAAGAACTTCGATCTGTTTCGACGGTATCGATTCTCTGACCAGTGTGACGAGACCCCCTCCGCTGATTTGCTTTCCTCTTTTCACCGGTCGTGTTCGGTCTCGGCGGTATGCCTTGAACCCAGTGAAGACTCCGGTTATATCTTTCGACGGCCTCAGGAAAGTCTCTTGGAGTAGGAGCACGTCGATGTTGTGTGTCTCAATGCCCTTCAGCAGCTGCGCTGTGGTGCTCACCGTTAGGGATCTGACATTGAGAGACAGTACGTTGATGTTGTTAGGTGGTGGTGTTGTGTTGGAGTGTGCCTGTGAGAGAGAGGAAGTAGAGGGGACGGGAGGGAGAGAGTGTTCAACTCTTGTTGTCTTTTCGGTGGTTGGACCGGGGTTCGCTTCTATGTCCCCGCAGCTCAGTAAGTGTTTTCCGTGCGGACCGCTGGCTGCGGGATTTCTGCGAATGTGAAGATTGCCTGTGTGGTCACCCCTAGGTCCAGGCCTTTGGATACTGGGTAATACTTCGTCACCGGTGACGGGAGTTTGTGAGTGCTTGTTTGGGGAGGAATTGTGCGTGGAGAGAGGGAAAGATGAGGGTGATGTGGTGATGATGTGCTGCCTTTGCGGTCACCCCAGCTTCCAGGGCTTGAGAAGCTGGGTAGTACTTCATCTTCGTTTAGATGGGGTGAAGTGTTGGGGGTTTGGGAGTAGGGGTAGGGAGTGAGAGACGGTGTGGGAAAGGGGGTGAAAGGGGTGTTGAATGAGATTGCACGGCCCTTAGTACTGGCCTTCTACCTTCCTTTTTACGGGAGGGTTCACCTTGTGCAGGGGCGTTGTCTGCGAGGGGGTGGTGTGTAGGGTTGTCTGCCTAGTTGTGGCAACTCCTACGAGCCTTTCGGCTGGTGGGGGGGTGTCGTAGCATAAAGGTGCTACGGTACCCTTTCTCTCCGGTGTCGCAGCGTGCCTGGGGCAGTCTGGGGTGTCAGTCCCCTCGTCAGCGCCATCGGTGGACGGCACGTGTCCCCTCTGTTCTGGGGACCCGTCTGCCTCCTCGGAGGTTCCTGGTGGGGGGGCTCCTATCGCTGACCTATCGGTGTTTAATCCACTGAGTTGTAAAGGGGGAAACGATGATTGATCCTTTTCACTAAACACTATTCAAAAGTGTGGCTTTAAGGCGAGAGTGAGGAGGAGTGCCCAAGAGGTGGGAGCGGGTCCCCACAGTTTCCTGACCAGGAAAAAGAAGCGTCGAAAGACGATGGGCATGCTGCTGCCGGGATGATGGGCAGCATGGCTTGTCGAAAGCCAGGTTGGGACAAAAGGGCGCTGCCTCTGCCAATGAAAGGGTCCTGCTGGGGCGCCAGATGGCCAAAAGGAAGGGGAAAGGGGAGGGGACAAACCTTGTCTTGCCCCAAAAAGCAGCAGTAGTGGAAAACATTCCTTCTATCTCTGGGGTTTTCATAGCACGGTTTGACACATGATTCAGGGAGCGTGCAGAAGTAGTCGATGAGATGTGTGTGTCCCAGGACACAACATAACTGGAGAGGATTCCAACCGTGGACGCAGCAAGTGTCCGCTCTGATGTCGGTGGTCTCGATGAGGAAGGAGACGATGTCTTTGTACCCCAGTTCGCAAGCGAGGGTGAGGGGGTTTTTACGGTAATCGCGCATCCAGCCGCGACTGGAGCAGTGCACGTCGTCCCAGTTCCAGCCGGAAGGCAAGGTGGACGTGACATCGCACTGCTTCCCGTCACCGGAAGGGGACGCATCATTGCAGGATCCTCCCAAACGGAGAAGCAAGGAAAGCACACCCATCTGCTTGTACTCTATGGCAACATGAAGCGGGGTGACACCTTTACAATTCTTTGCGTTGATGTTCGCACCGTACCTGTGCAGCAAGAAAATACACTCCGCACTGCCACGCTTCGATGCTACCTGCAACGGGTACAACCCATCAGAAGACATGACATTCGGATCCGCATCCATGTCAAGAAGAAGCTCCGTGACTGCAATGTTGCAGTTCTTCACAGCGCGGTGCAAAGGGGTAAGACCTTCTTTGTCAGGAACATTGACATTCGAGAGGTTAGTCTGTGCAAGCCATTTTTTCACCTGCTCTGGGTCACCGGACTCGACATGCATCGCAAGCTTCTCCACCTCAAAAAACTCGGTGCCTCCGACTGACTGTGTAGTGTACATCAACGGTCCCGGTCCTATCGGGAGCTGTATGTTCGCACGCATTCTCCGTTCGAATTCAGAAACATAATCTTCGTCGTCAATGTACCATTTGTATAGTGGTACCGCCATGGTGGAGGTGAAAAGATAGATTGGAGTGAAAACTGTTCCAAGAACCGTATGGAGGGTGACAAGGATGGACGGAGGCGACGTGGAGGAACTGTCGCAGCCCCACGACATCGCGAGGAAGGTGGACGACGAAACCACGAACCCCGCAAAATCATTGCAAGATAGTTTGAAGTTAGGGAAGTAAGAGCAAGGATCGGACAGCGACCGGAGGAGCACCGCAAATGGGATGAACAAAAATGCCGTGTAACAACTTGTCACACGCCACATAACATTTGGTGTTCCGCAAAGACCATTGGTGTTAACCTCACTATTATCATACATGCCTGAGGCGGGGACAGACATAAATACCAAAAACGGTATCGACATCACCAAAACGATCAATGCGGACTGGTGGCTCGGTTCCACCTGAACGTACTTTTTGTGTTGTTTGTACTGTTTGCACAGCAGTGCGTTGAAATAGAGCGACATCCCAAGGTACCTGAACACACTGTAGACCCAACAGTTCACCGCTGAGGGTTCCAGAACGTCTACTTGTAGCAAAAGTTGCCGTTCTGAAACTTGAGCCGCAAACCACCAAAACCCCCCGCAGCAACCCGTGAGGGTCAGACCCGAATACCTCAGCCGAATTGGGTAGAACTTCCGCCTCAGCTTCCAAGTCAACACCATGAACGGCAGCGCCACAATGTACACAGCACAACCAATGCCCAATATAACCCAGTCGAGGGTCCTACGATGGATGTCATCGTTGCCATGGATTTCCGTCGGGGGCTGCATTCCTACCTCTCTTGACTTTTTTTTTTTCTTCTTCTTCTTCTTTACCGCATCTTTTCCTTAATTTTTTTCCCCCTCCTCTTTCTCTTTTCTTTTTTTTCAAGACCGCCTGAGAAAAAAAAAAAAAAAATTCGAGACCGAAAACGGGATTAAAAAAAAAAAAAAAAAAAAAAAAGAAACCCGAAGGGGGAAAAAGATAAAGGATGGTACATAAAAAAGGGGGGGGGTAAAACAAAAAAGAAAACACTTTGCCCCTTTCTCCTCTGGGGTTCACTCATCATCTTCTTCATCGTCCTCTTCTCCGTAATAAGGATCAGAGTGAGCGTCGTGCACTGCTTCAAAACTGTGAGATTTTTTTTTTTTTTTCTTTTTCTTCTTCCCTCCCCCCTCGTTTTTCACAAACATTATTTTCCAACACCCTAAAAAGCCCAAGACTGAGAAAGCGAACATGCCCCTGTACCTCAATGGGGTGGTCACTTCCGCCGTCCGAACGCCCCGCAGCATTTCCCCTTCATATTCCGGTCGGAACTCCTTCTGAACCACCAGCCTCCTCTGCCCCTGCCCTGCAGTCAATCGCCTGACGCCACTGTGTAATGCACGATACATGGTTCGCTCGCTCCCCCCCTCCCAGCTCTTTTAAAATCGATCTTTTAACGTCAAGGTGACAAGTCGAACAACGCTCCAAGTGTCATAGTACAAGAAAAAAAAAAAAGAAGAAGAAGAAAAAAGATACGGGGGAGCTTCTTTGCATTCCACTGGGAGGGGCAAATGTGCGTACAACGGGGGGGGGGGGGAGGGAGGGGGGAAGGGGACTACTGAAAACTCTTTCTTATTTTTCCTTTAGCAAGGGTCAGAAAAGAAAAGAAGAAGAAAGGGAAGGGGGAAAAAAAAAAAAGAGAAGAAAGAAGAAGAAAAAACAGAAAAAGTAAAGCTGGAGACATACGACACATACCGAGTCGAGCTGATCACTTTTTTCTTCTTCTCTTCCGGGGGGGTCACGTGTATAGCCGCACTTGGGGTTGAAAAGAAGAAAAAAGGGCGGGAAATTGTCAATAAGGGGTAGAGAAAAAAAAAAGAAAAGAAAAAAAAAAGATTGGTTCTCTTTTAATCCCTTTAATCTACTGGTGAGACCAGACCCACAGATTCCGGGGACAAAGAAAAGTTCTCCTTTGTCCGTTCCCCTTCCCCCCCTTTCTCTAATTCTTCTGTTTTCTTCGTCCCCCCCCCCCCTTCCCCCCCCCCCCCCCCCCCCCTTCTTCTTCATTTATTTCGTTCATGTTAACATTAACAAAAAAAAGGGGGGTTGCAAGGGAGGATACACAAAAAAGGGGGGTTTTTTTTCTTTTTCGTCTTCTTCTTCTTTTTTTTTTTCTTTTTTTTCTTTTTTGCTTGGCACGAAGTTGCAAAAAGGTAATAAATATCAGTCCTTTTTCTTTTTTTTTTTTTTTTTTTTTGATTTATTCTTTTTTTTTTTTTTTTTTTGAAAACAATTATTGACTTTTTTTTTTTAAATTGCAGGGAAACAAAAAGAAAAGTGTATATCGTATTACCCCCATTGCGTATAGCCACCAATCTATTTTTTTTTTCTTCTTCCCCCCCCCAAAAAAAAATACCTTAGTTATAGTGAGGTTAACCTTGGTCGGCGTGCTGTCAGCACAGGCCATCTCCCAGGTTTCAGTTCCAAAGGGGAGTTGTGATCCGTCCTGCATTTTTTTCCCTCCCCCCCAAGCCATACCCAAGCGATCCTGGCGGTAGTTCCGCAACCGGTACCGAAGGTAGGTGCCGGGACCACCTGGTCCGCCTTCTCTGCGTCCATGATGAACCACCCCGAGGGGGACCGCGAGGTCCCATCGCAGGCAGAATCGTAATACAACATTGAACCATATGTTTTCTGCCGGTACCACGGCCGGCCAAGTAACGTCCCTATTGCAATATATTCACCTTCAATGACTCTTTTTGACGCAGGGCAGGCACCTGTGATGGTGACCCCTGGTCGGGTAGGCGATAGGTGACTTCCAGGTTGGTGAGAGATGGTGGTTTGTAGCGCAGGGCTGCGGATATAACCTCCACGCGAAGAAGCCAGAAGGATGAAAAGAGTTGCTAGAAGCGAAATAATCACCACTTCTGCCCGGCAAAACTTTTGCTGGGGAAGGGGTTGAGCCGAACCCCTAGGGGAGAACGATGGTGACCGGTGGGGGGTCATACTAGGGGTCCTCTTGCACGTTCTTGAGAACGATTTCCGTCTCATCTCGTTTTCCCTCGGCCGTTCCTCTATACTCTCGTCGGAAGAGCTTTCCTGTGCCAGGACGGCGTCGTACTCCCATTTTTTTTTCGGGTCGCCCAGCACCTCATATGCTTCAGAGACCTTCTTGAACCTCTCAATGTCAGCACTCTCGCCTGCCCTGTCAGGGTGGGTCTCCAAAGCCAGCCTGTGATATGCTTTCTTGATGTCCCCCGCAACCGCACCCATCTCCAAACCCAGGACGGCGTAATGGTCCATGGGCTGCATTTTTTGTTCTCTCTCTTTCCCCCCCTTTTTTTTCTTTTTTTTTTTCTGACTTAGAACACGCTTTTTTTTTTTTTTTTTTTTTTTTTTTTTTTTGTTTCCTTCTTCGTTTACCGCATTGAAGGTCCCCTTTTTTGTTCAGTTGCCCGTTTCCTGAATTTTTTGTTTTGTTTTGTTTTTTTTTTTTTTTTTGGGAGAAGAGCTTTTTTTTTTTTTTTTTAAAGGAGAATTTAGTTTAAAAAAAGAAGAAAAAAAAGACACCCAAGAGCGGTCACAATCCTTCAAAGTAGTTCCATATCTCCCTCAAAGTGTCGTCCTCTGGGCAGATTTCCTCGGCCATAGAGCGGCTGTAGGCCTCGTCTGTGATGTTTGTGTACTCCTCACGATTTTGTACAATGGGGCAGCCGGAGACCTCCGCCACCGCCATCCTGTAAACCCCTACATTGTGCACTTGGTTCTTGCGGGGGAAGATATACACGGTTTTGGGTGTAAAAAGCAGGTTAAAAGGAATCGATCGTGCAGTAAGAAACTCCAAGAACCCCATCAGCGGGTCAACAGGAGAGGTCTGCACCACCAAGACTACGGTGGGGTAGTCAGTGAACATCTTGAAAAGGTGGTTTCTTCCCGGAACGGATCCAAAAACCGAGCAGTTTTCAACAGGGAACCGTTGACAGAGGTAGTGGAAGTGAAGGTGATTAACAGAGGCAAAAGCACCAAGTGAATTAAAGACGAGTCTCCCCAAGGGGTCTGAAACTTTTTGTATGAAATTTAAAGCCATCTCTAGTCCGGGTTTCACCATAACCTGGGGGTATTTCCTCTGAGGATAGGGTGTGATGAGCGAGTGGCCAGCGAACATAGGGCTCACGTTGAAGATTAAAAGACCTTCTGTAGAATCGGTGCTGTCTAGTGTCAGAGTGCCTTCCTTATCCACGGAACCTATGATTTCCTGTGGGGTTATCTTTAGGAAGTTGAAGGCGTCGGAGTTGAACCCGGAGACTACTTCTGCTTTTTGCGGTGCATGCCGTCCGCCCCGCTTTTTCCCCCAGTGGCCCTCGTTGTGTTTCACGATGAATCTATGCGGCCCTCCCACTTCCCGTTCTTCCCACTCCCCATACTGTGTCCTGGCTACATCGCTTTCCGTGAGCTCCGTCCATTTTTTTGTGAACCCATCCATTCTTTTCAAGATTTCCGGAAACGGAGAACAGAAAAAAAAGGGGGGGGGGGAGGAAAGAACAGAATAGAAGGAAATGGGGAGGGGGGGAAATATGTTTTTTTTTTTTCTTCTTGTATTTTGTGTTCTCTCGTTTACTGTCATCTTCTCTTTTTTTTGATTTTTTTCTCTTTTTTCTTTCTTTTTTTTTTCCATTCTATTCTTCTCTTCTCTTGGTTTTAGTTAGGGGGAAAAAAAGAGGAAGAACAAAAAAAAAAAAAAAGAAAAAAGAAAAAAACTTTGAATAAGAAGAAGGGGGACACACAAACACTTAAGATATTCCTCACCCCAAGCACTTCTGTGTCTCTTCGATATAAATCTTGGTGACTGCCCCCATTGCCACGGTGAGGCCCTCCGACCTCACGACGATCCTGCCAAAGCCCTTGAACTCAGAGAGGACCTCGACAGGGATGGCACGAGAGAGGGTAAATTTCACAAGCCCGGTCTTGCCTTGAGTGAGGAAGCGGGTAGTCTTCCCATTCAAGGGGAGCATCTTAGAAATAGTAGCGTCGATGACTGCGGACTGGATGTGCACTACGCACTTGTAGCTCTTGGTGATCATGACCCCCGGTGAGACCACCATCACCTGGGCTTCAAAGATGTTGCTGACCCTGACAGGGAGGGAGAGGGAGGACACGGCCATGCCAATGAGCACATTGGCCGGATCCGTCCCGGTGAGGAGGAGCTCGACATGGTCTCCTGCAAAGGCCTCGTCCACCGCAGTGTGGTTCCTCTCGATCTGCTTCACAACGCCCACCTCGCCGCCAGGCTGAATCCCCACTTTATCGCCTTTTTTCAGAGACCCGGTTTCGATCCTGCCTCCCACCGCGTTTTTCGCAACGTCCGAGATGCTCATCCTAAGGGGCAGGTTCGTCGCACGCGTCATCTGCGGGATTTGATTTATGGCTTCGAGCAGAGTCGGGCCTTCCCACCATGGTATGGCATCGTTTGGTTTTGTGGTCAGGTTGTAGCCGTGCAGCCCGGAGACAGGGACCCAAGTGAGGTTTTCCTTACGGAAACCGGTATCGTCGAGAAATGTGGAGAGCTTTGCACGGATCTCTTCGAACCGTTCCTGGCTCTTGGGCACCGTGTCGATCTTGTTGACGGCGATGATGATGTGCTTGATGCCCGACCCGCGGAGGATGAAGATGTGCTCGCGCGTCTGTCCGCGCTCGAGCCCCGCTTCGAACTCGCCTTGCACTGCGTTGATGACGATGACCGCCATGTCGGCCTGTGTCACTCCGTTGCACGTGTTCCCCACAAAGGCGGAGTGTCCTGGGGCATCGAGCAGTGTGACTTGTTTTGTCGGAGTTTGGAAGTTCGCGGTGGCGACATCCATCGTGACCCCTCTCTCCCTCTCCTCTTCTGTCTCGTCCAGCACCCATGCGTACTGGAACGACTGCTTCCCGATCGCCTTTGACTCTTTCTCGTACTTGTGCAGCATTCTCTTTGACACAACCTCCAAGTCGCACAGAAGGTGGCCCATTAGTGTGCTCTTACCAGCGTCAACATGCCCCACCACCACCATACCCATTTGAGACAGTCCGTTCTTGTCCGTCACCATTGTTAGCTTGGCGTCGGGGATACCTTCGGTTGCGCTGTACCCTCTCAGCACTTTTTGTATCACGGGGCTAGGCGACGGCCTGCTGTCGGGTCCCGAGCTCCTGCTCGAGTCGACGCGGGGAAGGGCTGCCTTCGGGGGCGCTCTCGGGGACGGTTTTTCGCTCGCTTGCCGTTTTGTAAACTCCTTCAACTGTTCGGGTGTCAGCGAGATTACCTTGCGTTCTGCCTTGCGTCCAGGAATGCTGGGCTTCACGGGTGCAGGTTCGGATGTCACAGGTGGTTGTTCCGGTGTGGGTGAAGGCACCTCGACAGCGTCAGGCTCGGTCAAATCCTCTTCTGGTTTAGGTTCGGGTTCTGCTTCTTTACTCCCTACAGCTCTTGCTTTGTCCCATTCTGCGGTTCCCCCGTAGCAGATTATGAAGTCTTTCTTTGTGTAGGCCTTCCCGTCGCTCTTGTCAATCCTGTACTCTTCCGCGGCACGGTCCCACTGCGTTGTTCCTTTGTAACACGCTATAAACTCTTCCTTTGTGTACCAGTTCCCGTCTGCGGGGTCCACCCGCTTTTCCACCTTTACCAGTGCTGCCTTCTCCCACTCCGTGAGCCCTCCATATCTCACGATAAACTCTTTCCGCGTTTTGAGCTGGTTGTCTCCAGGGTCTGTTCTTTTTTCGTCCATCTTTTTTTCTTTTTTTTTCCCCTCTCTGTTTACGCTTTGTTTAACTTAAACCGATGAAGAAAAAGAAATGCGCAAAAAAAAAAAAGAAAAAGAAGCAATGTGTAAAAGTGATTCCTGAAAAGAAATCACGGCCATGCATAAGTGTGAGCCGGATTGTCCCTGCTGTGCCCAGGAGGGGGCGGGTAAGCTTGCAGCTCTTGGAACGTGACGTTCACAGAGGAAAGGAGATGCGGTTTGTGCACGGCAACGAAATCGAAGACGGGACCTGAAGAGGCACGGATCGCACAGAGCAGCCTGAGTAGCCTGAGATGATGAAAAAGGGCGAAAGCAGGAAGGGGGTCAAGGGGGAATGAGGAGTGGTCAGAAAGGAAATCAGGGCACTGAGCATGTCTGTCAACTAAAGGATATCCACAGTAGTAGCACAGACTTTTCAAGCAAACAGGGCACTGAACCCGGCAACAAGTAGACAGATGAGAATCCTCCTTTGAAGCTAGTCCTTTGCATTCTTTCGAACTCGTGACGAAGTGCTGTCCACGGCATTCCGTTCTTTGCGAGACGACAAAGCACTCCTGGACGGCCTTCTCCAGCTCTTTTGCAATGCAGTCGATAAGAGTGCGTGTCTCGTCAGCTGACTGTACTCTGTGGGGGCCATGCTTCTTGTCCAGGTTCCATCCCTTTTCAATAAGCTTTGTCAGCAGCTTCCCTTCGCACACGGAGAGGATAGACGCTCGTGTTGCCTTATTCAAGGCTGACAGCGGCATCGGGCGCACAGACGGGAGCATACACTTTGTAGGCACGCTCTCCTTTTGAACCTTTTTCGAAAAGCACTTCGCACACTGCATCCCAACAGCACGGTGGTACCCTTTTCGAAACAGACCCCCAACAGTCTCGCTCGGTTCGTAGTCTTCCTCCAACTCCGTGACAACATCAGAGCAAGTGTTGCAATACGTAAGTGGGCATGTGAAGGCCATTAACTGGGGGGGCAGTGCTGAACAATGTGGGAGGCGGGGCTAAAAAAAAAAAAAAAAAGGCTTTTACTGTCGACATTTCTTCGCTTTCAAAAGCTGCCTTCTCAACACCACCGCCCTCGCATCCACCTCGTCAGCATACACTCGTACGCACAGCACCCCGGTTCGACATCGGTGTGCTACTTTTATTTGCTCCATTTTGGTGTTCTCAGGCAGGTGGTGGTATTCCGTTAAAACTGTGTCTGCGCCGTTCTTAATTCGTATCTCGAGCGACCCTTCGGTGTATGAAACAGAGATAGATTCGGGGTCTGTTTCTTTGGGGATGTTGAGGGTTGTTTTCGACATCGGTTCGATCTCGTATGGTTTTCGCTGCTGTCGGAGGGCCGCCTTGAGCACGGTTTTCCCCCTGTCCATCTGGTTGCGGGTGATCTCTATCAAGAGGGGTTCCAAGGGCTGCGGTTCGATCCGTGTGATAGTGTCGGTGGAGAAGGAACCTGGCCACTGGGATTCGATCCCGACTCTCAAAGTCTTGACCAACCGTTCTAAATATTCTCGGCTCCCACTTGGAGTGAGAACGCTTGGATGAACAACTACGTCGAAAACAAGCGAACCGTCTTCACCAATCCTCTCAGGGGCGACCTGGTACGGTACCTGATCGGCTGCGTTGTTGTTAAAAAGGTTCGTGTCATCGATCAGCTTGCTGACGCCCACATTTATGACGACATTTCCCAACTTGAAGCTGCTGTGAGGCTCGGGGGTCACTTCTCGAATTCTGCCCTTTCCTTCTCTTAGCCAGCTTTCAAACAGCTCGTCTTCTTCCATCTCTTCCATCTTTAATCTCTCACAACCCACCCCTCCTTCCCTTCATTTTGTGATATTGCAAAAAAGAGACAGCCAGAAGTTTCGTTTGCAGGAGCTTGCCCGGTGTGACCAGTTGAAAGCTGAAGGAGACGAATCAGAAGGTGGGAGGGGGGGACAGGCATACAAAGAAATAGATGTGGATATTGATAATGAAGAAAAAGAAGGAGAGAGAAGCTTCCTTGTTTTTTTTTTTTTTTTTTTTTTTTTTCTTTTCATTTCTCTCCCCCCCTTTCTATGATTGCATGACTTTTTTCCTCCACTTTCCGGGAGCTGCTTCGATCAGCCACTGCTCTTCAACTGTTTTTTTTTTTTTTTCTTTTTTTCTTCCCCTCCTCTTAACGTACCTGACATCACTTCTCTGACGTACCGCTTCTTCGTGTAAACAAGCTCGTTGTAGATAAGGAGCGGAGGACGTGTCCTTTGTCTGAATAGAACCGAGGTTGGGTGGATGCCTACTTCCTGTCGCGACTCGGAGGTAACGTAGATCTTTTTATCGAAATCGTACTGCGCCACGTTTAGGAAGAACCCTGAGCAGAAGGCCTTCCTGATCTGGGTAGCTGCGTCCATCCCGGGACCGATCTCGTCCGCTTCAACGTTTCCTTTCACCTTTGTTTTGAAGACTTCCATCAGCTGCTTTCGGACGTCCGCGACCTGCAGCATCTTTCTCTCGTTGATGAAGAGTTGCCTGCACCATTCCTTCCTTTCCCCGACTTTTTTCTGCTTCCTGAAATCGGAAAACATATTCAGCAAAGACAAATGGTCCCCGTGGGGCGAAGAGAAAGCAGACCGCCTCTTATCAGCCACCTCCCTTTCGCTCCTGGACGGGTTTGTCAGCACATTGTCCACCGAGAGCATCGCAAGAATCGACACGACAGAGTCCAACACACCAAGTTCGTGCCCACGCAGCAGTGCCTTCGCATGGGTAGGGGTAATGGGAAACGAACCGATCAGCGCACCGCATTCTGTCACCTTTCCATCGTTCCCAAGCGCTCCTAGAAGGTACAGTAAATGCAAAGCAGCCACAAGATGCTGTCTGTTTGGGGGGTCGATGAAGTCGAAGGCCATCGGGTCATCCACCCCAAGCAGCTTCAGTTCCAGGATCACCCCGGCAAGGTTCACACGTTTAATCTCAGGCTCCGTGGTGATGTTCAACCCAAGGTACGCCTCTTCAGTGTACATCCTGTAGCATTCTCCTTCTTGAACACGTCCTGCTCGGCCAGAACGTTGCTTTGCCTGCGCTTGCGATACCTCGACTTCGATAAGACTCTCCATCCCCGTTCGTGGGTTGTATCTGTTCTCCTTCACCAAACCAGAGTCTACCACGTACCGAATGTTCGGGATTGTGAGGGAGGTCTCGGCAACGTTTGTGGAGAGAATGACCTTGCGAGCACCCTCAGGCGGCGGTACAAAGGCACGGGCTTGTCTTTCCGGCGGGAGGTTGGCGTAGAGAGGGACGATGAGCAATCGTTTCTCAGATGTAAACAGAGACACTTTGTCCTCAAGACAGCGGGCACAGTCTTCGATAGTGTCCTGCCCTGTTAGAAAGACAAGGATATCACCATCGGTGTTGGGGTGGTCGAGGTGAACCTGTAGGATGGTGGTCACCGCACCATCCACGATATCTTTGATTGGTTCTGCGGAATAAAAGATTTCAACTGGGTAGGTTCGACCCTGGACGTATCCAACAGGGCAGTTTCCCCAGAAGGCGGAGAAGGTGCTGGCGTTCAACGTTGCGGACATGACGATGATCTTGAGATCGGAGCGCCGTCTTGTCAGGTCCTTGATGAGGCCGAGCAGCACGTCACTGTTCACGGTTCTTTCGTGGGCCTCGTCGAGGATGAGAACACTGTACTGATCGAGGTTTTTGGAGGTTAAAAGCTCTCTCATGAGAATACCGTCAGTCATGTATTTTATTTTTGTCTTCGGACTTGTCGTGTCGTCGAATCGAACCGCGTACCCCACTGTGCCCCCTACCTTTGTGCCTACCTCTTCCGCCACACGTCTTGCAATGGTCACGGCGGCGATCCTTCTCGGCTGTGTCACCCCTATCCTTTTCCCGTTCAAGTCCAACTCCTTCAACAAAAACTGCGGCACTTGCGTCGTTTTCCCCGACCCCGTCTCGCCGATCAACACCACTGCCTGGTTCGCCCTAATCATCTCCAAAATCCCTTCCTCCGCCTCTGCGACAGGCAGCTCCCTGGCAACCCTTCTCAACTCCCTGCTCTTTTTTTTCCTTGCTTCCCACTCTGGGTTGTTCGGCCGGTCTTCATATCCTCGTTTCATCTCTCCTTATGTTTTCTTTTTCTCTTTTTTTTTCTTTTTGATATTTTTTGCGGTGCAATTCTTCCAAAATGAGGAAAAAAGTTCGAAGAAAAAAAAACTTTGAAACACAAAATAAAAAAAAAAGAAGGAAAAAAAGTTTCATGATGTTGCTGGAAAAAAAAGGGGGGGAAGGGGGGAGAGGGAAATGATATACGAACTTCTGTCATGTTTTAATGTTGCAAACCTAACCGTAGGGTAAGAAGGAAGGGGTAGGGACAGGTAGAGGGGCGGATGTAGCTCTTCTGATGCAGAAAGGAGGGGAGGGGAAACTATAAATGATTGTTTAAAATAAAATATAAAAAAAAGACCTACTGCTTTTCCCCTTCTTTCTTGCCCTTCTTTTCCTTTCTTTCCTTCTTCGCCTTTTTAGGTTCTTCAGCAGGTTTGTCCTTCTTGAACTTCTTTTTTTCGTCCTGGAACTTTGCCTTCTCCTTTTCTATTTCTGCCTTCTTTTTTTCCTTCCTCGCCTTCTTTATAGAATGCTTCTGCTCTGCCGCTCGCTTCTCCGCTTCCACAGCCTTTTCATCCGACTCTCTCTTTCTTTTCCTCGATGCTTCTGTATCCACTTCTTGTTTCTCTACTTCCACTACAGGCTTCCTTGGCTTGACCTAGAGAGAAAAAAAGGGATGTTTAAATTTACTCCGTTTACAAAGAGAAATAGTGTGAAATAGACTGAATATTTTTTGGTTCTTGACGCAGAGAAATGTCAGTCCTAGGGTTGGGATTATGCCCAATACAAATGTTTATCAAGAGCCAGTTGTCCTCAAGAAGGACTTAAAGGACGTCAATAGACTGAACTGCAAGTTGGCTGAGCGGTGAAGTCTTCACTACGACTGGTGATAGAATGTTTTTGTCATTATCGACGCAAAAACATTTCGTAGCGGTTTTCGTATAGTGGTTAGTACACTTCGTTGTGGCCGAAGAAACCCGAGTTCGATTCTCGGAAGCCGCTTATTTTTTTAAACCCAATTTTCACACCTGGACAGTGTCACTGTAGTCAAGAGCAGGTTTGATGTGCTCCCACGCCTTCCTGAGTGCGGCCTTGGTGTCGACATCGATAACAGTTGCGTTGTTTACGAAAGTTTCGATGGTCTGTAAAGGAGTGGTAAGAAATAAAACGGTTTTTTGAAAATCACACCTGTTTCGCTTTCTTGAAGAAGCTCTTCTTGCACTCGTCGTTTGTTTTTTCAAGGTACCTGGAAACGGTGACAAGAAGTTGGATGGCGGGAGGGTGCGCAACACGACTGCGCCAGCTGTCGGTGTCCTGTTGATTGTATTTGTATTTTCACTCATTCGAAAGAAAGTCACACCGAAGCGGGGTTGAAAGCTCGAGCACAATTGGTAAGAGACAGGACAGTGCTGGCATGGGAGGTGGGGCTAGAAGCTTTGAGCTGCTCAAGGAAGGTCCACTTGGACGAAAGAGTGCTTGCAATCTCGAAAAGCACCTTTCTGTGGAATGGCCTCCCTGACTGATCTGAGAGAACAGACGCAAGAGGAGGCAGGACCCCCAACCCAACTGCCGAGGGGCACCTCCCGTACAGTCCCAGCACAGCCTCCGTAAACTGCGACGAGAGGGACCTTGTCTTCAGAATGTTCTCAATGCTCGAGTGCACAATAATAATGTCGCCTTCCGCAAGGTGCACAATGCCCACCAAGGTCATGATAGTTTTTATCAACAGCACCTTCAGATGTTTCCCTTCCTTCTCTTGCATCTTCTCCTTATCTTTGCAGTAAATTGCGGAAAGAGATTCCAAAGCTGCCAAGGCTTCTTTTGCAAGCTCGGGGTATGCCTTCTTCCACTCCTTCACCTGCCCTGACAAAGGACACTTTGACAGCAGCAGCAGGACAGCACAGCACCCCGACAGAACGGGTGATGCGTTCTGCAGCTGCGACACGTCCTTTTCACCCCAGGCCTGATTTTGCCCTTTCGACTTCGTGATCCTTGGAAGGGACAGCTCGGCAATCCTGGCGATAGGCCCGGCGATGGCACCCACGTAAGGTGTTGCCGATTTTGTCTTATTCAGGTACGCTTGCAAGAACTGCAGGCACCTCATCCTTGCCTGTAGAACAATGTCATGTGGATAGAACAACATACGTGCTTCATCTGTTTCTCGATGGCTGCCTTGTTCGCCTTCGGGTCCTCGGCGTCGATCTCTTCATCTTCATCTTCCTCCTCCTCTTCGTCATCTATCCCCATCGCTTCAGGGTCCACACCATCTTCCACCACTGTAAAGCTCTCGTCGTTCAGAGGGCTCATCAGTACCTCGATGTCGCTAGCGGACTTCAGGTGGTCAGAGACCATGTGTTCCATGATGGCCAGGGACACCCTGTGATGTGTTTTATGTGATGATTGTCATACTTGTTGGTGACGGCGGCAAGGTGCTGTGCGGCCTCGCTCGGCATTCTGATGTTCATCGACAGCATGGTGTCGAGCAGGTCTTTAGCGACGTACTGGCCAGAGGTGAAGATTTTCCCGACGTCGGCAACGGCGGTGGAAATGCTCTCAAGGATGTCCTCGCTGTCAGCCAGCTCGGGGCCCTCGACGACGACAGTGAAGAACTGCAAGCACAGAAGCGCCTCGACGTGTGGCTTGTGGTGCGCATCGACAACGTTGCTGCCCTTAACGGACTGCGCACACTTCCCAGACCCTGTTGAAACGAACTTCCCGATCTTCTTGAGGATCTTCTCTGTCTCAGGGATCTGCTCATACAATGCCTGGCTCCCCACATCGGCTGTGAGCCTCTGGTAGTGCTTCACGAAGTTCGGAAGTACGTTTGAACACACCTTGCGGACAGCTGCTGCTTCCGTGCGTGTTCCCGACGCTTGCGAGTGGTAGTGCTTGATGAGGCTGTAGAGATGATCGGCGCACTCATTGCGCAGAACAGATGTGAAGGTCTCCATTGACATGAAGCCGTCACCATCGACGGCACCCTCGGGGACGGTGAAGAATGCGTGGGTGAGGAAGAACTGTCCGATTGTCTGGAAGGCCCCGGGATGTTCCTGTAGAAGCCCCTCCGTCAGGGCCAGTTTCTTCATCTCTGAGAGGATTACCTTCCTCATGTTGAAAGCGAATCTGTTGTACCCCTCTCTGTCCCCCTCTTCCTCCATGACGGGTTCCTCCTCTTCCTCTTCGTCACCTGACTTCATATCCTCGTCCTCGTTGCTGTCCGACTCTGACTCGTCCTGCACCTTCATCTCCTCATCTCCAACCTGCAGCTTCTCTTTGATATTTGTTGAGTTCAGCTCGAACAGCTGCTTCATGAGACCCTCAGCTTCTGCCTTGGGATCTCTGCCTTTCAGCGGTGCGGTTTCGCTGCTGGAGCATCTCCTGAGAAGTTCTGTTGTGATACCCGGGTGGGTGCGCCCAAGATCGGCTAGCAGAGCAGTGCGGTCGGGGAGGTGAGCCACTGAGGACTTAATAATAATGTCAACAACCTTAGACACCAAGTACTCGGAGAGTGCCTTGTACTTCCTGTCGTCCACTGTGGACAACTTCTCGACGATGATAGCGTTCCACATGACTCGCAGCCTTTCAGCCATCTTGTGCGATCCCTTCGTCTTATCCTTGACAGACCCTTTCGAGATGTAACCCATCCACTCGTCCCACACCATGTGCATTCTGGGATAGAACGCAAACGCAGACTGCTTCCCTTCCAGCAACACCTTACTGAATTTTGCAGCAACCTCTTCGCTGGCCATGGAATGCGTGAAAACCGTGCTCAATGACTCTGGGATCGACACCTCAGATCGGTACAGCTTAACGTACAGGAATACAGCCTCCGCGGACCAGGCCTCGATCTTGCTGGAGAAGTATCTCTCGCTCACCTTTGGGAGGATGGCCTTTTGAGTGATGGCCGCGTCGCACGTGTCGATGAGGTGCGCAAGAAGTGAGGCACAAAGCTCCCTTACAGGTGCGAGCATCTCGGAGATGGAGGTGAGCTTCTCAACGAGTGTCATGATAACGACCCTTTCCATCTTCCTGCCGCTGGACATCACCGCCAGGCAACCGAAGGCAACACCCCATGCGGTCTGTTTCTGTTCAGGACCAAGCTCATTCTTGGGAGGGGTCGGGAGAAAATTGTCAAGCTGAGTGAGGAAGTAGTCGGTGGGGATTTGAGTCTTGACAAGGATTGCAGACAGGGCCTGCGTGAACCCAAGACGTGCACCACCAGCTGAAGAGGACAGACCCTTGATGAGACGAGTCAGGATGTAGGAGGGAATGGAACCCATGATCTTGTCCAGCTTGGAAGGCTTTGCGTCGGCGGGGAGTTCTTTGTCTTTGAGGTGCGTTTTAAGAAGAGCGGTTATTTTAGAGATCCCCTCGTCGCGCTTGGCTTGAGACTGGTCGCGGAGGAGGTCGAAGATGGGGAGGGTGCTGCTTCGTTCTTGAAGGAGCTTCCTGGCTCTGTCCAGGGCACCCTTGTTGGGCTTGTCTTGCTCGGCGAGTTCTTCGGTCTGTTCAGGCTTGTCAACTTCTGTGTCTTTGGACTTTTTAGTTGTGGTTTTCTTCTCGATTTTGGAGAGGATTTCAAGAGTCTCGGAAACATTGATGAACTGACCAGGGGGGCCTTGCACAGGAAGGTCGCCAAAGTACCCCGTGGAAGAAAGCATCGATACGGCATTGTCGAGGAATGCAACGGACGGTGTCAGCTGCTTCGGCTGAACCTTATTGCGCTTCCTTGCGTTGATCATGTCCATCGCTGCCTTGTTGAAGGCCATTTTGAACTCCTTGTCCTTCGTCACAACCACAACACCTCCTTGGATAGTGTGGACTTGCTTTCCTTTCCCCTTTCCTTTTCCCTCCAGACCATCGGACTTGCGTTTTTCCTGTCGCTCCCTTCTTTTGCTCGCGGTGGATCGGCTCTGTCTTCTCTCCCTTCGCTTCTTTGATTTTTCAACTTTTTCATCCTCCAGTGTTTTCTTCACCGGTTTCTTTTTCTTCGCCACATCCTTTTTCGCTGGAATTGCCTTTGCCATTATTCTGATCAATTTCTTTTTTTTTTTTTTTTCGTGTGAAGAGGAACAAAAAAACAAACAAGATGTGTTCCTTTGTTGTGTGAAGGGGGGGGGGGGGAACGAAAAAATAGAGGGTGGTAGCACCGCATGCTAAAGGACTACGGGGCCTAATATTTATATAGTAAAATTGCGCTGCTGGAAACCTTGGTTTTCAGAGTTCAAATTTCCTATTCTGTCAGAAGAAAATCTTTTGAAAGAAGAAAGTCTTTTGAAAGAAGAAAATCCCGAGATCATCTTGATGAGTCTTTGTTTAAGGTTAACATTTGTTTAACGTTTAACATATGAAGGAGCATGCTGGTTAGGCACCCACATCTGACTTAATCCCACTGCAGGGGGGCATCGCAGATTTGTTTCAGATATATGAAAACATTGACATTCCAGAATCGAACCATGGCAAAGGAAATAAAAAAAGCAAAAAAAAAAAAAAAAAAAAAAAAAAAAAAAAAAAAAAAAAAAAAAAAATGTGGACAAAGGGGAAAAGAGTCAAAAGAATAATAAAGCACACCCCTTTTAAGGCACCGCCACCCGAAGGCATCCCCTTCTCACTAGAGGAAAAAGGACCTGTGGATGGTGGTGGTGGTAGCGGGTCACGTTTTTTTTTTGGGGGGGTTTATGAAAAGGAAAAAGAAGGGGGGGGAAAGGGAGAAGATGGGGACGAGAAAAAAGAGGGGGATTGCACATCTGATTGTGGAGAGACATTTGGGGAATGGGATTTCGGGGTGTGTGCTTTGTTTATTTATACTTTGTGAATATAATGTCGGAAGTACAGATTTGTTTTATGGGCACATTCCGCCCTACTTGAGGCGAAGCGGCCACACACGTTTTTTTTCTTTTTTTTTTTTAAAGCTTTTTCTCCCTTTCTTTCCTCGCGCTTTTTTTTTCTTTTCTTCTTAACTATTAAACCTTGATACTGCAAGCGAAGTAAGGGAAAGCAAAACAAAGCCTGTTCTTATTCATTAGCATAAACATTTGCCGGCCTAGTACCCAACAGCTGCTTTGATGGCATCGAAATTCTTGTGCTCGTTGGGGAGCCACAGCTTCTCGTGGATGAGGGGGAACGGAGTGTCCAAACCACAAACCTGTGAAATTTTTGTATGATTAAAAAAACATCCGAGGCAGGACTCGAACCTGCAACCGCCTGATTCGTAGTCAGGCGCTCTTCCATTGAGCCACACGGACATGGAATTCTGCTGGGCGTGATTTACACGTGTCAGAATTATGTTAACGTATGATAACAAGGCGAATATTTGTATGGTTCCATTTCTCTCAAGACTTTAGTTTACCCCTGACTGCCCAAAGCACGCTGCGACACCAGAGAGAAAGGGTAACGTAGCAGAGGAGCGGTGGAGAGCTGCCGGGGTCACGGAGGTGGGCGAAGTCGCGAACACTGGAGCCCACGAACCGGCCCCACCTCCGTCCTCGGTACGTATGGATAGTTTAGCAGAAGTTACAAGGTAATCTCATTCCTTTCCTCCTTTCGTTAGATACGTTCATTTATTATTATTATTACAAGGCGAAGCAACAGGAACTCTCATGGAAGCTGTCACCATAGAACAGGCCTGGAAGGCGGAGGCTGAGGAGGTGCAAAAAGAAGTCGTCGCGAAGGCAAAGCAGTGCCAACTTGAACCTCCTGGGCGCTATCGCTCTCGCTTGCCGTTGCCGATGAACAAATCCCAAAGAAGAAAAAAAAACATACTCGGGTAGGAGGTGCTTCCAGGCTCAAGAAGCATTCTGCGGTCACAGTCGAGATGATTTCGGCACCGAAGCCGTTGGTTTTGCTGGCTTCGTGCGAGACGACAAGGCGGCCTGTTTTCTGAACGGAGTTGGTGACCATCTCCTGGTCCCAGGGGCTGATACTGCGCAGGTCGATGAACTCGCAGCTGATGCCCGCCTCCTCTGCCATCTGCACGGCTTTGGTGAGCGCGCCGTTCTCCGAGACGAGGGTGCCCCACCCGACAACTGTGACGTCGGAACCTTCCTTGATCATCCGGCCCTTGCCGATGGGGAGCACGAATGCATCACGGTTGACTTTTTCTTCAGCTGTTCGGTAAAGAATTTTGGGTTCGAAGAAGAGGCACGGGTCGGGGTCTTCAATGCAAGCGAGCAGAAGCCCTTTGGCATCTGCGGGTGTGCTAGGCACCACGATTTTAAGACCTGCACAGTGTGCGAAGTATGCTTCGACAGACTGGGAGTGGTACAGCCCACCGTGACCAACAGCCCCGCACGGTGACCGGAAGGTAATCCCACCACAGTTGAACTGACCACCAGATCGGAAACGGTACTTTGCTGCCTCGTTCACAATCTGGTCAAATGCAGGGAAGATGTAATCCGCGAACTGGATTTCCGCAACAGGTTTGTGTCCCTTGGTTTTTGTTTTTTTTTAGATGGTGGGGAAATGTAGGATACCATGACTGCCATCCCAATGGCGAACCCAGCGATACCCTGCTCAGAAAGGGGGGTGTTAAACACGCGATCTGATTTAGTTTCGTTTCCGTTCTCCCCACTTCATACCCTTTCCGTATTTGTCGGCCAACCCTAAGCTGCATCTGAACACACCACCGAAGTTCACATCTTCACCGAAGAGCGAGACCTTGTCGTCTGCTGCCATCGCGCAGTCCAGTGCGCTGTTGACAGCCTGTGGTGTGTTTTTTTACCCCCTCTTTTTTTTCTCCCAGCGGCGTACCGTAAAGAGGTTCATCGTCTCCCCGTTGTCCCCGCCGTGCTTCAGCTCCGCCTCCTCTGCGGGCGTCATGCATTTTCTCAGCTGTGCGACGTGCCTCCTCGTCACCGATTTCCCAAAGACATTTCTCAGCATCTGACTTTTTTTTTTCCCCTCCTATATATATATATATATGGGTCGATTTCAAAACCCCCCCCAAAATGAGGCCAATTGACACTTTCGTTGCATCTTTGGGCATGCCGCCCCCTTTAAAAAAAATTCTCCATATTTCCCGGCCCATATTAGGAAAGAACCCGGGTCAGAAATCGCTCAAGAGTGCTATTTTGACCTATGAAAAATTCAGTTTTAGGGTCAAAATCGGGTTTTAGTGGTTTTGGTCAAGTCAGAGAGTATGCTTTCAATAGCAAGAAATAGCGGAACTCACTACTAGAAGGTGGCTGAAATGATGTTGGAAGTGGAAACCTTCATTTCCTAGTCTTCTGCGGCTGAGATGTGCTGCTGCTGAGTGGGCGACCTCGTTTCTTTTTCATACTATTAGGCCTTCTACCGCATTTTGGGGGGTTTTAAGAGGCTCATTCGTAGGTGTACTTGGTGCTTTGGGCTTGTCATGGGGTGTCGAGTATTTTTGTAATTTGGTTACTATTCTTTCTCGTTTTTCAAGTCTGGGAAGGCTATCAGGAACGTCCTCATACTCATCACAAGATTCATAGACTGGGGGCCTTTTCTCTGCCCTGTCTGCAGCGAGTTCTTTGATGATGTACTTTAGTTCTTTCTAGCTGGACGCACACGTAGCAAATACACCCTCCGGTGTGCTCCTGAGCTCATATGCACCTGTAAAATCCGGAAACTCAAGAATTTTCTTTTTGTACGGCCAAAGACATCAGTAACTACATGCATGGCGCACCGTATCGTATTGGTGATGTTACCTATTTGTTCCACAGTTTTAATTGTTGTGGAACGAGGCACCCAAAACCAAAAAACACGAGAGAGCACACCAAAGTGGCTGTCCCTGTTGTTTTTGCCGTGTTTCTCCCCCAGAAACCACAGGGAAAACGTCCGATCGGGATATACATAACGAAGACCAAAAAGAACAAAGTAGCAAAATTCCTTTGCACGAAAGTGACGCCCACCGTCAGTCCAGAGTATCCACTCCATTTTTTTCTTTATTTTTTTCTGTGCCCATGCTACTGTGGAACAAGACTTTTCCAACAGTAAGGCCAGCTGCCCTTATTTCATCATGTGTGATGTGGTCAAGCCTCATGCCTCTGACCAATTGGCGCCGTGTGGTGTCTTGTTGGCTACTAAATCAACCAGAAAATGATAGCAGAAGTGCCGCTAGAAGTTCCCCTTTACACACTACGCCACAAACTAGTGCAGCACAGTCGTTGCCACTGAGCTTCTCAAAAACCTCTGTGGCGAGTGTCCTGATCACCGTGGTGTTCCCATTTACCCTTTCTCGGTCCGAATACCATTTTTTTTTACCCCTAGCTTCTCAACAGCAAGTTTAAAAGCATCCATTTTTGTCACCCCCTCTTTTACTGAATTTGTGCAAAGTGAAAAAACCCATTTTTGCCCCTAGGACTGAATTTTCTGGGTACCAGTAACACTCACTTTCCCATTTTCTGGGGTGTTTTCTTTCCTAATCTGGGCCGGGAAAGTTGTAGAATTTTTTTTTTTTGGGAAAAAGTACTTAGAGAAATATTGAAAGTGTCAATTGGCCTCATTTTTGGGGGGGGGGGGTTTTGAAACGATGCCACATATATATATATATATATATTTTTTTTTCCGAAAAGAAAAAAAGAAGAAAAAAAGGACATCAGTCCCTCGGTATAAGCCCGACCGCTTTTTTCACATGGTTTCTGGGGGGCATGCCCTCCAACTGTTTTCGAACAAGATCTAATCCGGACGCCCATGATTCTTTTTGCTTCGGAAAGTATGTTCTTATCGTGCGTCCTAAGAGGGTAAATGTGGTGAGGTCATTGGCTGAAAGTCGGAGCAAGGCCCAAAGGACCATTGGGGCATCGAGGTGTTCGGGAAGAGTGTTTCGTGGGCTCAGGGTGGTGGTAGGAAGGTAGTTGGTGGCTTTTCGAACAACAGGCGGATAGTGGAAGGCCAAGGTGGCGTAGGGCAACAGAACCTGAGTGATGTTCTCCGCAGTGGGGGGCAGCGAGAGCAACTTCGAACCGCACTTTGAGAAAAAATTGTCGAGAGACTTCCTGGTGTACCTGTTCCTCTCATTGTAAACCCTTACAACTGTCAAATAAACACCTTTCGCGTGCATGGCTTCTGCTTGCTGGAAAAATCTTCTGGGCAACGGCACCACCGGAACCAATTCCTCCTGTCGGTTTTCTTCTTCCAAAATCGACCGCAACTTCTTGTGAACCTCGTCGAAAAAAACCGTGTTTTTTTTGGTCCAACCAGTCAGCAATCTTGCCAGGTCTACTCTTCGTAGTCGTTTCAAATCCTCCTCGCTCATTCTTTCCAGTTTTGTCCATGCGACAATGTTTAAGTAGGTGGAACGAGCTCCTATCTCTGAAAGGAAGGAGAAGATCCTCGCGATCTGAGGGAGGGTGAGGGAGGGGTCCTGAGCAGCCGTGAAGGAAAGCAGGGACGCTTCATTGGAAATATCGGTGAAACATGCTGAAACAGCGTGGAGAACTTGAACGACGTGGGATGCGTTCCCATTCTCAATAACGTTTTTGCAGATTTGCTTCAGCAACGCTGCGGGTATGCTCAGGTGGCAGGTCTTCGCCACGCGAGACCCGTGCTCTGGGTCTGTCATGGGATGGATCTGGAGATGTTTGAAGACTTCCTCTACCTGAGGTGAAAATTCTCCCTTCAACCTCGCCAGCGACCAAACAAAGCTTGCACGTTGTGCGTCTTTCAGACGCTGGATGTTTCTCGTTAAAAATCTTATGACTTTGTCGGTTCTGTGCCGGTCCAGTTGCATACTATCCACCGCTACGAGATACAAAATAGTTGTGAGAGTCTGAATCGAACCTGTTCTCGAAATCGATTTTTTCACCGCATCTTCAAGGCCTGCAAGACCACATCCACGATAACGAGACCGGGCTGCACATGTAAGAATTTCTGCAGAGGCGTCGGAAGAGTTTCTGAGAACGCGTACTCTTTTCCTGCCAGACAGCATGCTTTGAAGGACAACACAGCATCCCTTCTGCCCACCGTGCTTGTACACATAACCCGCAACCTGCACCAAACCATTCGCATCCAACCCCCAATAATCCACTGCTTTGTCTCGAAAGGCTTCGATGACCACTTGGACATATTTCTTACTCTTCTCGTACTTCGTGTGTTGGAGAAGCCACGCGCTCTTGACGCTCAGCCTGGTCATGACATTGTTGCAGGGGAGGGCCTTCTGATGGTGACATTGATGGGTGAAGGAGAAAAATGAGAAAAAAAAAAAGGAGGAACACTCTCTCTCGATTAAGGCAAAGAGAAACAAAACAAAAAAAGAAGAAAAAAAAAGAAGAAAAAAAAAGAAAAAAAAGAGAACCTTTTTGTTCCATTGTAGAACACAATGCAGGCTGAGTTTGGTAGTTTTGCAAAAAAAGAAAACGAAAAAAATATTTTTCGGACAGCGAAACTAAATGTGGCGCTTGAATTTACTCCTTCCCGGGTTAAACTCAGCAACTACAAAAGGGAACCGAGAACAACCAACGCACGTGAAAAGGGTTTCCTGGATTTTAAGGTTGGGGGTAGGGAATGGAAAGAAAGCAATTCTTTATGACTTATGTTTCCCACGAGCGAATAAATAAAAAAGAAAAAACTTTTTTTTTAATTTGACCGGCACAGGGTTGCATAAGGATAAGAAGTCCTTTTTTTTTTTTTGTAAGGGGTAAAAAAAAAAGTTAGAAAGACGCCACTGTAAACCTTCCCTTCCCCTTCCTCTCCTTTTTTTCTTCTTGGCGCTTTCCTGAATTATATAGGAATACAAGGCCACCGCCTTTTACTCTTCTTTCTCGCTTTGTTCTAATTCTTTTCGCTCGTCGTCCTTCTTCTCACATTCACCTTTCTTCTCACATTCATCTTTTTTCTCACATTCCTCTGTTTCATCTATTGTCCCATTTGTATGGTCAATTTCCGAAGCAATTTCTCCATCTCCCTTCTCGGTTCTTTCTATTTTCTCTTCGGGTAGTTTCTCATCTCCATCTCCATCGTGCTCGTTCGTCTTTTTGTCTTCACATGTTTCAACCATCTGCTCTTCATCTGGTTTTTCTTCCTCTTGACCTGTGGAGTCCGCCACACATGCTTCAGGCACTTCCACTTGTTCTTTACGATCTTCTTCCTGTTTTGACGTAACAGTAGCAGGGGGTACCGGAACGACTTCACTTCGTCTTGAATCCTTCTCGTGCAGCAAGAGACGCAGAGAAGCTTGGAGGACCTGCACCTCCTCCTTGTCGCCCGCTGTCGTAGCGCAATCACTCAGAAGTTCGATGGCTTTGTTTATAAATTCAACCTTGCTTGGCTGCTCTGTACTCAAACGTTCTAGGATGTAAGAAGGTGACTTTTCTAACGTGTCGGGATTAACCGTAGTGGACCATAACACGCACTCCACGTGAAGCCTGTTCGATAGCTTGCTGGTGAGTTCTGCAGCAGTGAACTTGCCCTGCACATCGCAGGGGATAGGGGCCAAGCAGGCCAATCCGTCTGACACCAGATGTTCTAAAGTCTGAGCGGCCGTGTTTGTCGTAGGCAGTCCTTTGAACCTCTCCCACGACGACTCAAGGAAAACAAACAGCACCTTTTGCTCCTTGCAGATCCGGGGGTAGTGCCTGCTATCCATGAACTTCGGAACGCTCGCATCCCCGTAGATCAAAGACTTCACTTCGTCACCCACACAGATGATGAGATCCTTGGTGCCGAGGTATTCCGGGTTTTTACGATGAAAGTCGTAAAGACGCGAGTTTAACTGACGGAAGGTAGTGTCCTTCACAAGGCTGCCGGTTATGTTGTTGGCGGTGAAGCGTACCTCGCACGGTGTTTCTGTGTAGAAGCTCTCTACGCGTTCATGGAAGTAGTTGACACCCGATTCTGTGATACGGTTCTCCGAGAAGTCAAAGAAATGCGGAAGCGGAGGCGAACCGGGGTTCTTCTCCCACCATCGAAGCTGCGGGACAAGCCACATTCTGACCAGTTCGAAGAGGTCTGTGTCAGTCATGTTGTTGCCCTTCATGTTCAGCGACGAGACGACGACGCCGTGCTGCTCTCGGGTGTTGTTTAGCTCTTTGATCATGCCAGGGAGGAAGGCAAGGCTGCAGTGGCCAGAAACGTCCAGTCGTATGTTGTTGGCAAGGCAACCACTGAGACAGCCTTGCTGACGGGCGAAGGAGTTGCGGAACCCATGAGTCAGCTTTACATAGTTTTTGGATTCGTGCGACCACATCTTGATGATTCCCTTCAACCAGGGAGCATTGTCATATACTTGCAAATGTACTTTTGCATTCGCCATGCAGTTGTCACCGCATACATCTGAAACTTCTCGCTTTGTGACGATGCAGAGGTCATCATACAGGGTGTCAATATCCTCTCGTAGTTCGTTGAGGAGCAAGACCCAGTCCATGCTTCTGGGTTCCTTCTCGAAACTGATCCATGTGGGCCTGGCTCTTTGGGTTTGGGGGTAGTTTTTGAGAACTGTCTTCAGGAAGCTGACGATGGCCTGTGGTGTGAAGTTGTTCCTATTAAGGTATAGATGTGCCGGGAGGGGGCGGCCTAAATAGTTGTGCCGTTCTTGGTACGCATATTGCGGCGCGATGCATAAAAACCACAAGTCTTTCAGATCGTCATCGCCCAGCGTGTTGTCGCTGAGATAGAGCGTCTCGAGCAGCACACCGTAGTTTCCTAGGAGTTTTAAACACGGTGCCAGGTGTTCCTTCACGAAACCTTCGGGTAAACCCTTCTGCTGCAGCGTGAGTGTCACTACCTGTGCATTGGTATTCTGAGCCTCGCTTGGTACGCGTCGAAGTGCCTCTATGGTTCCGTCGACCGTCAGCTTCAGGTTGTGGAAGCAGAAAAGCTTCTGGACACCGTTCACACATTCACTCCTAAACCACTCCCCCCTCCTTCCCTTCCCTCGATGACCGTCCCCTTTCCCCCATTTTCCTCCCCCTTTTGCCATTCCTGAAGAAAATCACCAAAAAAAAAAAAAAAAAAAAAAAAAGAGCACATTTTCTACCCAGATCTGAAGCGTTTCATGATTTGCCCAGTGATTGGGCAGCGCAGCCAGGCTCCAGGCGGTGGGTCAAAACAAAGACCAGACTGGGTGCCAAAGTTGTCAAGATACGCGGGTTGGGCGATAAAGGCCATGACAGGCCGACCGGCGGTCTCCCTAGCAGGAGATAAGTTGCATCACCCGCAGCTTATTTACAAGGGCCAGACCCATCATTCTGGTCCCCCCCCCCCCCCCCCCCCCCGGGCTGGGCTCAAAATGGTCAGAATCGTTTCCTTTCAAGGGGCTAAGGGAAAAAAAAGGGGGGGGTATAAAATAATACACACACTGCCTTCGGTTGATTCTTTTTCTTCTTCTTCCTTCCCTGTTTTCTCTCTCTCTCTCTCTCCCCTTCAGTAATTAAAGGAAGGCTCTGTGGGCATCTTACCATAGGAATAGTCGACAGGAACTTCGACACCGATACTAGGGGGACGTGGGACGAACCGAACACCCTGTGCATAATTTTCCCCCCTTCATAAAACCCATACCGGTTCAACAGCGATGACCAGCCCATCTAACTCATAGTCATGCATGGAGTCGTACGCCACCTCGGCTTCTTCCACTGTTTCGTAGATAATAAGCGCTTGCTTGGTGGACTTGTCATAGGCTTCTGGGATCCAATCACAATACACCACAGAACCGAAATCTGGTTTTTTTTTTTTTTTTTTTTTTTTTTTTCCCCCTCCCTACCTTTTGCCAGTGTTTTAACATCTTGTATGTCAGTGGTGTAGTCCACACCGGTGACGACGAGCTTGTTGCTGAATTCAACTGTATTCCCTCTCCGATCGGATTTTGAGATTATTGGTTCGTCTTCTGGCGCACCAACGGCCGTCCACCCTGCGAAGGACTGCTGTGGGATGTATATAGGGCAGTTGCTCGTTTCCCCGTTCACGGTCATGTAGCCTACTGCACTGGACAGCTCGAACGGTGGGCGGTGGTTGTAGATGTGGGTGATGGTGGCGAAGGTTCGGACCTCCCTTCCTGTGTTCCAATGGTTACGCGCGATCTTCCAGCCCTTCCCAAGGTTCGACAGATGGTTCGCGATCGACACCAGTGTGGGGGGATCTTGCTTCTTGTCCGCCATCTTGGCAGCGACGCCTTCCAGTATCTTCTTAGGGTATGGGATATATTTCCGCGCGGTACCTTTTGCCTCCGGCTTACCAAACGGCCATTGTTGAGAAGTAGTGGCCTCGGGGGCCGCGAGAAGGACCCTCGTGCACCGCCGCATTTTTTTTTTTTTTTTTTTTTCCTTCTTTTTTTCCCCCCTCCTTTTCCTAATTTTTTTTTTACTGGAAAAAAAAAAAAAAAAAAAAAAAAAAAAAAAAAAAAAAAAAAAAAATCTATCTCGCCTTTCTCCTCAACGCATCTATCAGTTCTGTGTCGCACCCAGTTCGTTCGTGCAGCCACAATGCTGCCCTTTTTAACCCCAACAACCACATGAATACAAAACAGACCACCCACGACATGACTCTTAACACGAAAGATATTCCCTGGATCACAGACACAAAGCCCCTGTTGTTCGTAAGGGTTAGGTGTATGAAAGCAAGCGGGGTGTCTGTTAAAAGCCACAAGGTGGTGATGGCTGTGTGGACCGCATGCCGCTTCTTGTCCGCGTCTGGTGAGTAGAACTCAGCCTGGTACAACAGCGGCCCGACGAAGCAGGTGAACAGTAACATGAACATCATCACAAAGACCCACATAGCCACCTTCAGCTCGGCCGCAATTTTCCCATCGTTCTTCACGAACCCCAACAAGCAACCTACATCCGCAGCGCCAGATACAGCATACCAGTATAAAAGAATCAATGGGTGCCAAACATAGTTACTCATCTAAAAGTTTTTGGAGCGGGGTGAACTAAAGAAAAAAAAAGGGGGGGGGAGAGAAATACACATCCATCCCCTGTTTGATTTTCTTTTTTTTCCCCCCTCCCCCTCCCCCTTTTTTTATTACTCCGTTCGGATCTTTCCCTGCATGGCGTCCTTTACCTTTTCTCTGCTGGATTTGCATAATTTGATGAGTGCTTTTCTGATCTGAGGGTTTTTTTTTTTTTTTTTTTTTTTTTTTTTTTTTGCTTTTTTTACCTTAGCACGTTTTTGTGTAAGTCGCTCTGTTTCCTCGGTCAGAACAGCCATTTTCTTTGCATCCTTTTTTTTTTTTTTTTTTTTTTTTTTTTTTTTTTTGAAAAAAAAAAAAAAAAAAAAAAAAATATATATATATTACCTGCTTGCTCCCCAACATGTCTTGCGCCTTTATTTCCCTCTTTATGATTTTCAGGTTGCTCATCACCTTCTCCTTGTTCTTCCTCAAGGACACCACCTTGTCCTTAATATCATCCGTTAAGTACTGGTAAATGAGCTGTTTGGGGACTTTTCTGCGTTGCACAGCTCGCTTCGCAGGCCGCACGGGTGGTGGTGTGGGTGGTGTCGTTACTACTGGCGGCACAGCCTCGTTGTGTTTAGGGAGAAGGCGAACGGACACTGTTTGGCCTTTGAAAGCCTTCCCGTTGAACTGAAGGGATTTTAACGCCCCGGAGCGGGTGGCGTAAACGAGCGTGGCTTTGAGCTGCCGTTCGGCGAAACGGTGCGCAACAATGGAGCCGAGGAGGGAGAGCTGCCTGAGAAGCTCGTGCTTGGGAAGGTCGAGGTTCAGAATCTCAACCTCTGTGGGATCGCTTGCATCTGTGCATGTTGCGAGAACCATTTTTTTCCCCCCGTAGCTCATTTCCCCGCTTCTGTTTGCGATTTTCCCTGCGACGCCCTCTTGGTCATAAGCCACAGTGGCGTAGTGCATCGTGCCGCCTGTACCTCTTCTATTGTTGAAATGGATCCGTGATCCCTGACCGCTTCCTAGGACATCGTCCAGCTCTCGTTCCCACACCTCGTCCAAGGTCAGCTTCGGCAGGGCGATGGTGAGAAACCTCTTGTCTTGGTTTATCGGTTCTGCTGCGCTCTCGTGTGTTGGCGTCGGTTCGCTTTCTTCTGCACTCTCTTCTTCGCTGTCCAAGGTGGCTCTTTTCCGTTCCATTTCTTTTTTTTCTAATTTTCTTTTTCCCCACTTCCCCCTCTTTGTGTTGATAGAATAGTGAAGAAAAAAGAAAAAGAAAGAAGAATATCCGAGAGTAAGAAGGGGGAAGAACAAGAAAGAAAGAAAAAAAAAAGTAGAGGGGGTTTTTTCTTTTTTTTTTTTTTTTTTTTTTATGCAATCGTCCACGGGCGAGGAGTAAAAGGGGAACGGGGGAAAAGTTTTATTTCCCTCGCCCCTCTCGCTTGCTTTCCCAGAGGTTTTTTTTTTTTTTTTTTTTTTTTTGCATAAAAGTTGTTTTCATAAATAGGAGAGTTAATTTTTTTTTTCCCCCACCCGCAGTTTCAGTAAGTTTCGTAGTAAAAAAGAAGGAAAAAAAAAGAGAGAGGGAGAGAGAAAGAGAAGAAAAAAAAGATGGGACTTTTTTTTTTCTCTTCTCTTTTCTTCTTTTTTTCTCTTCTTCTTGTTCACTTTTATAACACCATCTATCTCAGAGGCGTCTTTCTTTATTCCCCTTTCAGAAAAGGAATTCTATGAAAGGGGGAAATGAAATGATAAAAGCGACTTCCACTGAACTAGCGGGAAAATAAAAAAAAATTCACTAAAAAAATAAAAAAAGCATAGAAAACACAAAGAGAGAAAAGAAAAGAAAAGACAAGGGTGTTGCTAACAACAAGCTTCTTTGCCGGGAGCATTGCTTGGGCACTCCCGCAGTAATAATACCAATTTCTTTTTCAAAGGTACGGAGAACAAAAGTTAACGGTCCCGAGGAATAATAATAATAATAAAGATAAAAGTATTTTTAAAAAATAAAAATAAAAAGAGAGGAAACCTATTTAAGTAAAGAGAAGAAAAAAAAAAGAAGAAACATCTAAAAGGAAGGCGCCACAAAACAAGGACAGGTGACACCAGACCCGACGCTTGGATCGACGGGAGAGGCCGCATTGGGGCCTGTTGCTCTGTGGCACATGGGCTTATCGACACAGCCCTTGACCGGGTCAAAACTGCACTGTTGAGGGGAGAGGGCGCATGCTGCCGCATCTTGCTTCGTGGAGCACTGCCCGCCGATCTGCACGAACACCGCAAAGTGGAGGAGGTCCTTCGTGAGGGGGACGTCCACAGGCTGGGCCCCTGCCCCGACCTCCAACTTGAACGTCGCTGTCGCAAGCCTCGATCCTGCCCCTGCAAAGGTCGGGCTGTACCGAGGCCCGCAGCTCCCCGCCTCGAACCCCTCCGCAAGCAGCCCGTTCGGGAGCCCGCCGTTCAAACCCGTGCTGCAGGGAGGGCAGTTGTGCAGCACCACGTGGAACGTGCACGGGTCGTTGCCAGACGGGCAGGTCATTCGAAGAGACATGGTCCCCGCCTTGCCGTGTGCTCCCATGTGCACCCCATGCGACGCCCCTTGCAGCCATGCCGGGATCCCGACCCACTTCTGCCCGTTTGCCCCCACCTCTGCCGACACCCCCACTGTTTCATCGACCACAGGGTCGACTCCCCCAATCAGCTCCACGATCTTCTGCTCCACAGGCGGGAGCATGGGGGTGGCAACAGGAGGGACAACGGGGTTCGCCCACTCGTAGATGTGGAAGGTGGCAGGAGGGGAGGTTGTAAGGTCGCCGACATAGAAGTGCCCGTTCTCATAAATTGTCCTCCACGGCCTGCTGGTGGTCTCGTAGTCAAGGATCGTGATGGTGTTGGGGGTGGTCTCCTCCGCTGTGATCATACCCCGAGAGGTGCAGGACAGGTACATCTTGGAGTTGTGGAACAGGATATCACCACACGACGTCTGGTCCTGCATGCGAAGGGGCGAAGGAAGGACGAGGGGCTGCCTCACACCAGTGGCGGCGTCGAACTTCATAATCTGCGAGTTCTGCCAGTCGCCGACCACGTAGTACAAGTACCCATTGTGGTAGACACCTTTGCAGTTGATGAGCTGACCGTTCGTGAAGGTGGGGAAGGAGAGGCTCAGCGTGGGGTTCGTGGGGTCCGACACATCGACAACATGGATCGTGTCGTAACGAGTCATGGCGTACAGCAGACCGTTGTGGTGGAGAAGATGGATGTTGAACCAGTAAGGGCCGATGCTGACCTGCCCGGCATAGGCAAGGGTGGGTCCCTTGGAGAAGGAGAAAACCTTGCGTTGCCCCCCAGCGAAGGCAATGACGAAGATGTGTCCCTGAGACTGGGCGTACGCCCCAGGGGCCTTGTTGAGGAGCCCCCCTGGGTGGTTCACACTGCTGACCAGGGTAGGGTTCGTCGGGTTCGCAAGAGAGTACGAGGCGACCTTCGAACGGAAGGCGAGGTACATCATCCCGCCATCGATCATCATGCCCACGACTGGTTCGGTGTTGGCCCCCCCGATGGTCCACAAATTGGCAAGGACAGGGTTCTGCAGGTCGGCGACGTCGAAGATGTGGACTGTGCGGGAGATGTCCAACACGTAAACGTAGTTCCCTTCTTTTATGACATCAAAGCTCCTGTGTGACTGTCCCAAAGACACGGAGCTGACATGGTCCAGCACAGCACCTGCTGACGCTGTGCTTGCCAGACCCGCCAGTATTATGAGTACTGATTGAATCGTTGGAATCATTTGAACAGAAGAAGAAAAAAACCTGTGTGTGTTTGTGTGTGTTGTGGGAAGAATAGAAACAGAGAAAATGGAAAAAGAGAGCGGCAGTAAAAGGAATCAACGGGGCGAGATCTGGGGGGAGCGTTTTATTTTTCTTTTTTTCGTATTCTAGGAGAAAAAAAAAAAAAAAGAAACGGAAAAAAAAGAAAAGAAAGAGAAGTGAAAGGCGAGGGGGAAAAAAGAGCAAAAGAAAAAGAGCAAAAAAAAAAAAAAAAAAAAAAAGAAAAAAGAAAAGAAAAAAAGAGTAAGAATTAAATTATTTTACGAGATTTTCTTCTCTTTCTTTCGTCCTCCAACTGGAGGGGGAAAAAAAATTAATCCTTTGTATCTATATGTCTTTGTCGTTCGCACGAGCAAAAAATATGTTGAAAATGCTGCGAATTTTGATTTGCTCGGCACATATAATTACAAAGTCTTTTTTTTTTCTTCTAAAAATGAATATTTGGTACAAGAAAAAAAGAGGGAAAAAAAGGAAAAAAAAAAAAAAAAGATATCTTTGAAGGGAACCTGCAGTATGTGACAGGATCGCCTAAAAAAAGAAAGAAAGGAACAAGGTGTAATCGCCTTGTTCTTAAGTTTCTCTTCCAAGAAGTTTTTAAGTAAACCGTCTGAAGCCCACGCTAAAGACGTAAAGAATGCTTACTGAGAGAGGGATACAAATTTAAAAAAGAAAAAAAAGAGCCTGGAAACGGGGGGAAAGGGGGGAGAAATAATATAAAAAAAAAAAAAAAAAAGAAATGAGAGAGAAAAAGCGAGCGATAACCGCCTTAAAAAAAAAAAAAAAGAAAGAAATATGAAATAACTAAAAGGTCAGCCTCCCCCCCGAGGAGAGAAAGGAAGGGGGGTTACAGAACCAAGTATTGTTATACAGATATCGTTCGCTTTCAACATAAAGAGAGAGAGAAAACCTAAGCAGTCTTGTCTAGATGCTCCACAATATAAGGGAATACATCAGTAGCGGCATCCCTACCAAAAATGCAATCAATGTGACCATAACCAGGAATAACTTTGCGTGAGTACAAACCCGGATTGTATGCTGCACACAAACTGTCATACGTCTTTTTGGTGGACTCTGGCAGGAAGCATTGGTTCTCCTCACCGCTGATGAAGAGGATGGGAACATGCTCGAGGTGGTGAAGACCCATCATATATTTATCCTCCCCACCAGCACTGACGAGGTGGCCCTTGCGGACCAACATAGAAAGATGCTCAAAAGCCGTAATATTCGCATCCGCAAACAGCTCGTGCAGGTTTTCATGCAGAAGTTGATTCAGCTTCTCATGATTGTACAAAGAGGCATAGGTGTACGTAACACGGTGGCACACGCTGCTGTTGCACTGCCCTTGCGCTTCAAACATGGAGTACACAGACAGACCTTTGTCAGCAACACGGCCTAAAACACCTTCAGTGCTGTCTACATAAACGTTCATAGACTCCACACCCGCGGCTTCGAACAATCTTGGCATCTGTAGCTTGCTCTTCAGGAGTGTTGTGTATGTTGTGGCGATTTGCGTCGCGATTTGCGAGCACACGATGGACCTGATCCCCTTCAGTCCGGACAGCATCGACATGAAGAATGTCGACGCGCCCCAGCAGTGCACGACTGCTTGGATCGATTCCGCTCCGGTTTCTTTTTGTATCACTTTCACTGCTGCAGGGTAGTCGTACTTAGCCACTTGGTCGCCAGTTGACTGTTTTTCCGAGGCGGGCAGTAGGATGCTCACCCTGAAGTCTATCAGCCACACGTCGTACTGGTTCTCGTAGAGGTACTCCAGCATGTTCTTGTCGATAAGGTCTGTTGAGAAGATCTTGGAGCTCACCCCCAGCCCGTGCACCAGCATCACCGGGCCCTTCTTCCCGCCCTGGTAGCGGGTGAGGCGCAGTGTTACCTGGTCCTCCGTGTCGAAGTGGTAGAACTGCGGTTTGCACACCTTAAGATTCCTCATTTCCCTGTCCGGTGCGTTCGGGTTGTGCAGTTGCGACCTGACCAGCACACCACCGTAGCTGTCCCACAGAACACCTGCGAAGTGGGCACCGAACCTAGCGAGGGCGTTGAGGCTTTCAAACTTGCTCTTGGAGTTTATTGCTTTCATCGTGGTCAGCTGCTTCACGAAGTCCATCTTCTCGATGTGCATTACACCCTTGAAGAGGGTGTCACCTTCGGAGGAGGCACCAGCATGGACGCTGACGTAGAGGGTCGATGTGTCGTGCCAAATTTTCAGCGGGTTGGGGTTGTCCTTCACCACTTTGTACCCATAGAAGTAGTATGCCTTCCCGGACATGCTGTACATGGGCATGGAGTAGACCATGAGTTTGGTGTTGGGCTGCGAAGGATCCTCGACAAAGAGCTTGAAGACACCTTGCACGACGGTGAGAGGCTCGGAATCGATGGCATGGCACGTCACTGTTCCGATGATAGAGGCACAGTGGGCGGGGGACGTCAGCATCTCATCGAGGTCTTCGCTTCTGATGGTGAGTGTGAACTCGACAGGGTCAGTGTCTTCCTTCTCTGCCTCCTCGAATGCCTCGGCTGTCGTGTTTTTGTCGGTCAACGCCAGCAGCCTCCCCTTCATCGTCTCAGTGAACTCAACTCCCAGCTTTGGGGTGTAGTGCGGGCGCATGGTGGCAGACGGCAGGTCGTAGGGAATCGTGAACTTGTAGTCCTTAGCCATCAGCTCCATGGTACGCTCAGCGACGGCGGTGATCGTGAGCAGAGGGTTCACAGCAAGTGATGTGGGGATGACTGAGCCATCGCACACATACAACCCCTCGTGCACATCCTGGCCGTTCGTGCCCGAGAAGACCCTTCCCTTGTGGTCGACAACACCTTTCGACGCATCGTCGGACATGCAGCAGCCGCCCAAGGGGTGCACCGAGATCACGTCGTTCTTGAACATCAAGGGGTCGTTCACGAAGGTCCCCTTCAAACCCTCCGTTGCCTTCCTCATGTTCTCTTTGCCCTGTACGAAGTTCTGCTGCTCCCCTACCTTTGGGTAGTTGATCTGCAGACGGTTGTCCTCCATGCTCAGCACGCCCTCACCGTCGTCGTGGCTCATCACGAGGTATGTCTGCGTGTGGTTCATGGAACCGTGATAGGGCGGCATCGCCAGGTTCTGCCGGCTCCACTTCTGAGCGAAGTCACGTATCCCACCGACGGTGTTTATGCCGTGCAATTTGCTCGCGATGGCAAATGTGGGAGCCATCATCATTCCAATGGGCCCGGGGATGTTTCCTTCTTCGAGAACCATGTTGTCCCCCCCCGGCACACGCGAGTCGATGACAGAGGTAATGCATGGCCCACAGGGCTTCAGCCCCTTGGGGTCGTGGGAGCCGTACCCGATCCCGTTGATCTCGTCTTCGCAGTTGTACCCGAATCCAAGGACGTCGCCGTTCCCACTGAAGTGCTTGCCGAGCATGCTGCTCATGGTGAGGCCCTTCTCCTTCGAGCGGAGCATGATCTCGTTGCTGCCCAGGGTCCCTGCTGCTACAACGATGATGTCGGCGGACATGGTGATAGTTGGTGCCGAGAACTTGTCGCTCCCCGTGTGGGCTAGGGTGTAGTGCACGAGCCACCCTTTTGAGGTGTCAGGGTTCTTCTCAATGTACTCCACGTGCACTTCGCAGAAGATGAGGGCGCCGTGGTTGAAGGCGTCTGGCAAGTAATTCATCTGTGTCGTGTTCTTGGCGCCCACGTTGCAACCGGAGCAGCAGTCGCCACAGTTGTTGCATGCGACCTGAGGGACCCCGACGTGGTTGACACCCGAAGAGGGAGTCGCGAAGGTCACATTGATAGGGGTCTTCTTGTAGTTCTCTTCCTGGCCCATGAAACGAGCACTCTTAAGGTGTGCCTCTGCTTTTGCAAGAGGGGGATATGTGTCAGGGTATTCGTTCGGCTTCAGCATCGCATGGGCGCGATCGTAACCTCTCTTGAGGCCATCGTCAGAATCACCGCGGAGCCCTGCTGGCCAGCTGCCGTTCTGGAAGACGTCAGGCGTTGCTTTCAGCGACACGTTGGCGTTGATGAGGGAAGTCCCGCCAAGGCCACAGCCCACCATGACGTCTTGGCCGTTTCCGGTGTGCAGGTTGTATAGGCCAGTGGTGTTCCCCACTTTCCCACAGTTGGTGTCCACCTGCATTTGTTCCGCTCCTTCGACAAGAGTCTTCGGGAAGTCTCCGGGCAGAATCTCCTTCCCCCTCTCCAGCAGGCAGACCTCTTTACCGCCTCTTGCAAGTCTGGAGGCAGCAACCCCACCACCGTACCCAGACCCGATCACCACGACTTCAGAGTGGTCAGGCATCTTGGAGACTGGGCTCGAGATCGGTTTGAACCCATTCTTGCTCGATTCCTCGATATCCTGCATTTTTTTTTTTTTATTCCCCTTTCGGTTCCTGTAGTGTTTTTTCTTTCTTTTTTTTTTTCCCCAATTCTCTAATCCAGATTAGTGTTGAGACACACATGAAACGTGCAAAGACAGGTGCATGGAGACACCCTCCATAACTTTAAATTTTCACGGTCTTTTATTGGCAACTGGCATTTTTATTGGTTGTCCGGCGACAAAGGTGTTTGTCCATACGAGCAAACAACACACGCAAAAGCAGAAATGTGGAGAGAGACCGATACCGCCGGATCGGATGACGGGCTAAGCCGAGAAATAAAAAAACATGGGAATGCCGAAGCTGGTTTGGCACCCAATTTCCGTTGCATGTTTTAAAAAGAAAACGCAGAGATCAAAGATCGGAATCGAACCGAGTACTAGAAAGTAAAAATTGTGTCCCTTAGAAAAAGGACAATGGCGCATCTCATTTCTGTTTCCTTTTGTGCACGACAGAAGCTTCTTCCACAAAGGCTGGCAGCTGACAGCTCAATGTTGTCAGAAAGGATTTGACCTTGGTGGGCAGCGTAATGTACGGGTTAGGGTACTTATACATTGCCACGCAGCACATAGCATCTTCAAACTCACAGTAGACAAGGCAAGGATCCTTGGCAGAGTCATCTTGCTGAAAATGACGGAAAATTACGTCGGCTTGTCTTGGAGTAAAGGTGGTGTCAAGGAGAGAGAACGAGGTGAGGAGGAGACGCCATTCCTCTGGGGAGAGAGTGTTCGGGTCCATGGTAGTCGGTTGTTTCCTGTTTTTCTTCGCAGCTTGCTGGGCTTCTGCATCGCGACAGGTTGAAATCTTGAAAATCGTTGTCAGCTCCTTCTGGAACACCGACAACACATCCTGTACTGTGTCGTCCCATATCAGTTTTCGGAAATCGTTCACCTTCACCAGCCCCGCCTGTGGGAGTACATCGTGGACAATAAGGTTATCGAGGACGGTGGAAATCCGTTTACCCCGAAGCTTCTTCTCATCCTTCGTCTTGCCGACTGAAATATGTATCAACATCCGCACGAACTCGGTCCCCGTGAACCTCATTTCACTTGTGATAACTTCGTCGCCCCCTGTGCCGTCTTGAGCATGGTGTGAGATCCTCGCAAACAGCTTCGCGGCGTGCTGCTTCCGGAACTGGTTCGTTATGAGCTTGCAATCCATCAAAAACCTCATGTATTTCCCGTAGCCCATCAAGTACGTGGGCAGCTTTGTAGAATATTCCCTGAAGATCTTACCCAGTTCGCTGTAGTATTTCTTGATGACGCTTTGCACCGTGTAGAACTCGTTGAGAGGAAGATCGGTTTCGCTGCACGGCCACGGCACGAGGCTGTCGTACCCGAAGCTGCAAAAACTCCCTGTCGTCGTGGATATCGCATCGATTTCCTTCGTAGTGAGCACCTCTCCGGGGGTCCCATGTGAACGGCGGATCAACAGCTCAGTGCAGTACCCTGATAAAACATCCTTTGATACCAGACATGTCTTGACTCTGGTGTAGTAATATTGCAGCTCTTCTTCAATTTCGGGAAACTCCCTCTTTCGAGGAGACTTCACGGACGCCTTTGATTTGAATGTGAACCTTGGCAGCGAAAAAAATCTGCACCACAATCTGTACAGAACGCAGACGATGATGTCTGACTTGCCTTCGTGGATGAACCTTGGCGAGACGTCGATGGAGAGCCCGCGTAGCATCTCCCCAGCAAGCTCAACAGCTTTAACCTCGTCGTCCGGGAACTGAACCTGTTGCTGCACCAATGCACTGAGAAGTTCCAGAAACATCGACCCATCCCTCCAGTCTGAGGAGAAATCCTTTGGGGTCCTGCCAAGTGTGACTGATGCCACCCATGGGAGCAATGTGGTTTCAGCTTGATGCCGGCCGTCTCGTACGTTGTCGGAAGAATAGAGGTCAGACGGAAGCGAGCCCAGTCGGGAAATATACCGTTGTATGGTCGATTCCCAACGAGAGTTTTCGCACATGAGCGTTTCAAGTCTGCCGATTTCCTGTGTCTTCTCAGTCGTTGTGTCGTTGAAATCCGACACGGAACGGGAAACCTTCGCTTGAAGCTCTGTGTTCAGCTCTTCTGTTAAATGCAGCTTCTGGTCGTTTCCGTGGCAGAGTTCGGTCAGCTCCATGATTGTTTCCCGCGCCTTTGCTTGCCGCCTGGTCATTTTCAACTTCATGCACAGGATCCTCAACGAAGACAGATATGTTCGCATTATCCTTTGGTTCCTTTTTCGGGCATATTTCTGGAGTAACACGTTCCCTTTTCGTTTGATGTTCACCGCTGCACGCTGCCAGGCTTTGAAAAAAATCCCGGTCAAAAATTTCTGCCATTTTTTGCAACCTCTGTCCAAGATCTGAAGCTTGTTCCTGAACGACAGCAGTGCAGCTTGCCGCTTCTCTGCGAAATCCTCATAGTGGTATTCCGTCCGGAAATACTGCTCAAAGCACGGCACCCTGATCAAGTATTTCCGGAAGAAATCCGACGGTTCGGGGTTGAAGATATTTCGGAACGGCTCCCTGCGGAGGCCCTTTAGGTTCGCGAGCTGCTCTTTTCGGTAGTACCACTTCAAGGAACAGTTATAAGTCTGTTTCTTCAGGGGGAGCTCTCGCTCGGTTTTGAGCATCTCAAGGATTTCATTGTTGTTAATATAAACTGACGAAACAAGGTGGTTTCGAGCCGAGGCGTACAGCTGGGGCGGTATGCCTACCGGGGATAAATATTCAAGCAACATGCAGCAAACAGAGGTCAGGACAGGATTTGGGGACCCAAGATGTCGGGTCACTGTTCTTGCATGAGAAAGTACTTCCCACGCAGCAGTGACAGAGGACACACGATCGTCTTGCAGGGTGTCAAGGTAAGCGGCTGACCACTCGCTTGCCCAGTCTTTCATTTCAACGCTGATGTCCCCGCTTTCGAGCCAGTTTTCAAACCCTTCTCCACCCCCAGCCAGATCGTCAAGGCCTTTCTTCTGCCTGCTTTCCAATCCTGACGTGATAATCGTTGCGCTCGATCTCATCATCGCCAACTTTTTCCTCCCTCCTCGGTTGTGCTCAACAGCAGGGAACATCGTGACCCTATTTTTATGGGTGGAAAAAACTTTAAAAAAAAAAAGGGAAGGAAAGTAACTTTTTTTTTTTTTTTTTGCAACCATTAAAAGAATAGGGGTTGGAAAATCCCTTCTTTTCTCTTTTTTCTTTCTTGCCCCCCGCCCCTTTTCCTTTTACTTTCTTGCTTTCTTTATCATCGAAGGGAGGGAAAGAAAAGAGAAAGGCCACGCTCACGCTGCTTCGGCGACAATCATTTTCATGAACCTTTCTACCTGGAAGCGCAAGCTATGGAACGGCATCGGGTCCTGTTTTACTTTTCCTTTAAAAAAAAAAAAAAAACACACCCGCAGGGTTGCTAGGCTGCACAACGCTTTCAGAAATTCGAGAAAAGTAAGCCCTGCCAGATCGGTTTGCACCGACGCGAAAACCACGAAAGCAGCCTTTGGGTTCAGTGTTGGGGAGAGGAGCTTTGCGTTGATGAGAAACGTCAAAAAAGCGGCCCAAGAGACCACGAAATCGCCCTTACGGTCACGCGTTGCATGACACCTAAATATTTTCTTGAGCTCTTGCGCAATGGGCTTCAGGGTGCCAGAGATATCAGGTAAATCTAAGGACGCGTGGAAGGCGATGAGCTCCTCGAGCGGAGCTTTGGGGATGATCACATCCTCGATGAGCGCACGGACGGCTTCAAGTGCTGTTGTGTTGAAAGCCGCTATCCGACTTTGTGCAGCTCTAAGAACTCCCTTCGTGGCCTCTACTAAAGGTTTCTTCGCCCCGACTGGGAACCGAATACCAGCGTCATGAAGGCCGCAACCTTTACAGAACGCGTTCCACTCTGTCTTGCCCATGACCAAGTCGCACCCTTGCGCGCAGGAATAGATGAGAAATACCTTTTGCAGCACGACTGCGTTTCTCTCGAGCGTTGCAAGGATTTCCTTAGTGTCGCTGGGATTGTCTTTTGAGATCTTCAAAGCTTCGCAGATTTCTGTTTCGGTGGGGATGACCTGTGTACCGAGTATCACAAGCGAGTTCTGAACAGCAGTCGTGAGCACGGAATGGAACAGAACCATGAACGTCATGTGAGCCCGGCGAAGGTCGCAATCCGTCTCTCCCGTGTCGGGAAGCTTGGGAAAGACTCCAAAACTTCCCAGAACCTGCCCGACGAGACGGCGTCGTTCGGCTACATCGGTGACTGTCAAGAGGGACGGGCATCGGTTCGGGCTTTGCAATGCAAGGACTTCTGCGTACTTCTTGAAGTCTTTCAGATCGTCCGCGAAATTCTTCACACCCCCGCACCCTCCTTCAGTAAGCTGTTTATTGAACCACTTCAACAAAGGGTGTCTCTCGTCGTTGGACTTCGGCGAAGGCTCCGAATTCTTCAAAATAACAAGCGAACCGGGATCCGTTCCCTGGAGAATATCACCGAGCGTCACGTGTCTGTGTTGTCTCAGGCTGTGTGCCAAAGGCGGTGTGTTTTCTTTGGGTTGGTCGCCGTCGGGGTTTACGATTGGTGTCACGGATCGTGATAAGATTGTGTTTTCTCTGTCGAGTTGCACTGAAGTTGGGGAACGGGTGTCGGGTGCAATGTCATCTTCATCGGGGTATTCCATGAGCCATCTGTCGTAGTCGTCGTTCGTCGGTTCGGGTTCAATGTTCGAAGTTTTTCCTTTGTTGTCTTTGGAGACCGGTTCGCTTGCCTGCGAGTCGAAGCCGTCTAGATCCAAGGACGCGTCATCGGGGTCAGTATCGGGTTTGTTTTGCACGATAGTACTCGTTGGGTTTTGCAAAGCACGCGCGATTTTCGATGAAGTCGAAAATTTTTCGAACAGCTTGTACACCAGACTGCTGTTCTTCGATGCCTTCATTTTAAGTATGTCGGAAGGCTTCATGATACCTTCCAAGCTTGTCCCTAACAACGATTGCGCAACCTGCAAGACCGCCACAGCTTTCTTTGAATCTTCCAAGCTCGCGTCCAAGCATAGTTCCGCGATTTGCCGGACGGGAACCTCCGTGTCTTCGTCTATCAAGGACTGCAAAAGGTACCCGTAGTTGTGACAGTTCCTAAAGTCCGTTACAAAATTCGTGATTTTTTTGTACGGGGTTATTAAGGAGTGAACTTGGGTATTGACCCACCTCAAGACCTCTGTGAATGGGGTTCGCTGTTTTACCGTCTCGCCGTCTTTGACGTGCTGCTGCTGATCGAAGAGCTTTGTCGGACTGGTTTGGTGTCCGTGGGCTTTTTTACGTATCGCTTCGTCGTTCGACAGCAGAGTATCCATTACCTTGTCCAACGGGGGGCCCTTCGACTTTACAGCGTCGGTGATCCTTGCGTCCATTGCATCTATGGACTGTTTTATAGTCTTTGCGTCTAACGGATGTGTGCTGTTTTTAGACGTCGGTTCGTCATTCTGTTCCGTGGGGTCTTTGTCATCATTCGTTATTTGCGGGTTGAATGACTTCTCCAAGGGGTCCTCTTTGGCTTCTCCGAGTCGGGTGGTGTCGTTTTGGCTGTCGTCGTTTTCTTCCGGTTCGGGGTCGTCGGTTGCTTCTTCTTTTCCAGAAGCCTCCCTGAACTTCCGGAGGAGGCCGGACATTTTGAGGAGGATCGATTTGCACTTGTGGTACTCACTTCGGAAATATTCCATTTTGCTTTGGGTTTCCTGCCAAGAGGCTTCGAGTTCAAGGAGCTTCTTCGCCATCTTTGTGTTGATGGCTTTGGCGCGGATGTCCTCGCATTCTCGGGTCACCCTTGTCTTCCGGTTTTGCGCGACCTCCTTCCACTCCGAGAAGCATTTCTTTTTCAAAACAAGGAGCTTTTTCAGAAAAAGACGCTCGGCAATGCCTCGAACCCGCTCCTTCCGCGACCGTTCCTTGCGCCCGACCATCCTCCAGTTCAAAAAGTAAATCCGCAAAATCGAGCGTTGCCATCTGCTGATCGCAGCGTTCAACACATCTGTGATCGACATGCTGTTCTGACCTCCCCTGTCGACCGTTAAAGCACTGTCTTGCGAAAAAACCAACTGCCGGCAGACCTGGAAATAACTCGACATGTTGTTGAGCTCATGAACAGCTTTTCGAGGGCTTTTGAGGTGGCGCTGCTCGGGTTCGGGTTCTGAAAAAGCGTCGTCTCCCGGAACCGAACTCTCTTCGGGTTGATCAGATGGAGCCACAGACGATGAAAAACTCTCAGCACGGTTCAAAGGGGCGAGGCTGTGAGGCTTTATTGGGTGCGATGGCAATGGAAGCAAGGTGGGAAGCTGGTCAGCAGGCTTTTTAAACTCCGTGTTTGTCGGCCAGTCGTGATAGATAGAGGCGAATATCTCATCAGTTAAGCGTGTCAGGAGGCCTTCGTATCTGCCGAATAAAGCAGAAACTCTGTCGAGCAGCATGCAGCACACAGCAGTTCGAAGGGGGTTCGGTCTGTTGAGGTGAGCAGTGTCTGCTAAGACTCTGCGGAGGACAACCTCGGCCCACGTTGCTACTGATGAAAAGGCAACCTGTTCGGTTTGGTAGTTTGTCATCCACTTCTCCAACAGATCCTGTTGTTTCGAGTGGTTCGTGTTCCCCTGTCCGTACTGTTTCATGTTAAACGCGTTGATCTGTTTCGGGATTCGTTCCCGGAACCGCTGTTTTTCCATGGGCTGGTCTCTTACCACCCATAACCCCTTTCCGTTTTTGCCTTTTTTCTTCCCCACAACCAGGTCCCGGCCTTGGACGGTGTTGTGTGAGGATAGAAACTTTGTTTTCCCGTTCGTTCCTTTCGTCCACACGTCCGTTTGCTGAGCGGGAGCCTGCCGCAATGCAGGCAGCTTCGCGCAAACCCCTCCACCTGCATGTTGCGGGATCGGTTCTTCCATGTTTTTTCCCTTCTTCTTTTTTTTTTTTATAAGGCGGGAAAAGACAGCAAACAACAACTAAGAAAAAAGAAAAGAAAAAGTACGACACAAATATAGTAAGTTTCTCTCTTTTTTTTTTCTCTTCCAGAAGAAAGGCTTTTCTTTTATTTTTTTTAAAGGGTGGGTGTTGGCAAGAGAATATTTTACCCCCCCCCCTTTTTTTTGGATGTTTCCCTCCCGGAAACAAGTAAGTTGGTTCCCTTTTTTTTCTCTTTTTTTTTTTCCTTCTTCCTGGTGCGATTTCTGATCTTGACCCTCCCCCCCCCCAAAAAAAAAAAAAAAAAAAAAAAAGACATTTAAGGGTACCTGCGGTATGTGACAGGACGCCTTGGAAAAAAAAAAAGAGAAAAACACCCTTCACGGTAAACAAATAACTTTTTTCCACCAAGTACGGTAACCCATAACTTTTTTTCCACTCTCCCATGAAACCTTCCTATTGTTCTCATTTTTAGTTTTTCGAAATTTTGGATTTTTTTCGTGTCCACCCCCTTCTGCCTGTGAAAACGTCTCAGGCCACCAATCGTGACAGTCACAAATAGGCAGGCCGGCGAAGAGGAAGCGGAGTGAGGGGGAGGGGAAGAACATGTGCAGCAACTGGAGAAAGGTTGGGCATAATGCTGCAACCTGCATTTCTCAACTGGTTGGGTTCAGTCCCAGTTCTTTCCCAAACCCTAATCAGGCATAAAAATGATACAGGTTACCGTGTTTGGTGGAAAAAAAGTTTGTAGTTGCATAAGGGAAAAACTTGGTGGTTACAGTAACGGTGGAAAAAAAGTTGTAGTTACCGTACCTGGTGGAAAATTTTTTTTTAGGTTTAAGGAAACGGTGGAAAAAAGTTATTTGCTTACCGTGAACAGTGTTTTTCCCAAAAAAAAAAAAAAAAAAAAAAAAAAAAAAAAAAAGAACACAGCGGAAATATAATTTGGAACAGAATAAATATGGAACAAACGGCGAAATATTTTTCGGATTTGTATTCTTTTCCGTTTCATATTAAGTCCAACTCCGGTAATTAGAAAACCACAGAAACCACACCTTCAGGAACAAGACAATAAAATAACTACCATTTTCCCCTTTTTTCTTCTTCTACCAAGTCTTTTATCAGAAATCTTCACCGCAAAAAAAGAAGACGAAAAAAAAAAGAAGAAAAGAGAGGCAGCTTTTGGTTTGTACAGATTTCAAATATTAAAGAAAGAGATTCTTTTTTTTTTTTTTAAAGCGCATAGCGCTGGCTCACTTTTTCTACTTTCAAAAAAAAAAAAAATCAAAAAAAAAAGAAGAGAAAAGAAAAGAGCAACCCTTTTGACTTGCTGTCGTTGTTGATTGTACAAAGGAGGAATGCAGGAAAGGGGGGAGGAGGGGATAAAGTTTGGTTTTCTTTTTTATTCCCTCCCCCTTTCTTTTCTTTTACTCTGGCCACTGTTTTAGTCAATTTCCTTTTTTTTTTTGTTTTTTTTTTTTTTTTTTTGTTTTTGTTTTTGTTTTCTTTTGAAAAGAAGAAATGAGTTTGAAAATAATTAGATTTCGAATGGAATAAAAAAGAAAAAAAAAAAGTTTACTGGCCTGTGCACGGTGGGGGGGGGAGGGGGAGGTTCAATAACACTTCATGTTCTTTTTTTTTTCTTTCTCTTTTCTTTTTTATAAACCGGAAAATATAGATACAAGACTATGAAAAACTAAGATTTTTAAAAGTCTCTCGGCGTTTGCCAAGTCTTTAGGGGCGGGAAATAAAGTGGGACAGCGGGGGGTGTGTGAAGCTATTTACTCTATTTCTTTGAGCTGGTTTAAGTGCTGAATAGTTGTTTTCTCATTCTTCTTTCGGTTGGTATGAAGCGGTATCCCCTCCCTTCTCCATCTCCCTCTTCTTAGGCCAGCGCGTATCAGCGTGGAAACGCTCTTTTGTGTTTTTTTTTTTCTTCTGGGGGCACGAAAGAGGCGAAGCAGGCAAGGTACAGGACGGTGTTAAAAAAAAAAAAAAAAAAAAAAAAAAAAAAAAGAGAGAGAGAGAAAAAAAAAAACCATTAAAAATGAGGTGGGAACTTTTCCCCTCCCTTTTTTTTTTCGTCTTCCAGAACACAGGCTGGAGTTTTTTTTTTTCTTCTTCTTCTTCTTCTTCTTCTTGTAGCGGTCAAACCCCCCCCCCCCCCCCCCCCCCCACCGTGCGGAAAGGGAAAATAAGAGGAGGAATAATAATAAAAAAAACCTTTTTTTTTAAAATATTAACATAACCCACACCCCCGCTACCCAACAATGAACTTGTGGTAAAGCAGTTCGTCCGCCGCAGGCCTGTTGTTCAACAACACGCAGCTCTTTATAAACTCCTTGGCGTCCTCATCTATCAAATCGGGAATCACAGGCAGGAAGTCCTCCCTCTCTTTACTGAGATGGTACAGAAACGTGTGCGGCTCGATCTCAGACACATTGTAAGGTAGCTCCCCTGAGAGCATTTGCGCCGTTGTGATGCCTAGACTCCATATGTCGGAACTTGTGTCAGCCTCACCTCGACAGGCTTCGGGTGACATGTAAAGCAAAGTACCCACCACATTTCGCCCCATTACATCGCTTAAAGCTGCGGATGCACCGAAATCGGATAGTTTGCATTGTCCATCGATTTGAACCAAAACATTGCCGGGTTTGAAATCACGATGTGCGACATTGGTTTTATGGAGGTATCTGAACCCCTTCAAGATGTCCTTTACGTACCTCTGTACTGATGACAGGGGCAAGATTCCAAACTGTTCCAAGAGGTTTTGGAGCGAACCCCCCGGAACGTACTCCATGTTGATGACGATGGAGGTTTGAACGGCTGCGACGGAGAGGTAGCAGACAATGTTCTCGTGTTTTAGTTTGGATAAGAGCTCGACTTCTTTCTTGACCTCCTCGAGGCGTTCTTTTAGGCGTTGGTCTGTGAAGCTGGTCATGCTTCGAACCGACGGTGATTTCTTACTGGATTCGCCGCTGCATTTTGACAGGTTTGTTATTGTGTCGAAATCCTTCGGGCCGGACACGGCGAGCCATTTCATCGCAACTAATCCTCCGTCTTCGCCCATGCCCAGCCACACCTCCCCGAACGAACCCGAACCGAGGGATTTTCCTGATCGGTACCACCGTGATCCTTCGAGATCGACGAATTCGAAATTGTCGTGCATAGAGTTGCGTTTGGAAGCTGCTGCGTGGAGGGCTTTTAAAAGCTGGTCTTGTTCGAGCATGGGCGGCGGTAGCTCGGGAACCCTCTTCACCTCTCTTTTGAAAGAGAACAACGCTTTCACGTCCTCGGGAAGGATTCCCTCCGCTTCCTGTTCCAGCATCTTCCACCCGACCATGCTCCGCACATACGGGATGGGGAGGAACTCGGGACGGTCTCGAGCGGCCAACGCGAGCTTGAGAATCCTCGCTGCTTGCACATCACCGGGACATTCTTTGAGATACTCTTGGAACAGATCCACCGACTCCGGTTTATTCACCGAAAAAGCTATAAACGCATTCATATACTGCGTCCTTTCAAACGGAAAGAAATCACACAACTCGTACAACCCAATGGAGTCCAGATTGCCCGCGTAGGGACACGGGATTTCAGGAATAACATCTATCAGCCTGCCGTTCACCTGTGTCCGTGTGGCTTCATACACGCCCTCTGTTATGATTTGCGTGCAGTCAAGCGGGCGGCACAGGATCGACATGGCTTCGACTTGCACTACAGGGTTTCCCAGGACAAATGGTGATCTGATGAATTCTGTCCCTGTCGAACCGACGGCCAGCCGCCCGCAAGCAGTCACACAGCAATGATGAGGAAACGCTGTGGGAGATGACGTCAAGGAATTTCCCAAAATCAAACTGCATCGAACAGCATGTAAAGAATGCCTCGGGCATGGTAAATGCGTGTTCCAACCTGCGAGCAAAACCGACCCGTTTAGATGCAGGACCACCCCGCCCCAGTTCTTCACTTCCTGGAGACACACCTCTGCGAAAGGTGCGACCAGGGCAAAGGTGTCCTGGACTTCCAGACTGATCGTGTCGAATGCCGTTCGCAAAACAGAACCTTTCCGAACCCGGACTCCAACCTCGAGGTTCTCACGGAGTTTTGCGTCGGTTACTGTGATCTCTTCAAGCTCGATTTCTGTTTGTGTTTGTGTCAATGATGCAGGCGACGTCGGGTCTTGATTGGGCATCACCGCACCGGGTATGGGAACGAAATAAGAATTGCTGTCCTCCTTCCTGAGATAAGCATCCTCGTCGCCGCCGCAAAAAATAGTCGGCGGAAGGTACGGACGGTACATTTTGAGGTTTTCGAGAAGACGGATGAACGAGTCTTTAATGGCAACGTCCTGCGATGAGATTAAAGACTCCGCTCTTATTAAATCGAACCGAATAAGCGCGTCGGCAACTTCTTCGGCCATAATGACGGATGTGTCAAGGCGTTCGCGTTCTTTTTTCATCCCGACGGCGAACCTGCGGGTCAATGCGTGGTCCAACCCGAACACACCGCAACGAAGAACAAGAATGGGGAAACCCCAGGACCACCCTTCTGCAGGGCGGGGTTGGTTATCCTCGTTGTACGGGATGTGTTCGTACATTCCAAAACGGGACGCATCCTCGGCAGTCCGGAGTACAATCCACGACATCGTCATTCCGTACAAAGTCCACGCCAAACGTGGGTCGGGGTTGGTCAACAACAGAACGTCCATTAAAAGCACCGCAATAAACCATTGTTCATACAGGCCCACGTTGACCAGGTCAGATAGAATGGTGGCTATCATCAGCACACACACGCCCACCTCCACAAGACGCATTGTTAGTGTCTTCAATCTTATGGCGTTGATACAGACAGCCAGCAATGTTGTGCACACCACACATGACAGTGTGAGCCTCAAGGGGCCCGACGTTGAGAAGAATACGATTTCATATATGAGGAGCAAGACGAACACGCAGAACATGATGATGGCAGGGGGTACCAGCAGCATTTTTCGGATCACCTCGTCGGAGCTCTCGCCCTCCCGTCTCGCTTTTTCGAGGATCGCGCTGAACACCTTGTTCCCCAGGCAGTCTATTTCCCACCATGAGCTGGAAACTTCTTCCCCCCCGTACCTCAGGGTGGTACGTTTCATTGTTTCCCCCCCCCCACCCCACCCCCACGCCCCCACCGCACCCTCTCCTATTGTAGATTTTTTTCGAATGGGATGAAAAACGAGGATGTCAAAAAAAGGGGGGGGGGAAGAAGAAGAAAAAAAAAAAAAAAAAAAAAAAAAAAAAGCATCAGCCCCACATCGATTTTTCCTGTGGAAAAAAAAAAAAAACTTTTTTTTTTCTTTTCGTTTTTCTTCTATCCATACCTTCAGGATCAAGATCCTCGAAGATCCTGCAATTTTCACAGGAACATCCAAAGGCAGCTTTAACGGCTCGTTCGCCGCGCACTTTTTAGACTCGATTTTGGTGCCCCACTGCGACTTCAAATCTTGGATGAACGTGGTCTTCCTTGTAGCATCGTGGATGACGGCGACGTGCGTCCTGGACACAGACGGGTGATCCATGGTGAAGTCTACCACAGCGGAGTTCTTCCCAATGAGGTAGTAAGGGTGGTCTGAGATGTCCCAGGACTCGACTTGCCGGCCGTCTTTCTCCACCGAGATGTACAGCTTTGTGTCGGTTCTCACCGAAGCCCACGAGGGCGGCTCAAAGTATTCCTTTTGCTTCTTCATCTTGTATCGTAGCTTCTTGTCTTCTTCGGTTTTCTTCGTCATGTCTGCCTCTTTCCTCTTTGCCACCTGTTCTTCCGCATATTTTCTTTTCTTATCTTCTATTGTGGTTTCCTTTTTAACCTCTTGTCTAACCTCGGGTGGAGGGAGGTTCAACCCCGGTCTGGGTCCTTTTGGAAGCGGGGGAGGCAGCATGTTGCTCGGTTCCGGTTTATTGATTTCCTCTTTTTTTGTCTTTTCCCGTTGTTTGTACTCTTTGATGAGTTTTTTGTCGGCTTCGTGCTGCCGTTTTTTTTCCTCTTTTCTGCGTTTTTTCGCTTCTTTTAGAGCTTTTTTTGCCTCCTCTTCCGGGCTCAACACGAGGTCGTATTTTCGTTTTTCTCTTGCCTCGTAGTCTTGTTCCGTTAGAACTCTTGGTGCGTTGTTGTCCTGTTCGTTGTCGGCTCTTGCCCGCTCGTCCCAGTTTTGGATTCCTTCATTTCCAGTTTTTTTTCGGTCGTCCCCGTATAAAGCGTCCTCTGCTTTGTATTGCCCTTGATCTTTAGCGCTCTGCACCGCCACAGATTGCACAAAAATATCTTCCGTGCAGTTCCTTCCGTGGTGCCCTACCTTCCCACATTTGTAACAGGTGATGCCCATCCCACAGTCCCTGAACGTGTGCCCAAACTGGTGACATTTCTCGCAGTAGTCCTGTACTACTTCTTCGGACCTCTGTTTCAGTTTGAGCTTGAACCCCATTTTTTTTTTTTTTTTTTTCTGGGAATAAATTTAAGGTTAAAATGGTTGGGGGAAGGACGGGTAAATAAAAAGGAGAGGGGGAAAGGAGGGCCAAGGCGGGAAAAAAAAAAAGAAAAAGAAAAAGAAAGCATTTTCTTTGTTTTATTTGTCGAGACTAAAAAAAAAAAAAAGAAAAAAGAAAAAAAAACTAGTTGATGGCAGCGTAATGAGCTATTTTCTTTTAGGTAAAATTCCGCTCGTGCGCACAAACAATTTTTTTTCCCTCTTTTTTTTTCTTGGTTGTACTTGGTTTTTTTTTATTGCTCTCGGAAGAGAGCAACAAAAAAAAAGGGGGGGGGGTTGGGACGCAACCGCCGGATCCACCTACGGAAGCGAGAAAAAAAAAGAAGAAAAAGAGGGGAAAAAAACTAGACATTTATTATGCGTACCTTCCCTCTCCTCCCCCTCTTTTTTTTTTCAGTTGCTCATATTTTCAGAGCCGGAAAAAAAAAAAACGCTGCTTTTTTTTTTTTTTTTTTTTTTGTTTGATACTTACTAAAAAAAAAAGGGGGAGAAATCAAGGAAACGTTATAGGTGTGGATGCCAGAGAAAAAAAAAAAGAAAAAAAAAAAAAAAACGATCGCCATGGAAATGGAAACCATGCAAAACTAAAACAATGTCGACGCATTTTTTTTTTTTTTTTTTTTTTTTTTTTTTTTTTTTTTTTTTTTACAAGACCCTAGGGTTCTTGGACACGAGAGACCGGGACCTTCGCAGCTTCACTTTTGACCGCAAAATACTGACTTCGTTCCCGCCAAAAGCAAATTTTTTTGCAGCCTTTTTTTTTTTTTTTTTTTTTCTCTCTTTCCCCCCCTTTTTTTTCCTCCCCCCATACCCTGAGTAAATCCATTGCTGCCTTGTTTTTCGGCGAACACACCGCATCCTGCCCGTCATTCTGGTCCTGTGAGTCAAGTTCGTTCAAGTAAGTTACTACGATCGGCGGCATATCGTCGTTTTCCATGACAAACATCTTGCACGCACTTTTAAAAGCGAAAACAGAGCCAACTAAGCCTTCATTCATGCAGTACTGAATGCACTCCCGGAAGGCATCCAACGAGGTGCTTTCATCTGCAGCGTGCAGGGCTTTTACATACAGATAGGCCGGTTTCGCATAGGGAAAGTGTTCCAAGACGGATTCGAGCCTGGATGTGAGCTTCGAGACGGCTTTCGTGTCGGGTGGGATAACGTCAAGAAGCATGATTATTATCATCACGTGGAAGACCGTGAAGAAAGGCGTGTTGATGATCTTTTGCACGGTGGAGGCTTTCAAGTGTTTTGGGGAGAACGTTTCAGCATAGACCTCGTAAAGAATCTCCAGGAAGACGTCGGGGAAGACAAGGTTCTCGTTTGCCGCGAGGTCCAAGACAGACGAGCCCCGTTCAGCTCCCCATTTCACGTGTTTTGGCAACGCGGATTTACAATACCACATGCTACAGAAGCACGATAAGATCTTTGCGTACATGAACGCGCGTTCGTCCTTGCACTTCTGCCGTGTCAGACTGACGCAGTCTTCGAAGGCAGCTCTCCCGTCTCCTCTCAGCATGTGTATCACACATCTGATGGAAAACAATGCGTTTGCAATGCACGGCCTTGCGGGAAACCCCCGGTCCACCTGAATCGGCAGCAGGTTCAAACTTTCAGGCAGTAACATTGCATCTTCCACGAGCAGCAGTTTTTTGTAGTAGTCCAAGTACCCTGCTGTCGCAAGGATAGAAACAGGCGACTTCATGAATAAACTGAACGGGTGGGGCGGACCGACTTCCCTTGTGGATCCCTCTCTCATGATCTCGATCGCGCTCTCTAGGACCTGCGCCGTGCTCCCCTCGAAGTGCAACGTTTTGGTCCGGTTGAATAGGTTTGTGAAGTCCGTGGCACCTTTGAAGAAGGAGATTTCAATGCTAGCGAGGCAGGCTTGAAGCTGGTAGGGAGGTTCGTTTTCGTCAGTAGGATAGATAGATCTGCGAGACTTCTCCTTCTCTTTATCATCGGCTTGCTTCTCCGTCTTTCTCGGAAAACAGCAGAAGACCTTCTCGAAGCAACTGGGTGGTTTTTTCACCTCTACATGCGATTCACGACGTTTCTGTTTAGTTGATTTCTTGGGGTGGGGTTTATCGTCTAGTCCTTTGAATGAAATCGCAGATGCGTTTGCTGCCGCAGCGTCAACCTGCCCGGATTCGAACAGACACAGGACAGCATCCAAGGCCCAACGGAAAATCTCGACTTGCGTGGGCTCCGGAGGCCGTTCCTTCATCGTGCAAAGCTTTTCGGAGAACGCAATCAGCTCGGCTTCTAACATGAGCGCGTCCTCGAGCAACCCTTTTTTGATCAGTTCCTTGTAGAGGCTTGCAATATGCCTCCACGAGCCTTCCTGCAGTTGCGCTTTTCTGTAATGCCGCACCATCACCGTTAAAGGCCTATTCGGGTCCTTTTCCAAAATTTCCGCCGCGACCTGATGAAGCCTCCTGCGTTCCCTTGCCAACACCGATTTGTAAATGACGTCTCTGGCGGTGGACCGCACGAAACGAATCGTGTCGGCTCGCGTCACGGGAACGCCTCCCATCGTGATTGTGTTTTTGGCGGATTTCTTGTACGCTGGTTTTTTGCACCGATCGCACGTTAAGATACCCGACTGAAAAGCAGCTTGCACGCTGTCCAAAGAATGCTTCTCCTGAAGAAGACAGTCGGACAACAAACCATAATGGAACACGGAACCGAGCACGGCCGCCATCGAAATGACTTTTCTCTCTTGCAACGACAGTTTATCCACATCTCTCATGACAGCTGCCTCCATTGAATCGGGGATCACGGAGGAAAGAAGACCATCGACGTCCGCGTCAAGCGTTTTGTAAACTGTTCCAAGGACGTTGACGGTGACCTGTGCCTCGTCCTCAAGCGCGCGGGTCATTTCAATGATGCATCCTGGGAGGCCGTCTGCTTTCTCGCACACCTGCGCAACCAGTGAGTGGTCGAAATCGTTGCATTCTATAATTGATTTCATCAGTTCAGCGGTGTTGTCTTGGTTCAATGGGGTAATGGGTATTGTGGTGCAGTTCGGGCCGTTCAAGACACTATCGTGAAGCTTGCGGTGTCCGAGACCTTGCCCGACAAGAGGGAGCACCTCAGTTTCCTCGCTATCATCACCGTAGGACCCTGTGATGATGGACACCATGTCGGTTTGACCCATATTATTGTCGATACAGTCCAAGCGGAGCGTCCCCAGTATGAAGAACCCGCTGTCGAAAGCATCCGAGATAAACCCAGCAGACGTGTCGTCCAGCCACTGCATATCATCGACAGCAAGAATAATCCTGGGCCCGTACTGGCACTTGACAAGCTCGATGACAAGCTGGTTTATCAATGTTTCACCCTCGCCTTGTTGCATGCTGCTCAACTTCCCTTCCGGCAGCGGTATCTCTGGAAGCCTCACAACATGATGCAAAAGCGGAAGATGTTTCTTTGCTTCGGGGTTCAAATTCTCGATCAGCCACTCTATCTGTGTTTCTCTAAGCATGTTCATGACCAGCCCCTTCAGCGACATGTACTGTTCCTTTACAGACGTATCGACCGACGGCATGTAAACCTTCGGGAGTTCTATGACGCTGCACGATTTGTTGAGAACCTCGGTCTTCCCGATCTTCGCTTCGCCGGAAAGAATGATTGACGCGCCGCATCCATCGTTCTTGGTGATCCACTCGTCAGCGATTCTTTTGATGTCCAGGATTTCCTGCTGTCTTCCGTAAAGAGTGATGCTTTCGGCGCTGGGAAGGCTTTGATTGTCGAGGAGCATTGAGGAACTTGAAGAGTTGTGCGTGTTTTGTGGGGACATCCCGCCATTCGATCGCCGCTGTCGCGTGGGGGGTCGGATCCGAGGCTTTTGTTTGAGTTGGTGGCTCGACCCTGTGCTGCTCGAACTGTGTGCTAAACGGTTCGGACTTGCAGTGTCGCTATTCGATTCCGAGTCTTGCGAGAACCTCCGTTGTCGACGGCGTGCGTTCTCAAAGTTGAGAAGCGAAGCGGCTGCTGATTTGTTTTTCCCAGTGGCCCTGCTCGATCTGCTGATCTGAGAGTCCAACGAAGTCAGTGAGTTCTGTGAGGACCTGCTTGACGGGCTCTTTATCTCGGATTCATCCGAAGTCGAACACTCTTCCCCCATGACCCTTTGGAGCGTCTGCTGCCTGTCTTTGTTCGTCACCACGTGGTACTGCTTGACAGGAACGTCCTGTCCCTTCAGAATCAGAAAGTCGCCTTCAATGATCGCGATGTCCTGTTCGGACAGCTTGTCCATGCCCTTCGCGCTTGTTGTTTCTTCGTCGATGATGATGTGTCGTTTCTTTGGGGAGAACTCTTCCGCTTTGATCATCAGCCTTGCGGAAATGTTGACGCCGTCTCCCAGCACTGTGTATTCGTTACGGTCCGGGGACCCGGTGAGCCCGCAAAAAACCGTGGCACGGGAGATGCCTATGGAAACGACGCCGATCGCCTTATGGAGCTTTTTCGCAGACTTCATCGCGAAACAAACAGCGCGTACGGCGTCGTTCTCATGCCCGTGGAGAGGTATCCCGAACAAACACAGACAGATAATGCCCTTGTCGTCCATCATGACTTTGTTCAGAATCCCGTCGAACTTTGAAAGCTGGGACTGGATGATGCCTACGGCAGTGTTGAGCTTCCCGTGGATTATAACAGGGTCCTCATTGATGTTGATGGCCGACAGCTTGATGAACGCTGTAGAAACCGTCCGAAGCTCGCCTGGTTGGGATGGTGCCGATTCCACAGCTTTTATCACGGTGTCGAACACGTACATCACCGCTCTGGAAAGCGACTCGTTGGACAATGTTGGGAGTTTATGCACGAGGTTGTTCGGGATCTTCGGCTCTTTAACGAAAGACTTAAACAACCTGAAAGCGATCCCACCGAACACAACCTCGCTGGTCAGCGCTTGTGAAGAGTTTTTTCTCGCCTCTGTGATCAGTTCCTGTGTGACGACCAATTCCCCGTTTTGACCTGCAGATGCGGCGAGACCGACAGTTTCAACTGTTTTCCCAACGAGAAGGTATTTCCATTTCCCCAGATTCGGTGCACCTTTTCCGCCGACCAGCATTCCATGGACTGAACCGCACGCGCCGCCGATGTGGAGGGTCATGGTGCAGGATACAGTTGGTTGACCTGTGTCCGATTCTATTGTAAAAGAGTATTCGCTGGTTTCGCTTAACAACGCTGCACCGCATGACAGCGCTGTGGAAGCAGCGACGGGTACCGGGATCCCCTTCCATGCTACCATCATGGCATCGCCTGAGAAGAAGATGACGTCCCCTCCGTGTCGGTTCACCACGCCGATGAGGTTTGTGAAGTATCCGTTGAGGTGGAAGGAGAGCGCCTCCGCTCCTTCATTTGTGAACTTCTGCAGCATGCAAGCGACGGATGAGAACCCGGCGATGTCGATGAACAGCAGGCTGCCTTGGAACTCATTCACCCAGGACACCTCTTCTTTCTCCCCTAACCGCGGGATCACCACGTGCGGCAGCAGCGCGAGAACCCTCTCCGCGCTGGTTTTTTCATCTTGCATTCACTTCTCTCCCCCCCCCTCGCACACCTATACGTGGACATTGGGTTGGGAAAAAGAGAAAAAAAAGAAGAAAACAAAAAAGACGAAGAAGAAGAAGAAAAAAAAAAAAAATAGACTAAATAGAATGGGGAGGGGGAGGGTCAGCATTTCGGAGATAAAGGAATAACGGAGAGAGGGGAGGGGGTGTATTTTCTTGGGGGGGGGCAAAGTACCCCCCCTTTTTTTAGACCTGCTCTCCGCCGATTCTTTTTTTCTCTTTTTTTTTTTTTAAAATAACACGAATGACAATTCAAAGTTTTTAATAGCTATTTATTGCCAACATATTATGGCCATCATTTCACTCGAGAACCGCCAAAAAATCAAATTATGAGCCCCGGAAATCAAATTATGAGACTCTACCAATAAGATAATAGGGGCTTCCGGAGTGAAGATAAAATTTTCTGAAAAGTGAGATTAAAATATAAATTGAAGAAATAGTCGGTAGTCCTCCTTTTTTGAAAGGAGGGGAAAAAAAAGAAAAAAAAAAGAAAAAGGGAAAAGTAAAAAAGAGGCGGTGCGGGAAGAAAGATCGCTAAAAACGAGCCATCAGTCGCGTTCTTTCTACCAGCCCCTTTTTTTTTTTTTTTTTTTTTTATTAATATATTATTGTTCTCTCTTTTCTTGCTTTTTTCCTTCTTCTATTTTTCTCTCTTACCCTTCCAAAAGCACACAGTTAGAAGAAAGGAGAATGTTGCATAAAGTCACGATTCTTTTTTTTTTTTTTTTTTTTTTTTTTAATTTCACTCTTCGTCATTTTCTTCACTCACTGGAGGGGGGGGGCTCATAATTTAACGCGAAAGTCCCAAAAAAAGCTGACCTGCGTGAACAGCAGTGAAAGCAGTGAAGAGTGAGTGACTCAAATGACGAAGAGTGAAATAAAACGACTTACTTGCCAAATGAGCCATTATTTAACACTCGTTACCATTTATTCGGAAACTCGAGTTAAATAATGACTCATAATTTTATTGGCAATAAATAGCTATTTTTTTTTTTCCAGAGATGCGCTTATAGATTCTATTTTTTTCCCCCACCCTTTCACCTAATCATCAAGAACCTCCTTTAGATTCATCTGGCAGACAGGGCATGTGGGTTTTTCGTTAAGCAGCCACTGATCGATGCAGTTTTTGTGGTACATGTCCTTGCATGGGAGCGACCGCCGATGTTCACCCGGAACCATTTCTTCTGTGCAGATTGCGCATACAAAATGTTCCCCTTCCTGAACAGGGAGCGCTGGGAGGAGGGAGAGAAGCTCTGGGCCGAGTGTGATCTTGACACTGCCCATGTGGTCACAGAGCTCCTGCAGCTGCTCATATGACATTTCGTCCAAGTCCAGAGCCCTGTGGTCGTGCCCGTGGGAATGGTTTCTGTAATGGTGGTGGTGCCTTCTCCTCCTTGCCACCCTGCTTCCACCCCCTCCTTCAACTGTACTCTGACGCAAAGCCGCCATCGCCATCAACTCCTCGACCTCATCGTCATTGTCATTGCTTTCTTCATTATCTTCGGGTGGCCATCTAACGGGTGACCCTCGTGTAAACATTTTTTTTTTCCTCCACTTTTTTTTTTTTTTTTTTTTTTTTTGTCGAAGGGAGGGGGATAATAATAATAAACAACAAAGCCTACAACTTTTTTTGAAGCAGAAAAAAAAGAAAATAAAAGAACCTAAACAAATTTCGCTTCGCAACTCTCGCTCGAAGGCACCTCGACCACCTCGTCGTGGAAGTTCTTCTCCTGGTCCGGGAAGGACCACAGGATGGGGTTCATCGGCGGTTCGCTTGTCGTTGCGGCCGACACGGTAGCCGTTGCCCGCGCACCGTGGTTCTCGTCAGGGTGCGGATCGTCTTTTCTCCCCTTCTCCTCCCCTCTCCTTCGTACATAGAAAAACCCGCACACAGCAAAGAGACAAAATGCAACAGCAACAGCAAACACAACGAGAACCACGGTGGTGACGGTATCGCCGTTAGACGATGAAGGAGGAGGAGATGCCCCCGAAGACGAGGGTGAGACAGTTACCCCTGAAGGTCCTGATGTTCCAGGTAAAGGAAGCCCCGGACCAGGGAACACCACTCCAAAGTCATGGCTAGCAAAAGCTTCCATCACACCGCACAGATCCCTCGACACCTCCGAGGTCGTATTCGTCACCAGTTTCAAAAGCTCTGTTATCTTCTGTTCCGGAACCTGCACATACACCCCCACTGAACGTGTCGTCGATGGGTCCGGCGTGCATTTCAAACCCGATACTTGAAGCGTGACCCCCTTCCGTGCTGTGGACCCTGTTACGCTCACCAAGGCGGTGTTGATGTTGAGGTGTCGTGCGATTGTGTTTTTGATGTACTGAAGGTCCGCGGGGCCCTCGGCACCGAGGCGGAGAAAGATGGAACGGGGCATGCTCGAGCTGCCGTCGTCGCTTTTAACAAGTAGATCGTGGATGTACTCGACCCCCACGACACCGTTGGCTGTGAGCGTGCAACCCACTTTGAACGTACTGTCGATCTGGTAAGGCATGCTCGCCGTCATTTCCAAGAACACCGCCCTCCCAGTGTCCATCGTGCTGAACGTGCCCGTCAGTGTCGTGTCCGTGCTGTGCTTCCCGAACGGGGGTTGCCGGAAGACGCCTCGACTGTCCAACAGCCTGCATTGCACGCTTCCTAGCACACCCACCACGTTGGCCGGTTCGACTGGTGTCAGAATCACCGTTCTGCAAGGAACATCAGACGTGCAGACCCACTCCGCAGCGTGGAGGTACCCGTACACCTCCCCATTCGAAACGGGTTTCAATGCCAACATCGACGGGGTCAGCGGTGGGCGGGTCGTGATAACAGGAGGCACCTCTGTGGGCTGCGCTGTGGGTTGGGGTTCCCAAGTCGCAGGCATCAGAGTCGGCTCCTGCGTCACAGCGGGAACCGCGGTCGGCTGTGGAGCCCCTGTCGCAGGTGCAGGTGTATTAGGAGGCGATGTATACACAGGGTACGGTGTTACAGGCGGACCGATAATCGGTGGTGTCAACGTGGCCATCGAAGGTGGGCTGGCAGGTGTTGGGGTGTCGATGGTGGGTGTTGGTGTTGTGGGTGGGTTTAAGGTCAGCGTTCCATTCGGCCATATCGTCTTCCCTTCGTAGCAGAAGTTCACTTGCACGTTGTTCCCGTCACCAGTGAAGGTGAAGCTTCGTCTGGAGGCGGGTATTTTCTGCCTGCAGAGAGACTGTGCCGTGTCCCAAAGACATTCATTGTGCGCGTAGCACTCATCAGAGGGGCGGAACAAGCATTCCAAATCTGTCCTGTCCTCTGTCGTGCCGTACACGGCGGGAGCGCTGCAGTCCTCGCCTGCCCGGACCGCCTTCACAACGTTGGTTTCGGTGCTATGCGATCCCAGGCATTTGTAGAAGACCTCGATGTCGGCCACACGGCCGTGCGACCCTGCTGGGCCATTGTACGTCACGTAATGGAACTGCGTTGTTGTGTGATGTATGTAAAGCTCCGTCCATTGAGGCCATGGGTTCGGTGTCTGCGTGATCACGGCAAGAACCTCTTCGGTAGTGGCGGGGTGTTTTGGCAGCCCGTGGAACCTTCCGTTCAGCATCGCCCCCTCTGCGTTCTGCACGGGTCTGAACCGTATCCGTGTCAAGGCAACGGGTCTCTCGAGCTCCGCTCTGACGAATACCCCGCTCGGGTCCCACGCACCATAGCTGGTGTCCTCTTTCCCATCCCATGCTTTGGACGGATCGGTGTCGCTTGACCCCAACGGGAGCGAGCCCGTTGTTCGTCGAATCCTTGCTTGGCAGTCAACGCAATCAAACGAAATGCTCACGCTTTCGTTCCACACCGCTTTGGAGGGGACGATGCTGCATGCATGCGGTGTGTACGACAGCCCATATTTGTCCAACCCGTGGGTCCAGTACCACTGCACGCCAACGGGTTTGATAAACTGTGATTTATACGAGAGATGGAGGTTAGCAGGCACGGGGAGCCACGGGACCGGCGGGTGGTCAGGAACATCATTCTTGAAGAGGATGAAACTGATACGATCGGTGCCTTGAAGCTGCTGACCTTGCGACGCGTACTCTTTAAGGGTCCCCGCGTACCATGAGGAACCTTGCCCGCTGCCTACACCGGGCTGGTTGGCTTGCGACCCCAGCTGCGGGTTGAGGTCGATGGGCCCGTGAAAATTTTGATCGAGGAACCCTGTCACAGCGTTGTTTCCAGCACAACGACCGTTGGCTTGATTCGAGCCTGTGATGAGAGTGGGGTTGTGGCCAGGCGGTTGCCAAGCGCAGTTATGTCGCTGGTTCCTCGCAGCGCACTCCGTCTCTGTCGGGGCATAACAGTTGGTTACATCCATCGCCGCTTGTGCGTTTAGGATGGAGTGCACCACCCACAACGGTTCCCCTTTGCTGTTTAAAGACAGCAGAGTGTAATTCGAACCGTCGTCGTTCCAAGACAGCTCCACCCAAGTGTCGCACCCCTCGTTTCCCGGTGTGTTCCCCGTGCCCTGCGTCGCCACGCCACCCTGGTAAAAACAATTGTTGGTGAACGCACTGACGACCCCTTCGTTGCTCTCGACTGTTGTGCTTCTGTCACCGCAGCCTACCTCGAAGACCTCGTGTGTGTATGGGTGTTTGTCCATGGGGCCCCAGTGGAGCTTCACTTTGAAATCAACGTTTGTTTGCGTCGTTACGTCAACAGGGCTCTCGATCATGTCCTTTGCAACCCTGTCGGTCTGCTGCTGTTCAAGGGTGCAGACTTTTTGAGCGGATTGTCGGAAGCAGAGGCAGAAAAACGTCAGTCGGATCAGTGTCGGGTGTCGCATCTTTTTTTTTCTTCCTCTACCCCCCCCCTCACACCTCGCGCTCCCCCTCCCTTCCTGGATAAGAATTGGTTTAAGAGCAAACAAAAAAGGAGGGGAACAGAAAAGATTTGTCTAATTTTTTTTTTTTTTTTTTCTTTTTCTTATTTCTAAACACCCGCCATGGCGTTAAGAGCGTTGAGTTTCTTGTTGAGGTCAAGTGTCAGGTCGTCGATGATGGCCTTTGAGGGTGAGACTGCAGGCGGGGCCTGGGGGTGCGGTGGGGTGGCTGGAAAACTGTTGGTTTTCCTGTCAAGCTCCTGCAGCTTTGCAGAGACGAGACTTTGAAGTCGCGAGGCGTCTGGTGAAGACCTGCTGAGGGTGCTGAGGTGCGCCTCGATTTTGGAGAGGGCGGCCATCTCACCGTGCTGCTGTGGCTGCGGGGTAGAGTGTGAGTGTATCTGGGCTAGGAGGTCAGCTTCTCGAGCTTCCCAGTTTCTTTTTTCCGCCTCACGCAGAGCCTCCTGCTCCTCAAGCTGCAAGTCAAGTCTTTTAACCATCTGATCGATGTTTGTCTTCAAGGTTCTAAAGGCAGTTGTTAAATTCGTTCTTTCTAAATTCCACTGGGCCTCGTTGTCCTTCATCCCGGCCTCAAGACGTGCATTTATCTCCACAACTGCGAGTTTCTCTTTTTCGCACCCTTCTACCTGTTCTCTCAGCTTCTCGCACAATTCTTCCCTCATCTTTAGCTGGCCTATCAGGTCCTGGGTCACTCTTAGGGCCTCTTCTGTTTCCCTCCGCCCGATGGCCTCGCACCTCTTCAGCTGCTCCCGAAGGTCTTTTATTATATTGTCCTTCTCATCGGTAGCTCCTTCCATTTGTATGTCCATAGGGGTTCGAACGAGTTCAGGTTCCATACCCTCCCCCCTTCCCCTTCAAAGGAAATAAAGAAGAAGAAAAGAAATATATATTTCCCTGAAGGAGCCCGATCTGCGGTGCCCCTTTCCTATCTTCTTTTGGGTTTGTCGGTTTGAATAATAAAAAAAAATACTTATAATAGATCAATAACGTCTAGAAGAAAAAAAGGGGGGGGGGAGGGGGAAAGAACAAGCAAAAAATCTACATTTTCCAAAAAAAAAAAAAAAAAAAAAGAAAAAAAAAAAAAAAAAAAAAAAAAAAAAAAAAAAAAAAAAAAAAAAAAAAAAAAAAAAAAAGCTCAATCAATTATTAGAACGCCGATTACTCCGAATGGGCTGCAGTTTTTTTTTTTTTTTTCTTCCAAAGCAAAAAAAAAAAAAAAGCACCATACCGTAATGTGTACAGGACAGGTAGGGTTCCCATTGGACATCCCGGCTGCAGCAGAAGGAAGAGGAGAAGGGCTTGCGGAGGCTGTTCGGCCTCTTGCCCGCCCCCTGACAGACTTGGTGGGGGAAGACACCACATGCATGTCTAAAGGCGAAGGGGAAGAAGAAGGAAGAGGCGAGGCAACAGCAGGGTGGTGGGCTGCCGTCGGGTTGATGAAGTCAAGTTTAAGGCGCTCTGCGGGGGTAGTAGTGGGCACGCTTTCAAGAAGCAGAGACAAAGGACCTTGGGAAGGCCGTACATCTTCCTTACCACAAGGCGGCACTGGCGACACCCGACCTGTTCCATCACCACCCTTCGCCATGAGCACCCCTGTTAGCCGGTGCACAGCTTCATGCAGCCCCTCAGCTCGCGATTCGAGATGATGCTGCCTCTCCTCCAGCGAGGCTATTTCTTCGCTAGATGTGGCGGAGTGGTAGGTCTCGTACATGTTTCTGTACACCACTGCCGCCCTGCTGCTGCCACCCCGTTCCCTGCTCTTGCTGCAGGCGGCTTTTACAACATCGCCCAAGATCTCGTCAGCGGTCGTCCCTTGATAGTTGTAACCCCCATAGCCCCCATAATTTTCTTCATATATATCACTATAGCCACTGTCGTCATCCAGAACCGGGGACCACAGCATGGGGGGGGGCTCGAACCCCTTTCCTTGCTTGTTTTTTTTTTTTTTTTTTTTGGAAAGTCAAAATGAAAAAAAAAAAAAAAAAAAGAAGAGAGAAAAAAAAAAGAATATTTTTTTTTTTTGGTAAGAGAAAAAAAGAAAAGAAAAAAGGGAAAAAAAAAAAAAAAAAAGAGGCCAGTCACACCTAGAAAGAAAGAAAACAAAGAAAGGAAAGGGAAAAAGAAAAAAAGAAACGCAACCACAGGCTGCGGAGGGGGGGGGGGGGGGGGGGATTGTTTAAACTTATATTTCCACCAGAAACGGAAAGAAAGAAAAGATTTGGACGGTGAAAAATAAATTTACAGTAGGTAGCTTTAAAAAAAAAAAAAAAAAAAAAAAAAAAAAAGGTCCAAGGGGGCCAGCTTGAACTCTGTAACTTTTTTTTCCCCCCAGACTCTGCCAGATGGGCGTGAAAGATAAAAAAAAAAAAAAAAAAGACAAAAATAAGGCCAGACTTGAACCTTTCTCCTCAAGTAACAAAAAAAAAAAAAAAATGCATCGATGCTAACAGCTTTGGTAGAAAAAAGGGGAGGGGGGGGAATCCCCCATATATAAAATACAAACGAGCTTTTAAAAAAAAGAAAAAAAATCAGATCTTGTACCAGTGTCGCTGCCCGCTTGGCTAGCTATGAGGAGTGCTCGCCAGCCGCATCGTGCTCCAGATTCCCTCGCGCACCCAAAAGGAGAAAAGGAAAATACATGGGATAGAAGAAAAAAAAAAAAAAACTATAGAACAAATTTCCTCCTCGCCCCCCCCACCTCCCATCTCTCTACAACGCCGTCTTCCTAATTCGTTTTGATATCATGTCGATGCACTTTGACGCTGTGAGCCGCTGTACAGAATGGGTGCCCGAAGTGACCTCAGAAGAGATGTGCTGCATGACTTCTAAGGCCAAGGCATACAGAGCATAGGCAGTTTCTTTATTGTTAATGACCTCTTCAACAGAGGCTCGCAAGCATAGGTCTTTGGCGTGGGTGAAAAGCAAGTCATCGGCGGGTTCGATCTCGGCATCCTCGTCTGGAGGAGTGATCTTGTCGAAACACTCTGCAAGAACAGCGGAACAGGCTGTGAAAAGCTCGTTCAGCTGGGATCGAGCCGTGACCCAATCCTTCTCGTTCAGCATCGAAAGGAGAAGCTGCCGTTCACCGTGAAGCGAACCCCATGCAGACCCGACCAGATCCAACGCTCGCATGTACAAGGACATCATATTTGGCATCGACGGCGACATCCTGTTCGTCACCTTCACGATCAACTCCGCCCCGGTTAGCTTTTCCTGTATCGAGCTCCATATCGCAGTTTCTTTTTTCCGACCAAAGTCGCCGAGTTTGCAAGATGCCACCGCGGCAACAATTGCGGCAGTTGCTGCGGATTGAGCAGCCGCTCGCCATGGTCGGCTGGAAAGGCATTGCATGACCCATGGGTCTACAAAGAACTCTTCCATTCCCATTCTTCTTGAAGGGTCGGGTTGAAGCAACCTGTCGAGCAGCTCACGCAGGTTCGGTTCCGAGGTCACAACCGGTTTTCTTTTGTTCGCCTTTAGCTTCTGGAGAAGCTCGTGCGGCGTCATTGCACTGTATGGTGGTTCCCCTTGAACCATCTGGTACAGAATAACACCTGCGGAGTAAAGATCCGCCTTGCTGTTGTACCCCTTTGGAGCGTTCCCAACGGCTGCTTCTAAAACCTCCGGTGCCATGTATAAAGGCGAACCTGCGATTGTTTTCGCCATGTCCTCTCGCGGGCCGAGGTACCGTGCGAAACCAAAATCGGCGATTTTTAGAATCGCGGTTTCCGGATCGGTGCTGGATAGAAGCAGGTTTTGAGGTTTCAGATCCCTGTGGATTATCTTTCGCTTGTGGAGTTCAAGGAGGCCGTTGGATAGATCACCGAAGAGCCTTCTTGTAAGGTGGGGTTTCATCGGCTGGCCTCGGACCATGAACTTGTGCATATCCTTGCCTTGCATGAACTCGAGCATGAGAAGCTGGTATTTTTCGTTTTGCAGCTGGTCATAGAGGGTGACGATGTTCGGGTGGCGAACCTGTGTCAGGATCTCTGTTTCTCCCTTCAGCCGCTCCTGGAGGTCCTTGCTCAGATTTTTCATGTTGGTCACCTTGACAGCGATCGGCGCACCCGTTTGCAGGTCCTTCCCTTGGTACACCTTCCCATAGTTGCCCTCTCCCAGCTTGTGCTTCAACACCTCCCACCGCTTGCCTACGATGTTTCGCTCTTGTGAAGGAGTGGACTCATCGGAGTCTGCAAAGGACCCATTACGCATTTTTTTTTTCTTCTTTTTTTTTTCTTTTTTTTTTTTTTCTACCCTGGTGATGGGTTGATAAAACTAACGGAAGTGAAGAAAAAAAAAAGAGAAAAAAAAAATGTTAACTAAAGCACCCTCTCCCCTGACAGTCCGTGGGCCATACCTGCCCAGTATCCGCTGGAGTACCAAGCCTGTAGCAATGACAGTTTGGTGTTTTCGTCTAAACCTTGGAAGAACGGGGGCAGTTGCTGTTGTTGGGGTTGTTGCTGTGGTTGATGGGCAAACGGCGGCGGGGTTGGGGTTGCAGTGTGGGCGTGTTGCTGCTGCTGTTGTTGTTGTTGCACCCATCCGGTGCAGGGGATGCCCGGGGGTGGGGTGGGGCTCGCTTCTTCCCGGCAGCTTTTGACCTCCTCTTCTTCTTCCTCCTCTTCCTCTTGCCAATGTTCTTCGTCGTAGTGCTCTTCCTCTTCTTCCTTCACTTCTTCCTCCACGGTAGGCTTTTTAAACTCATAATGCACTTTTTGGTCTTTGTGGGCTTCTGCTGCGCTCATAAGCGCATCGATAAAGAGTGTGTTCCTATTTTGGTTTGACATTTTCTTCTTCTTTTTTTTTTTTTTTTGCTACCTTTGAAATTTATTTTCGGGGTGAGGCATATAAGGTTGAAAAGAAAATAAGTGGAGGGGAGTGAGTGGATGATGATTTTTTTTTTTCTTTTACTGTTTTCTTGGTTTTTTTTTCAATGATTTCTCGCCGTCATCGCCGGTTCTTTTCCTCCCAGGCATTAGCTGTCGCCAGGTTTTTCGTTTGTCTTTCCACTCCGAGACTGTTTCCCCTGTCACCTCTGCGGCTCGGAATGTATTCATTAATGTTTTTCTAGCGGTTTTCAAAATGCGTTTCATGTTCTCTGTGGGTGCCTCCTCCACCTCCTCTACAGGTTTCACTGTATTTTCTTCGACTTTAAATATAACAGTTGCAGGCTCTTCTCCCTTAGTGACGGGGTCTTCTTCTTTCCCACCGAAATCGAAGGTGAACCCGGACTGATCTGTAGGCATCATGCTGTGCTGCCAGTCCTCTTTGGTTAGCCGTTCGAGTTTGGTCGCGCCATCTTTTTCCGTCATTTTTTCTTCTTTTTTTTTTGTTGGGGTTTTTTCCCGCCCTCCCTACTGTAAAGTCTCATCAAAAGAAAAGAGAAAGGGGTGAAATAATAATAATAATAAAAACAACACTTTTTTTTTTTTTTTTTTTTTTTGAACATAATACAGAAAAGTATTTTCGGAAGGGGGGTGTTCAGACTTTTCAAACAGTTAGTGCAAAAGTTTTCTTCCTTTTTTTCTTTTTTTTTTCTTTCTTTTCCACACCGCAAACAAAAAAGCACGCTAAAAAACATTCTGTAGTTAAATGAAGGGAATAAAAAAAAAAAAAAGCGTGTGGACATTAAAAGATTATGAGTGAGTGGGGGAAGAACAGGATTAAAAAAAAAAAAAGAATAAGAATAAGAAGAAAATAAAAGAGCAAGAAGAAGAACGCAAAAAAAAAAAAAAAAAAAAAAAAAAAAAAAAAAAAAAAAAAAAAAAAAAGGACCCCTTCATAGAATCCATGCCTTCCCTTTTCTCTTTTTTTTTTCCCCCCCAATCTCAAACATAATGATTTTCTTCCCCCATCTACCCTTTGAGATCACGTTCGAGAAAAAAAAAACTTTTTTCTTTCTTTTTCTTAAAGGGGGGGCAGCAGCCCCTTCATATATTATTTATTTCAAAATAAAAAAAAAAAAAAAAAAAAAAAAAAAAAAAAACAGGTGTCCTTATAAAAGAGTAATATCTTAAAAACTCTTTTTTTTTCTCAAAAATTTCTTTCTTGGACTCCCTCTTTTTTTTTTTTCCCCCTTTTTTTTTCACGAACTAAAGTTGAAAAGGTTCACGACCGCACGCCTTGTCCATCCGCCCAATCCACTCCTGGGAAAAAAATTTTACATCCCCCCCCCTTTTTTTTTAAAAAATCCACACCTTCGCATTCGTGTTCTGCAGCACATCCTTATACAAAGGGAAACCTCGGATGGCGTTCAGCACCCCATACACATCAAGGTCCGCAGAGTTAGGCGTTTTGCCACCATAAAAGGGCTTGTCGCACACAGCAGTGTCGATCCACTTGTTCATCTCCGTGTAAAGCGCCGCCCGTTCATCACCCCCATCAAAACCAAGCTTCATAAGCTTGGGACGAGTGATTAAATGCTGAACAATAAGGTACATAACAGGTGCACCGACAGCCTTTGACATAAATTTGTTAAAAGCGGGAATCTCATCGGCGACGTCGATGTAAGCGGCTGAGTTCCACGCATCTGACAGAGTCCTGTTCAGGTTCAAAGTAAGGTACCTAATGAATTCTTCAGATGCCCATTTCCTCCATGTGGTCGTTGCTTCTGTATCGTTGGCGGCGCCCATCTTTCTCCCCAGTACCGATACTATCTCGTACGAGTCCGCGAGGTGGAGGTCTTTTTCCTTGTCTGAGGTGTGGACTTTCATGAACGGGACCTTGCTGTATCCGAGGCCTTTCATTTGGGATTTCATTAAAGGGTCGACTTCTATGCATGTGTAGGGGATTTGGTAGTGGTCTAGGAAGGCTTTCACTTTGCCGCAGAAAGGGCATGTTAGGTATCGGTAGAGGGTTACGCCGTGGGCCTTGAGGTCTTCCGCCGTGAGCTTCTCCACCTCTGTGAGGTCGTTGACGTCCTCTGCCTTCAGGGACTTGTTCTGTTTCAAGCGTGCTGCGTAGGTCAAGGACCCCGCCCCGACCACCGCGAGCGTTCCCCACATTAATTTCCCCCCGCCCACCCCGACACTAAGCCCGCCGATCTGCCTTTTTTGCATCAACGCCGTGCGTTGCGTTCCCCTTGTCAGACCTCTTCTTATAATGGTGTTCATATTTTTTTTTGTGATGGTCTTTTTTTTTTGGTGGGGGGGGATATCAGAAAGGAAAGATATTTTTATATAAAAAAAAAAAAAAAGAGAACAACAACGTACACGGTAACCAAATAACTTTTTTCCACTCAAGTCTGTAAGCAGAATTTCCACCACTGTTTACGGTAACCCACAACTTTTTTTCCACTCTCCACGGTAACCTACAACTTTTTTCCACTCAAATGGTTTTTTTGTAAAAATTTTCCACTCTCCACGGTAACCTATTTTTTATTTCCACTAAACCATGTAAGTAAGAACTTTTTTTCCACCGTCCACGGAAACCCACAACTTTTTTTCCAACGTCCACGGTGGAGGTGTGTGTGCATTTGGGAAAAACGTGTAGGCACAACCAGGGCTCGAAAAAAGACACCAAGAATTTCTCCTGGAAGTTGGCAAGGGCGATTTCCAAAGACGATTTAAAGCCAAAGCCGAGGTATCTGGCGTCTGATGTACTTCTCCACCCCTCGCCCCCCTGCCTGTGAAGGATATGCCAAGGATGACCTCAAGCCCCCTGTTGTCACGAAGTCACAGATAGGCCAGCAAAGAGGAAGCGAAGTGAGAGAGAAGGGGAAAATAAATACAGCAACTTGTAAAAACCCTCATTACTCAACCGCTGCGCCACAGCCACAATCACTCCTCGAAGTGCTGTCCCGGTTGTAGTCCCAGCCTTCAGGGTAGTCACCTATTTCTCTTAAAAGGTCTCTTTTCCTTTTCTTTTGCTATGACATCATGTTTTGCCCCCCTCGCTACATTTCGTACTAAACCCCAATGAGGCATAAAAATGTCGGAGGTTACCGTGGACGGTGGAAAAAAAGTTAGTGGTTGTATAAGGGAAATTGTTGGTGGTTACAGTAAAAAATGGAAAAAAAGTTGTAGGTTACCGTGAACGGTGGAAAAAAAGTTGCAGGTTACCGTGGATGGTGGAAAAAAAGTTGGAGGTTTAAGGCGACGGTGGAAAAAAGTTATTTGGTTACCGTGTACGTTGTTTTTCCCTAAAAAAAAAGAACACTATTTGAAAAAAAAAAAAAAAAAAAAAAAAGTACACTTTTTTTCTTTTCTTTTTTTTTTTCTTCTTTACGCAGCAAGCTCAGCATCTTCCGGATCTGTTGGAAAAGAAGAAGAAAAAAAGTTAAATGGGTAACGGTGGTGTACACACCTTCCTCCTCGCCGACCAAAGCCTTGATCGCCTCCTCGCCTAGAGGGTCTGTGGGGACACCATAGGCGTCAGTGGAGAGCGGGGTGCCGTATGCTGGATAATTTTTTTTTTTTCCTTATTTTTTTTCCCCTGATATACCTGTCCACTCGGTGTAAGCAGTCCCGTGCCGAGGGTCGACGTTGTCGGGGTGCCGCCAGAAGTGTTTGATGATTTTTGTGTCGGGGTCCTTGTCCCAAGGGTACACCCACCACCCCTGTTCCGTGTCGTGCGACCGCCAGAACTTGGCGAACGGCGTGAAATCCTGCACCTCCGCAATGGGTTCGTTGTTCTTGTTCCCACTCTTCTCCACTTCCTCGAGGGCGGTCTTCACGTGCTCCTCATAGGTCCAACCCTCACTGGGATGCGTGGGCAGGTTGCCTTGAAGAAAGGCTCGATCTTGCTCCTTCACACTTGCAAAACCAAGCCACCGGGCTTGGTTAAGAGCATAAAGCGCACAATCGGGACAACCAACACGAAGACAAGCACTCATATATGCTGTGAAGATGTTATGTTCCATGTGCACGTTGAAGTACTGCCGGTAAGAACGGAGCATTTTGGTGGCGTAGCCTAGGTCCTTGACCGTTTTGGCTTGAGAAAGTGCTGTTTCTAGGAGTTGAACCGGGGGTATTGAGGTGCCTTTTCTTGACCAGTGTGACCAAATGTAGTTGGCGGTGAAGCCAAGGTAGATTTTCTCGGTGTTTGTCTCTGCATCGAGTTCGAAATACTTTTTCTTGGCGAAGAGCTGTCGCATCCATTTGGGGTGCTGCACCTGCCCGTGGGGCCTTCTGTATGTAAAGTCTACAATACCCTTCCACCCTTGGAACAACTCCTCGTGTTTCCTCGTTTCAGCGTCGTCTCGCTGGTACACCCTCCACATCACGGGCCTCATGTGAGTCGAGACATAATCTGCGAGCCACGAATCTCTCTTCACACCGAATCCGGAATGAATCCTCACCACCCTGCTGTCCTTCCTTTGCAGCAGTGTTTGCGATTTTCTCAGTGCACCCCCCGGGTTTAATGCCATTTTTTTTTCTTTTTTTTTTCCCCCCTTCTTCGGTACGCTTATCTTTTGCTTGTCAGAGAAAACTGAAAAACTATACTTTTTTGTTACAAAAAACTGGGGGGGGGGGGAGAAGATCATCGTAAGAGCACCTTGTCGAATATTCTCACTTTTTTTTTCTTCTTTTTTTTTTTTTTTGTTTACCGATATGTGAATGTGGAATACCCGTAAACCCAAATCCGGTAAGGGGGGAATTACAACGTTTCTCTTTTCTTCTCTTTTTTTTCTTTTTTTTTTTTCTCTTGCGAATGGAAGAAATGAAGGGAGAATGTGGGAAGATAGACTTATCATAATCATTGGAGAGGAGACACTTTTTCTTTTCCCCCTCCATCTTTCTTCACCCTTCAAGATGGAAGAAATCTTTGCAGACTTCCTGAACGAACTGGCTCGCCATTTCCTGGTTATTATTTTTTTTTTCCCCCGCCTTTCCACGCCAACACAAACCTGGAGTAAAGGATGCTTAGTCACAGCCAAGTGAAATTCACGGAACGACAGCGAATCTGTTTTAGAAACATCGGCTTCTGTAACAACCTTGTGCACCCAGGCACGTAGTGCCTTACCATCCTTGAGCCACTCAAGATCCTCTTCTCCTGGAGTGAAGTGGTCCAAGTTGAGCACGTTGGACATTGAGACCACCGCCTCGTACATTTCCTCCTCCGTGATTCGATCGTCTCCTGCAAGGTTGTACATTTCAAAAATTACTTGGAGGGATTCCCTTAAGTTCCCGGTGGCGAAGACTGAGATCCCTGTGCAGAACTCCCTGAAGTTGATCTTCCCTTGGTTACCACTGTCTAAGCTGTCGAAGAAGGACTCGATGAAGCGCCAGTCGGCAGCATGGAACTTGCCTTCTTCCGAGTTGTCGTTGGTGTACACCCCGGCATCCTTCAGCCCCGTGTAGAACTGCTCCTTAGTGATCAGCCACGTCCCCCCGCTGAGCTCCCTGAACCGCTTGTGAAGCTTTCTTATTTGGCTCGAGTTCAGGTGAGTGCTCCTTTTTAAGTACCCCACCGTTTTCATGTCAATACGTTTTGGCATTGTGTTACCCATTTTGTTCTTCCTCTTTTTTTTTTTTTTTTTTTTTTTTTTCTCTCTTTTGTTCAGTACTTGAATTTCGGCTTTCAGACTTTGGTGCGTTGTGCCTCAGCTACGCCCATCAACTTCTCTATGACTCGTTCCAGTAACCGGTAAGGAGAAAAAAAAAGAAAAAAAGAAAGGGTAAAAAAAAAAAAAAAGAAATGTGACTTTACACTGATGTGATAGATTTTCCTTTAAACAAAATCCGGCTAGAGGGGGAAAAGGGGAGGGGGGTTTTTTTTTTCTCTCTTCTTCTTTTTTTTTTCTTCAAAACACCCTTTTCATCAGTGCAAGCAGACCTTCTCTCTCGTGATCCTCGACCTGAAGCTCTAGCTTCGTTCCGAGGAGAATGCAAGAAAGCCAGACCTTAGACCATGCCGGGTTGGCAGGCGATGCAAGGCCAACAATACAAGGGCCAACCCAGTGGCCTTCCGGGGTCTCGGAGGCAGGGGGGAGGAAAGGTTTGACCTCACTGTCAACCAACTGCTTGTCAAGGAGAAGCTTCATGAATGTCTCTGGAGGGAAGGTGACCTTCTTGTCAGAAGCCATGGTGCTGAGGTAGCTCGCACCTTCAAAGGCAGGCCGGTAGGAACAGGGGCACCTGTTCTTAAGGTAGCTCCCCTTTACCAAAGTGAACAGCCGCGTGCCGACAGCCTCAACCTTGACGTTGTTGCACTGTGTCACAGGGATCAGCGCGTGAAGCAGTTGTTCGGCAACTGGCGTCGTTAAGAAGAAGTGTCGTTTGCATGACTTATCATGTTCCGACATCTGGATCAGCAGGCTTTGTCCGTTCAGTTTTTCGGTAGGGGTTTCACCGAGTTTGAACCAGTTAGTGACCTGCTGCCATGCGAGGTCGAGTTCAGATCTTAGGTTGTACCACATTTTGGCGTTTCGCATGCCGCCCAAACCGGTGTTCGATTTCACTGTTTTCTCATCTTTTTTCTTCTCGCCCTCTGCGGTCTTTGTCCTGGTCCGTCTCGGGGGCTCGGGTATAACCTCTTCAGGCACGAACGTCCTTTCAAAAACTGCCAGGAAAAAGCCAGACGTGTCGTTGTGATGCGGGAGAACTCTCGCGCATTTTTCCGCCTCCGAGGCCATCTCATCCTCGATGGGGAACATCGTCTCTGTCCATCCCCGGTCGCGCATTTCCTTGTCCTCCACGTTCATTTTTTCGTGTAGTTTGCCTTCCGTGTCGGGGACGCCCCATGATCGTACGCCTTCTTGTACCTTGAACCCGGCGATCCTGGCCGGGAGGAGCTTCACCTGGTCCTTCATGTCTCGGAGGGCGGCCATGACAACAGCCTCGTCTTCCAAGGGATTGAGGGAACAGGTCGAATAGACAAGCCGTCCACCTTCCTTCAAAGAATCAAGACCTTTCAATAATATCTGAAGCTGTTTCACATGAAGCGACAGACAGTAGTGAGTCGACCAGGTTTCCCAGATGCTCTGGTCTTTCCTGCCGGTTCCGTCTCCACTGCAAGGAACGTCGGCTAGGATACGGTCGAAATAAAGCCGTTTGGCAGGGGCTTCAGCCGAAGGCCTGTCGTACAGTTTGGGGAAAAGTCGAGCGTCTGAGGACAGAACCACGACGTTCTTCGTGTGGGTCCGCTTCAACCTGGCGGGGATGACCTGGCTGGCTTTTTTCTTGTCGATCTCATTGGAGAGTATGCCGCCTGTGACAGTGACACCGGCTTTCTCAGCTTTTTGATACATGATGTCAACACATTGAAGAAGCTTCGATCCCGGAGCCGAGCACATGTCCAGTATAGTATGGTCGTGGTCGACGTCTAGTAGCAACGGGGGGAGAAGGGACGCGGCCTCTTGGAACGATGCCGTCCCCAGAGCGTTTTGTTCCTTGCACCATGACGGCATGGTTTGGTTGTCCTTGTTGTGGAAGGTCTCGTGCGAGCAAGAAACTGCTGAAACGTCTTGCGACTCGGAATCGATCCCTGCCCACGGCATCGCTGTCAGCCCTGTCGTGTCGTCTGCAAGAAGCTTCTTCAGTTCACTCTGTATCACATATGAGTATGGTCTGCATGTTGTTAGCCTCAATGCCATCGGGAGAGGTGTCTTAAGCGCGTCCATGAACTGGTCCCATTCTCCCTCAGGTACGATTTTCTGGTCCTTGTAGAATTTTTCAAAAGCTTCGCTGCCTGCTGATTGTTTTGTGAGTCCTGACCTGGCTGCAAGACGGCTCTCTGCGGTTTTCTCCACTCCGTGATGCTTCACAAGCCAGATCAGTTCCGATAGGGGCGCTGTTTCCGTGGGTTTTCCTTTCTTTGCCCGCTTTGCCTGCCACAGGATCCTGTCCACATCTTCCTTTGTTATGCTCTCACCGCTCTCCTTGCGCATGCTTTGAAGCACCTCCCAAAAACCTTCGCCACCAATCTGCATGGTGTGGCCTGCTTTCTTCGTGAGACCCGCAATGAACTCTTCTACATCAACCGCTGCTCGAATCCCTTCCAGGTTCTTCTTCAGCTCGTCCCCCCTGGGACCTGCGTCTTCCCTCTTTCTCTTGCGGCCAGGCATTTGCTCTCTCTTTTTTTTTTTCTTTCTTTTTTTCCCCCTCTTTATTTCTCCTTTTTTTTTGTTTCGGTGAAAGAAAAAGAAGGGGGGAGGGGGACGGTTTGGCTCGAGGAGAAGAGTGGTCGTGGCCGTGTGCCACCAAAGTAGGATAAAAGAAATTAACAAAAATCACCGGACGCATACCCATTTATTTTGAATTTGAGAGATTTTACTCTCACCCTTTCCTTTCATGTTTCGCTCAATGGAGCAAATCCCTCTCGAGGGGGCGACCGGGGCCAGTTCCGGTCACCAGAGGTCCCAGTTGAGAAAAACGACGAACTGGGGGTCAAGGTCCCCGTCCGAGTCACGTAGGTCTACGCGGCTTGGAATTAAAGTAATTCAGCCCTCTTCGGCTGTTAGGTGCACGGGTTGGCAGAGTCCACAGCTCCATCTGCTTGCAGAAGAACTGGTCTTCGTCCTCCCTGTAATATTTCCATGCTTCCCTTCACCTTTCCCCTTCCCAGGTGTTGCTCCCCCATGGTGGCACCTATTGGTATTTTGAAAAAAAAAAAAAAAAAAAAAAAAAAAAAAAAAAGCACCGGAAGATAAAATGTCCGGAAGCTCTGGCGGTCCAGATATGTTTTCTTCCAGACATTTTCCTGGGACCCCCTTTTTTTTAAGGGCTGGACCCGAAAACGGATGAAACTAGTTTCTGTAGCAAGAGAAAATCAAACGAAAATCAGAGAGGCGTGTCAGGACGAGCTTCGTTTCCGTTTGTTCTTCTTCTTCGGTTGAAATGTCCCCCCTTGACCCAGCAAACTTGCTGAGGCCGAGGCCAGGCGCACTGCCAAGGCAGCAAACAAGACGGCCAGACGTGCGGACAGGTAGGACGCTGCTTGCCCCACCTGTGGGGCTTGGGGAAGCCTGTAGCAAACCCCCCCTGATCCTACGTTATTTTGGGTTGGGGGTCTTTCTTCCGGGCCCGCAGCGCCACCTGCAAGGCCGAGAACCCACAGAATCCATTTTTTTAAAGCTTTTCCCAGGGCTTTGGAATTCTTAGGGGGGTGTGTGGGGGTACAGGGCTCGGGGAAGCCTCCGCAGGGCCGGCAGGGCGTGGTCATCTTCCGCATATATAGGGGGTGATTTTCCGCATATAGGGGGTGATTTTCCGCAAAAAGGGGGTGATTTTCTGCAAATAGGGGGTGATTTTCCGCATATAGGGGGTGATTTTCCGCATAGAGGGGTGATTTTATGCATTTTGGGGGTGATTTTCCGCACAAAGGGGTGATTTTCTGCAAATAGGGGGTGATTTTCCGCATATAGGGGGTGATTTTCCGCATTTTGGGGGTGATTTTCTGCATGTTGGGGGTGATTTTCCGCATTTAGGGGGTGATTTTCCGCACAAAGGGTGATTTTCCGCATGTTGGGGTGATCTTAGGGGTACAGGGCTCGGGGAAGCCTCCGCAGGGTCGGCAGGGCGTGGTCATCTTCCGCATATTTAGGCTGGGTGGCGAACAGGCAGCAAACTACACGGGCTCAGAATCTTGGTTACCCGGGGGCGCCCCGGCTGGGGTTGAGCTGCGGAACGCAGAAGAAGCTACAGCTAGGTTGAGGTGCGCCCCCTGTAATCAAGTAAATGGTGCTTGTGCAGGGTGCCCCCACCGGCTTTCTTTAAATCATCGAGTTTTTTGTTTTGCAGTAAAATAATAATAATAATAATAATAACAATAGCTTTTGTGCCAGCAATAAGCAGGGAGGGGCCACCTCTCTCTGCTGTGGAAGGTTTTTTTTTTTTTTTTTTTGAAAAAAAAAAGAAGGAACGAGGGTAATCAGATTATAGAGGGGGGTTAGGAGTGAAGAAATTTCTGAACTATCAAAAAAAAAAAAAAAAAAAAAAAAAAAAAAATTAGACTGATTTATCACATGAGCTGTTCATGGAGATCCCTTTTACCACCATGCCGCAGCTCTCTTTGTTATTTCTGTTGGTTATGCGCACACGCACGTTACCACCACGAACATGGCTCATCAACTGAAGCGTCTTTACAGTTAGAGGTCCATAGGACTGGGGCTGGAATTCTGGGAAGGAAACGCACGTGATGTTGATTTGAGGCCCCGAGCACAGTTCAAAATTCAAGCTCGGAATGAGGTCGCACCCAGTCCCCCACGAGAACAGCTCCAGATGTACGGAATTTACGAATTGTTGATCAGCCGGGGAGTATGGTGCTATCCATTCACCGAAAGACGCGTTGTCTGGCTTCCACTGGATATGAAGCTCGTCGTCGGTGCTGGTGGGTTGTACTTTTCCTTCTTCATTGCTGGTGTTCAATGAGAACTTCACATTAATCCCGCAGTTGTTGCGGTAATTCTCATTCGTAAAACGTATCTCCAGCGGGCTTGCCTCGATGACCACACTGGGGTACAGTAACTGCTTTTGGTAGACATTCGAGTGGGGTATATAGAAGCAATACCCAGACGGTTTGTCGTCCGGAACGAAGCACAACTCGATTTGAAAAGAAGGGGACGGGAAACAGTTTGTTCCCCATGGTGCCACATCCAGTTCCATTTTGGACAACAAACTGTTGGGTCCAGCAGAAGGATAAGGAAAGCTGTAGCTGACGTAGTCGTTGGGGCCCTTCGTTTTTTTCTGTGCCTGAAAGGAACCAGTGATGGTGGCCCCAGTGCACATCGTGCTTGCCAGTGCTACTAGCAATAAGCGCTTCATGTTTTCGAACTGTTGATGTTGACTTGAGGTTTGCTTTAAAGTAATGACTGTTACTAAATAAAAAAAAAAAAAAAAAAGATTACTTTTTTTTTTTTTCTCTCTTTTCGTTTTTGCACAATAAGTTCTTGTGGCCAAATTGCCAAGAAACGAAAACTGATGGGAGGGGGGAAGGAAAACGTGGAACATTTTATTTTTTTACCCCCCGTGTTTTTTTTATTCGCGTACGAGTCAAAAAACAAGTACCTCGGTACTGAAGGTTGAGGCGAAGGGGGCAAAGGGAAAAAAAGGGGGGGGAGGGAAAAATAGAAGCACCTTCATATCCCTAAAATGACATGCAAGAATTTGAAAAAAAAAAAAAAAAATGTACAGGCTACTGAGAAAATTATTGCAGCATTTTAGGGGTTTATACACAAATGGATATGAAAGGAAGAACAAAAAGAAATCAAGGGTAGAGGAGAAACAAAGTTGGAGAGGGAGTGGCTCCCTCTTTTTAATTCCTTCTTCTTTTTTTTTTAGGGTGGTGGGGATAACATGGAAATATAAGAAGTACATCAGATGTGTTGTTCGCTGTTGACCTCCTCGTCGGTCATCACCGGTAGCGCCCGAGTGGAAGAACGTAACGCAGATGCTCAGGGTGACGAACAGGCAGCAAACTGCACGAGCGCAGAATCTTGGTTACCCGGGACGCCCCGGCTAGGGTTGAGCACACCGCACGCATTAAGGACACGACGCGGAACGCAGAAGAAGCTACTGCTCGGCCGAGGGGCACCCCCTGTAATCAAGTAGGTAGTTCGTGCTTCATTGCACGCTTAACGCCACCTAGTGTTGCAATCAAAGCCCCATTTTTTTTCTCCTTTTTTTTCTTTATCAGATGCAGAAAAAGGCGGAGGGAGAAGTGCAACGAGACCGGTTCACCACATCTCTTCTTTTCTCTCCAAGGAAAAGAGAGAGAAAGAAAAGAAAGTAGTTGTTCCTTCCACAAAGCAGTCCCTTCCAACCTTTCTCCCTTTTAAACTCCCATCTCAACAAAAAATTTTCGATTTCAGGCTATACCTGCTAAAGAAGCAGGGGGGAAAGCGGGAGGGGGAAAAAAGAATTTTTTTTTTTTGGATCGAAAAAAAATGGAGGAGAAGATTTTAGAGTAAAGAAGGAAAACAGAGAGAAAAAAAATAAAATAAAAAGAAACGTTCGCTCATGCAAGGAAAGAAGAAATAAAAAAAAGCCTCCACGCACAGGAAAACTAAAAAAAAAAAAAAAAAAAAAAAAAAACATCACGCAGACGGTGTGAACCTGAGGAACGCACTATCTCTGATCCCAATTGTTTCAGTTGTGAAGGAACCGGTGTGCACACCGAGGTCCTTGTGGTTCCAGATGTCTCTGATGGCATACGGTGTACTCGGTGACAGTCCGCACAGAGAAAAAGTAAGAGTGATAGATCTTGAGCCCATGACGTCGTTGTTCAAGGCAAAGACGGCTGCGCTGGAGTTTTCAAGGGGCTTGCCCCATATCTCCACAAGCCCATCCAACTGCAAACCGTACATCTTTCCAGGGTGGCCTGCCCACGCTTGGTTCACCGCGATTGCCTCTTTGTTGCTAATAATATCCCACACCTTGTCCACATCAGCATCTTTGTTGAGATCGAGCCCGAGAATCAAAGGCGCTGAGATCACGCACCATGCCCCGAAATGGCTTCTGTCTTCGTTAAGAGTGCGCAACCTGCCGACCTCAAGCATGTCAGGGTAAGCCCATGCCCCAGGCCGCGAAAGTGGAGGGTTGCCTTGGAAAAGTCTTGTCGACTGTAAATTGAACATAACGGAGTCCCAGAATGCCTTGATGTCAGGCGACGATCTGAAAAAATTGTAAGGACAGTCGGAAGGGATCCCAGTACCTGTGCATGGACCGTCGCCGTGAGCTTGGCCAGGTACGGTGTAGCCCCAGTGGCAATTTTCAATCATCACCGGTCTGCCGGTTTCGTTGAGTAATTGTGCCCACCATGTGAGGTTGCGGAACTCACCGCAGTCGTCGAGTTTCAAGCCGTCGAACTTGAAATCGACGAGTGCTTTGACGGAGTTTTGCATGTGTTTCGCGATGTACTGGGGGTTGGCTTTGAATTCCCGTTCCTTGCAGATGCAGTTGTTCATGTACCATCCTACCTTGAGGCCTTTGGCGTGGCCGTGGTCGACCATCTTCCCCATGTCGGGGAACCTTGCGGTGTTGATGATGGGGTTCCCTTCGCTGTCGTGGAAGGACCCGTTGACGCCGGCACCGCATTGTTGCCAGTTGTCATCTAGCCCGCACGACACGTACCCCAGGTCTGTGAGGCTTGTCAAAACCCCGTTTACCGTTCGCTTCCTCTCCGCCATGCGGTCCATGACCGACTCCATCAGGGATTGGTTCACGTTCCCACCATAGCAGTTCCAAGACCGCCACCCCATGGGCGGAAGCATGCCGTACCCGTTATCGATCCCATGCGTCAGAACGACAAGGTTTGCAAGGAGACATGCCATGGTTTGTCTTTGCATTTTTTTTTTTTTTTTTTTTTTTTTTTTTTCCTCCTTGGTGTGGGGGGTTTTTTTTTTGCTACGAATGAGATCGGAAGAAATTAAAAAAAAAAAAAAAAAAAAAAAAAGGTCTTTCGAAAAATCGAACTTCCACGTTTTGCCACTGCTGTGTGGCAAATACCTGAAAGGGCCGGTGGTAACCCCACAACCACAAAGGGGTTTTTGTTCCCGTTCTTCATTCTCATAACATCAACCACCACACCGCACTTTTTTTTTCTCCAAAGGATTATACAACGGCTTTTTGTTTCACAACCCAAGCCGACTTAGGAATAAAAGAAAGGTCAAATCAAAATGCTCTTGAGCACATCTTGCTTCGGGGCTTTGTATTTTTCTTTCCTTTCTCCCTCCTTTTAAACTCTGATGCTCTTTTTTTGCAGTGTGGCAGATACCTGAAAGGGCCGGTGGTCTGCCAACCCAAGCGGGTTTGCAGGACCAAATTGTTTCAATCTCTGTTCTCATTAACATCAACCACCACCACCACACTGTTTCTTTTTAGAGAAAAGGGTCAAACCAAAATGTCTTTTAACGCATCGATTGTTGCCTCTGGCGATGTGTGGTGTATCGCGGTACCGCCCTTCTTTCTCCACCACAGGCAGGTGTCTTCCGCGTCGTCTATGAGCAGGTTGCCCACTGTCGACATTCGTGGTTTCTCGTGTTTCATGCATGTTATTACTGTGACGTGGGTTCCGATCTGGGTGGAAACCCATTTTCGTTTTTGAGGAGCCGCCCAGTTTCCTCTGGGGAGGCCTGTTAAGATGATGGGTTGGTGCGGGACGAGGTGGTCCCACATTGGTCTTGCACCCTCCATCCATTCTAGATTTTCAAAGAACCCGTCGGCTTCCTTGAGCTTGTTCCATCCGGCTGTTGGGTTCGCTTTCAAATCCGTGACGCCTTGTGTTTTCAACCCTTTTTCAAAATCTGCAAGAACTCCATCCAAATCTACAAACACCCTCCACCTGCCTGCCGATGGCCTTGGTAACGGGTGCCATCCTCCTGTAATTGCTAAAAGTTTGTGAGCTGTTCTTCGGAGTGACATTCCTTTTTTTTTTTTTTTTTTTTTTTTTTTTTTTCTCCTTGGGTGGGATTGCTAGGGGGTGGATAAAAACAAAAAAAAAAAAATTCAACACCCCTTCCCCCAACTTTTGTTCTTGTTTCCTCTTTTTTTTCCTTTTTTTTTTTTTTCCTCTTCACTCCTCTCTTTTTTTTTTTTCTTCCCTTCTTTTCCTTGATAACAATTTCAGCGCCTCCTCAAAAGAAGGAGGGAGAGGCACAAAAAAAAAAGCCTTGTACCTAAGACCTAATCGTGCATACCAGGGGAGGTGAAAAAAAAGGAAAAGAAGGGTGACCCAGAGGGAGAGGGGAGAAAAAAAAAAGGGGGGGAAACCAATTAGGCACCATGTGTAAACACCTTCAGTTCAGCAATAGAATAATATAGAAAATGGTTTTCGTTCCTTTTTCTTTTCCCGTCCCCTCTCCCCCCCCTTCTTTTAAAGTACGAGTAAAAAAAAAAAGAAAAAGGAGAGGGGGAAAGAAAAAGTAATTTCGCTACACCCGCCGCACTTCGGGACGAAAAAAAAAATACAAAAAAGATTTTTTTGACACAAAAAAAAAAAAAAAAAAAAAAGGAGGGGAGAAACATGAGCAACAAAAGGAGGGCAAAACATAGTAACAGGATACCCACCTCGATTTAATTTTCCGTTCCCTTCATCTTTTACAAAAAAACAAAATTCACTTTTTCTTTAACTTAACTAGGATCTTCTTCTTCCATTTTTTTTTTTTTTTTTTTTTTTTTTTTTTTTAACCAAGAAAAGAAAGAGAAGAAGAGAGAGGAAAGGAAAAGCAAAACAAAAAAAGTTAATGCATTTCACACGGCTGAAGCCAAATGCCAAAAAAAAAAAAAAAAAAAAAAAAAAAAAAAAAAAAGAGAAAAACAACGTACACGGTAACCAAATAACTTTTTTCCACTCAAGTCTGTAAGCAGAATTTCCACCACTGTACGGTAACCTACAACTTTTTTTCCACTCAAATGGTTTTTTGTAAAAATTTTCCACTTTCCACGGTAACCTATTTTTTATTTCCACTAAACCATGTAAGTAAGAACTTTTTTTCCACCGTCCACGGAAACCCAAAAATTTTTTTTCAACGTCCACGGTGGAGGTGTGTGTGCATTTGGGAAAAACGTGTAGGCACAACCAGGGCTCGAAAAAAGACACCAAGAATTTCTCCTGGAAGTTGGCAAGGGCGATTTCCAAAGACGATTTAAAGCCAAAGCCGAGGTATCTGGCGTCTGATGTACTTCTCCACCCCTCGCCCCCCTGCCTGTGAAGGATATGCCAAGGATGACCTCAAGCCCCCTGTTGTCACGAAGTCACAGATAGGCCAGCAAAGAGGAAGCGAAGTGAGAGAGAAGGGGAAAATAAATACAGCAACTTGTAAAAACCCTCATTACTCAACCGCTGCGCCACAGCCACAATCACTCCTTGAAGTGCTGTCCCGGTTGTAGTCCCAGCCTTCAGGGTAGTCACCTATTTCTCTTAAAAGGTCTTTTTTCCTTTTCTTTTGCTATGACATCATGTTTTGCCCCCCTCGCTACATTTCGTACCAAACCCCAATGAGGCATAAAAATGTCGGAGGTTACCGTGGACGGTGGAAAAAAAAGTTAGTGGTTGCATAAGGGAAATTGTTGGTGGTTACAGTAAAAAGTGGAAAAAAAGTTGGAGGTTTAAGGCGACGGTGGAAAAAAGTTATTTGGTTACCGTGTACGTTGTTTTTCCCAAAAAAAAAAAAAAAAAAAAAAGAAGAAAAAAAAAAAAGAAAAAAAAAGCGGGTGGAGTTTCTAAGAAATGGTAGTGTTTGCGCTACTGAAAGGGCTTTCCCCTTTTTTTTTGAATTCAAAGTTCTGTGGATTCTGAGCCCAAGGTTTACAACGAATATACATGCAGTTTGAGACTGGAAAGAGAGAAGGAGGAGGGGGGGGGGGACCCGATCACCTTACATGATCGAGGAATAAGGAGAACGATTGCAGTTCGCCCTCTGTATTACCCATACCCAGAGTTATCTGTTAGCCCCCACAGGGCCGCATTTAATGAGAGGGTGGGAGGAAAGAAAGGAGAAGAAAAGAAGAAAAGTGTTTAGACTCAGAATCCATAAAGTGTCAAACCGCCTGCGGGAAAAAATAGGGGGGGGGAAAATACCACTTCCGAGATGCGACTTCCACTGCTGTGTGGCAAATACCTGAAAGGGCCGGTGGTTACCCCTGTAGGTCAAAGGATCAGCAGGGGACCTTTTTGTTCCAATCTCCATTCTCAAAACATCAACCATCACACCGCACTTTTTTTTTTTTTTTTTTTTTTTTTCCTTCCCCTAAGAAATACAGGCTTTGGTTCACAATTCTAGCGGCATGCAGAAAAAAAAAAAAAAAAAAAAAAAAAAAAAAAAAAAGGAACTGCCCACATCTGGGCAAGTTGTGATTATAAAAATGGTTCAAATCTGACCCCCACGTGTTTCCCATCCTTCTTCTCCCAATTCCTCAAAACGGGTTTGCTACCTTCGCAAGCGAGAGTAGAATATCACTCGCTTGAGGGACAAGCTGCGACACCTTTGCCTGCGGGATTTTTTTTTTTTTTTTTTTCTTTTTTATAAAAATTTTTTCCACACCAATTTCTCCGCACCGCTGCGGTTCTCCATCACTTCAGTCATGTTTCCTGTGAACCCTTCCGTGGGGGGCAGCTTCCCGCTTCCCTTCTCGCTGAAGAACAAACACAAAAGGTCAGCCATCAAAGGATCGTGCCCACCAACAGGAGACTCTATAATCGGCGCGGTGTGGGTATGCCCTTTCAACAGTTTACAACAAACCTTCACATCCCGGGCTTCGAGCTCCGCTGCCAACCTACACGACGACCACGAAGGTACAGTGTTATCCTCTGTACCATGGAAGAGATATGTCGGTGGAAAGTCAGGAGGGAGGGATTTGAGCCTGGTGTCCAACATAGAAACAGGAGAGTATTCCTCAAAAGAACCCTCAAAAATCAACTTCACAACGTATTTGTACAACCCGCGGGTTTCGAAGAAATCAGCCAGACCGAGGATATCATAAGGCCCTGAAATGCCTACGAAGGCTGAGATGCTTGATGGGGACCATTTTGTGGGTGAGATACATTGCCCGAGGAGAGCTGTGATTCCCAAGTGCGCGCCTGCCGATTGTCCTATGAGAACTACATTATCAGGATCGCCTCCGTATACTTCAAGATTTGCGAGAACCCATGCCACCGCGTCATCGGTATCAGAAATCATGTCTGAAATGGTGGCTTGAGGAAAGTTTCTGTAGTCTGGTAGGAAGCAAACGACACCCGCTGCAGAAAGAAGCCTAGCTAGTAAGGCACCCCAGCCTTTGTACCCCACGATCCATGCACCACCTACTAGAAAAATCGCAACAGGGTGCTTTTGTTCCTGTTTCCGGTTGTTGTGGTGCCTTGCAATGTATGAGTAAGCTGGGCCTGGAAGGTATATGTCAAGAACAGACCTTCCCTGCGACTCTTTGTCCTTGTTGTAAGGAACGTCTCGAAGAATGGAACCTGATGTGCAGTAGTGCCATGTCATGGGGAGGAAGACTTGGATCAGTAATAATGCGACGAAGGTGATGATTCGTCCGAGCAGCCACAGCCATCTTACTAGCCTCATTGGACCTGCTGTTATGATGAGTTGTGCGGCCCATTTCAGCAGCAGCCAGCACACGAAGATCTTGTGTCGCAGCCACTCGTAGAAGGTCTCTCCGGTGTGGTCTGGCCAACCTGCTTCGTCGAAAAACATCTCGGAGGGCTTCTTGGTTTTCCCTTGCGGTTTCAAATCCCCCACCCTGGGTGTTTTGTTCACCACGGAGAAGGTGTGGTGGGTGGAATCCTGCGATATTATCGGACACATTTTTTTTTTTTTTTTTTTTTTTTTTTTTTGTTAAGTATGCGGTTTACCACGCTACCCGCCGACCTGTTTAATCATTTGAAGGAAAAAGAAAAAAAAAGAGGGGGGGAAGGAAGAAGAGGGAAAAAAATTTTAATTGGGAAAAAAAAAAATCTTTTTTTTCCCTCCTTCTTTCAGAGTACAGAAAAAAGAAAAAAAAAATGCTTTAACAAGAGAGGGGAATATATAAATAAAAAAAGAGCGACTTTTCTTTTTTTTTTCTTTTTAGAAAGAAAATACAATGGAATAAAGATAGAATTTTCTAAAAAGAAAAAAAAAAAGAAAAATCAAAAAAAAAAAAAAAACAAGGCAAGAGAGAAGAGAGATTAAATTTTCTTGGGCTTCACAACCTTCGGCTTGAAAGAAGGTGGCAAGAGGGTCCCAAGAATGCGGTTTTTTGCTGCGGCAATCTTTTCAGGAGCATCGTTAACAGACCCGAGATACCATTTCTTCCCAGACATGCTTGTTTGGTACTGGTTTTTGTTCATTTTCTCTGCCCGCTGATCGGCCACCACAAGGAAGATGCCTTCGGTCAAGGCCTCCTGTGCCTGCCACATCATGTGCACATTGACTGTCCAGCGGTCCTCCTCTTTTTGTTCATCCCAGGAACAACAGGAGGTAGCAGCACCTTTTTTCACTGTTTTGCCTTTCAACTCCCATGCGCTGTCAGAATACGTCCAACGGTGGCGATACCCCGGCTGGCAACCCCTTCGGGCTTTTCCATAACTGTTTACTTGGTCTTGCATCACAGAATCGACCATTGTATTCTTGCGATTTTCAATAACACCGTGGGGAATGGGCTCGCTTGGGGCAGAAAGCCAGCCTGCTTGGAATTTATCGCCTTTGAGATGAACGGAAGCTGACTTCGAACCGGTGCCCTCATCTGGATACACTGACATTTCCCCGATGAGGTACCACAGCCAGGTGGACCCGTCCTTGGGGCCTTGGTAGTTGGATTGGACCAACTTGGATTTTACGGCGTTGTATTCAAAGCAATCTGCGTTGGCAAGGTTTGGGTCGGAAGCGATTTCTTCCCATGGCATTTTTTCACCTTCCCCTGTTCTTTTCGGTTTTTTCTCGACGGGTTGGGTTGTCGGAACGGTTTCGGGTTCGCGTGCTCTTTTACTGCCGATTTGCGATTTTTCACAAAGGGGCACCGGTGCATCCCATTTTGCGTATTGTGCGTCGGCGTTGAAGTACCTCTCAACAGAGAGGTGGAGGTCCCCGCTGCTTCGCTCCAAGCACCTTTCTGCAGTGTCCTTCGTTGTGCAGGTTGCTTCCATGAACGAGTCTATTTTTTCGTCATGGCTCATTGTCGGCTTCTTGCCAGAACACATTTTTTTTTTTTTCTTTTTTCTTTTTTGTTGTTAGAAAAACACACTTTTTTTTGTATAAAATTTGGTTGTTGTTGCATCTTTAAAAAAAAAGAAAGAAAACAAAAAAGAATTGGAAAGAGCTGTGGGGTGGGGGGTGGGGTTAAGAATAAGAAAATGGGGTGGAGGGGTTTTTTTTTTTTTTTTTTTTTTTTTCTGAAAAAGAAAAAATCGCAGCAACAAAAAGGAAAAAAAAAAAAAAGGAGAACGATTAAAAAACTTCCACATTTTGGGTTTCTTTTTTTTTTTCAGAAAAAAAAAGGGGGGGAGTATACTTCTTTAAAAAAAAAAAAAAAAACAAACTCTCGGATTAAATCCCTTTACATTTACGAAGCAAGTAAAAAAGGACCACCCCTTCGTCATTTTCTTTCCTCATATGCCCCAGCCCAATTCATGACTCAAAATGACAAAGGGCACTTACCGCCAAAAGTCTGGGGAGACGGGAAAAGTGAAGAGTAAAGAAAGAGAAGAAAAAAAAGAAGGAAGAAAAAAAAAAAAGAAAGAAAGGAGCAAATACCTCCACGTCAAATAAAAGAAACGTTCACGTATTTTTTTTCATGCCCCCCCCCCACTTTCTTTCCCCCCTTCTTTTCTTCGCCTATATTCCTCCCATTTAAAAAAAAAAAAACTTAATTGGCGCTTCAGTTGTTTGTGCGCACAAGCGGAATTTTACCTAATAAAATAACTCATTACGCTGCCATCAACTAGCTTTTAGTTTCGACAATAATATTGTTAAAACAAAACAAAAAAAAAAAAAAAAAAAAAGGGAAGTCAATAGGGATTAAGATTTTTTTGTCAGGGGAAAAAAAAAGGGGGAGGGAAAAAAGAGGAACATAAAGGACTTTTTTTTTTTTCTACCCACGTAACGATATCAGGAAAAAAAAAAAAAAAAAAAAAAAATTACCACTTCACTTTCTTTTTCAGTTTTTCCGCACTTCAGTTCTGCACAGTGGGGACGGACAAGAGAAGACCCCCATTGTTGTACTTGATGGTCAAGGCCAGGTTCGCGTTCGAGTTGGCGTTCTGGTAAAGAGCGTTCATCATGTTGAGCCCCAACGCCAGCTGGTGTCCTTTCTTGATGTCAACGCACGCACTGCGGAACTCCAGTTCAGGAACAGTGTAGTCCTCACCAGCCTTGTACCCCGCCCAGATCCCCGTGGGGGTGTGCGTCACAAGAGTCGCAGTGTGCCCAAGAAGCCCGCTGTTGTAGGAGTAGATGTAGCCGTACACCTGGAACCTGTCGGCCGTTGCCGACACCACAAGGTCTTTCAGGTGGATGTTCCCACAGACCCTTGTGTCCTTCTCGAACTTCTCTGTCAAGAATGCGATCTCGTGGTTCGGGTCAATTTCGCTGAGCTTTGCTCTAATAGGCACCACCGGCTTGAACACAGGTGCGATGACAGGTGCACCACATGACATTTTCGTGTCGTTCGTGTAGTGGATGGTGTCCGGTCCTGCCGTGGTCGATGCCCCAAGGGTCCCGAACTTGCTGCCCCCCCTACCGCCTGCCCTGTACTGCATGACGTTGTACCCTGTGCTGGGCGGCCACGTGTCGAATGTTTCATGCACCATCTCAACCTCCTTGTTCCCAAGCGTGATCCTCACAAGAGGAGGCTTCTCAATGTTGTTCTGAACACCCTTCAGGAAATGGTCCAACCAGTCATCACAAGCATCCCATATGGCAGTGTCGTTCTGCCCCGGGACAAGCCCGCGAAGCTCCGCCTCGGCATGGGTGCCCTGGTTGAGGAAAAGCCTCTTCGGCCCCTGAAGCTGCTGCCAAAAAGTGAGCTGGAAGTTGGAGTGGAACAAATTGTCTTCTTGGTTGTTCGAGATGAAAATGGGAACCTTGCGGGAGTTGAGCTGAGTGAGGAAATGGTCGGGGCTCCTGAGGTCACCCCACGCGAGGGTGGCGTTCACATTCTCGTAGTTCAAAAGGTTGTGCTGCATTTGGTAGAGGATGGGGGGAACATTGCCGGTGGAGTTGGCGCCGCCCACGAGGATGTCAGACCAGACAAGGGAAGGGGCGTACTGCCACCACAATGCATCGATCATGTTCTTCCAGCCAGAGAGGGCAAGAACGGCCTTCACACGGGAGTCGTTCCCAGCACCCATCAAGGACAACCCGGCACCATAGCTGATACCGCCCAGAGCGATGTTGTCGGGGTCGGCCATGGGCCATTTTTGCAGGGCCCAGGTGATGACAGCGGTGATGTCTTTCCAGTCGTCTGGGCCTGCGGTCCCGATCTGGCCGCCCGACCCGAAGAAACCCCTTGCCTCGTACTCGAGGCCCACGTAGCCCTTCTTCGCGAAGCGGTTCACGGGGGAGATGTACTCTTCGCTAGGGGCGCCCCACGAGTTGATGAAGATGATCAGGGGGAACTTCTCCGTGTTGTTCGTGGACACAACGGGGACGAAAGAGTTGGCATCCAGACCGGTCCCGTCCCAACTCTTGATGCGGTGGATCCCGAACACTACAGGGTACTGTGTGACACTGGCTGCTGCCAGCGTCACAAGCATGCTAATGCTTGTCATGTTTTTTTTTTCTCTTTTTTCCTTTTTTTTTTTTTTTTTTTTTTTTTTTTGCGAAAATCAAAAGAGAAGAGGGGGGAAAGAAAAAGAGAAGAAGTTCGACCACCGTTTAGGGTATTTCTATCTTTTTTTTCCTCCTTTTTTTTTCTTTCTTTTTTTTTTTTTTTTTTAGTTTCTCGCTTTTTTTTTTCTTTCTTCCTTTCCCTTTCTTTTTTCCATTGAAGGTGAGTAGCATCCCTATTCTGGCATGGAAAAAAAAAAAAGAAAGAAAAAAATGAGGGGGAGGGAGGGGGGATGCGGATGTGCTGCCATTCCACTTTTCTTAACAAAGCGAAAGTACTGTGTGCTTACATTTCTTCTTCTTCTTCTTTTTTTTTAAACAGAAGAATCCCCTCTTTTTCCTTTTTATCATCATGTTAGGAGGAATCGTAAAACTTTTGGATAAATTAAAAAAAAAAAAAAGAAAAACAAATGTAAGCGCATCTCCTTCCTTCTTCGAAGATCAACTCCAACCCCAGGAAGTGGGGGAGCGTGGGGCGTGGCTTTTTTTCTTTTTTTTTTTTTTTTTTCATTGATTTCATGTTAGCATTTTTTTTTTATTTAAACGATAGGAAAAGACACGGGAAGAAAAAGAAACAAAAAAAAAAAAAGGAAAAAAAAAAATTCAATTCATTTCTCAACTCTGCACAGTCGGAACCGACAGCAACGGGCCCCCATTGGGACCATACTTGATGGTCATAGAAACACCTGCATTCTCGTTCGCGCTCTTGTAAAGGGCGTTCTTCATGTTGAGCCCCAACGCCAGCTGGTGTCCTTTCTTGATGTCAACGCACGCACTGCGGAACTCCAGTTCAGGAACAGTGTAGTCCTCACCAGCCTTGTACCCCGCCCAGATCCCTGTGGGGGTATGCGTCACAAGAGTTCCAGAGTGTGCAAGAAGCCCATTGTGGTAAGAGTAGATGTAGCCGTACACCTGGAACCTGTCGGCCGTTGCCGACACCACAAGGTCTTTCAGGTGGATGTTCCCACAGACCCTTACGTCATGCCCGAACTTCTCTGTCAAGAATGCGATCTCGTGGTTCGGGTCCAGTTCGTTCAGCTTTGCTCTGATAGGCACCACCGGCTTGAACACAGGTGCGATGACAGGCTCGCCACATGACATTTTCGTGTTGTTCGTGAAGCTGATGGTGTCCGGTCCTGCCGTGGTCGATGCCCCAAGAGTCCCGAACTTGCTGCCCCCCCTACCGCCTGCCCTGTACTGCATGACGTTGTACCCTGTGCTGGGCGGCCACGTGTCGAATGTTTCATGCACCATCTCAACTTCCTTGTCCCCAAGCGTGATCCTCACAAGAGGAGGCTTCTCAATGTTGTTCTGAACACCCTTCAGGAAATGGTCCAACCAGTCATCACAAGCATCCCAGATATAAGTATCATCCTCGCCTGGAATGAGCCCCTTGAGCTCCGCCTCGGCATGGGTGCCCTGGTTAAGTTGAAGCCTCTTCGGCCCCTGAAGCTGCTCCCAAAAGTCAAGCTGGAAGTTGGAGTGGAACAAATTGTCTTCCTGGTTGTTCGAGATGAGGATGGGAACCTTTCGGGAGTTGAGCTGAGTGAGAAACCTGTCGGGGCTCCTGAGATGGCCGTACTCGATAGTGGCGTTCACATTCTGATAGGTCATGAGGTTGTTGAGCATTTGGAAAAGCTGGGGGGGCAAGTTGGCTGTGGAGTTGCCAAGGATAACAAGGATGTCAGACCAGACAAGAGAAGGAGCCTGCTGCCACCACAACGCATCGATAAGGGACTTCCAACCAGAGAGGGCAAGAACGGCCTTCACACGGGAGTCAGCACCGGCACCTTCCAAAGAGATGCCCGCGCCATAGCTGATGCCACCGAGGGCAACCTGCTCAGGGTCGGCCATGGGCCATTTTTGCAGGGCCCAGGTGATGATGGCGGTCACATCCTTGATATCGTCAGGGCCTGCTACGCCTGCCTCACCGCCTGATCCATAGAAACCTCTTGCGGCATATTCGAGGCCCACGTAGCCCTTCTTTGCAAATCGGTTGACAGGAGCCACGTACTCGATGCTGGGAGACCCCCACGAGTTGATAAAGATGACCAGGGGGAACTTCTTCGTGCTGTTCGCCTCGACGATTGGCACGTAAGAGTTCCCGTTCAATTCCGTTCCGTCCCAGCTTTTAATCCGGTGGAAGTCGAATTTTACAGGGTACGGCTCTTGAGCAACACTGACAGCCATCAAGGCTGCAAGAAGTTGCGCGCGGATCATGTTTTTTTTTTCCTTCTTCTTTCTTTTTTCTTTCTCCTGCTTTTGTTTTTTCACCAGTTAGAAAAGAGTGGGGGGGGGGGGGGGGGGGGGAACAGGACAGACTCGACCCCTCCCCAATTTAAGTTTTTTTCTTCTTGTTCCAGCAAAGAACTTACCCCCCCCCCCCCCCAATTCTTTTATTTCCCCCTCCTCCCCTTTTCTTTCCGCCGACCCTTGATTTTTCCCGCAGCTTTACTTAATGTTTTTCCCTTGTGCCCAAGTCAACCAGACAAGGTGAAAGAGGGGGTAAAAAAAAAGAAGAATATGAAGAGGAACAGGGGTTAGGCTTTTTCTTTTCTTTTTTTTCCTTTTTTTTTTTTTTTTTTTGAATAGAAACAGAAAGAGGACAGGGAATTAAGGAAAATAAGACCCTGGTTTGCTACAGCAATCTGGTTATTTGATCAAGTTTGTCGATGAGGTGTTGGACTGTAATCGTTATCGGGCTGCTGTCTCCCTTTTTTTTTTTCTTTTTTTTTTTTAAATTTAACTCCACCAAAATTTTCATGGGTGGGAGTGAAAATAATTCACTTTATTTCACTCCTGACTTTAGACTTTATTTTCACGCTGCGGCTTCTAAAAGAAATTAGGCCCAGGAGTGAAAAAATTCTGATAGCGTTAAAATAAGAAATATTATTTCACTCCTGGGCCTAATTTAAGCAAAACCCTCCAGAAATTCCTACCAAGGTTCCTTTGGGATGGGCAAGAACCCGACTGCACAAGAGGCGGACGCAGCAGGGTTCACCCCCTTCCAAGAGCCATACGAAAAGGAGTGGGCACGCTTTTGTGTGTTTCATAATTATAGGAAGGAAAAGAAAGGCCCGTCCGAAAGAAGAGGATTATATTCTCTATTTTAGCGACATGAACAAGCAAGGCCTGCTGCCCGTTCAGTCCGGACGGTTTATTCAAGGCTAAACTCGGTTGTGAAGAGGTTCCAAGAAGGCGAGTCAACAAAAAAGGCGAACATCTTTGCCCAAGAGCAAATAACAGAATTCTTTAGCACCGAGGTATGGCATCGTCCGCCACGCTTATGCAGCGTTGATGTTCGCAGGAAACATGTGCACTACCGAGGCACATATCCGACACCTGTTGTAACTGGTACCACCTGTACCTCCCACCCACTCAAATTTTGCTGTCGTTAAATAAAATATCGTATTTGTGAATATAAGATTGATGATTTCACTTGTGGTGGCAGTTTTGACTCGTTAAACGTTATAACACTCGCTTCGCTCGTGATATAACCGTCACTCGTCAAAACCACTGCCACCACGCGTGAAATCATAGGATCTTATATTCACTAAATAAATACTGTAAAACAAAAATCACCGGAAGATAAAATGTCCGGAAGAGAAATTGTCCGGAAGATAAAATGTCCGGAAGCTCTGGCGGTCCGGATATTTTTTCTTCCGGGCATTTTTTTCCCGGGACCCCCTTTTCTTTTAAGGGCTGGACCCGAAAACGGATGAAACTAGTTTCTGTAGCAAGAGAAAAATCAAACGAAAATCAGAGAGAATTGAATTACGGACTTTTCCAAGAACTAAAAGATACCTCAGATCCTGATTGTTCGCTTCTACAAACTTGTCGAACCGAACCACTCCTTGTGCTTGCTTTAGGGTTGTTCTTGTGCTTTTTATTTCTCATTTTCCTAGCCCCCTAAACACATTCCAGACGCTTAATCTTTCATTAAACTTACTCTTCATTAACTTTTTCAAAAATGCAACAGGGCACTTTGACTAACTGGGTTGGCAAGCGTACCTTTTTGGATGCTGGCAACTCCGGCCATCTTACCCCCAGGGAAGTGCAAGAGATCAACACCTTGCACGCCGCCAAGAAAGCAAGAAAGCCTCCTGCGAAGCTCAAGCTTGCTGAGGCTGAAAAGGCCAAAATAGGCCGCTACGCAGCCACCTATGGTACCACGGCGGCCCAGCGCTGGTCAACGAGTCTCAACAACAGGGAAGTCTAGCAGCCTCAATGACACCCAAGCAGCAAGGAGGTTCGCAGAGTACGTCGGAAGGACCATCAAAGAACATGGGATCAGGCCAGAGTTGACCTGGAACATGGACCAGACGGCGCTTCCCCTGCTGCCGCTGGGGAAGAAGACGAAGACTAAAAGGGGTTCCAAGGTTGTCAAGGTTAGGGGCTTGGGGGACAAGCGTGCCGTCACCGGACAGTTTTGCGTTTCTCTGTCTGGTGGCAAACTGCATCCGCAGTTAATTTACACGGGAAGAAGAGAACCAGCCCGCTGCAGGAAATATCCTGGGTCCGTCCCTCGTGTTGCACACCCCCCAAAAGGCTGGAGTTTAACAGCTTCGAAATCCCACTGGGCCACCCAAGAAACGCTTCAGCTCTGGGTAAAACGTGTCTTTCTCCCCTGTTGCTATAAACTTATAAAGTCATCGGGCTGGGCACCCAACGAGCCCATCTTGCTCATCCTAGATGACTACAATGGCCACACTACGGATGATTTTGTGAACTTGTTTTTAGAAACAAACGTTCACTTAGCTTTTGTCCCTCCAGGCCTCACCTATTTGTGCCAGCCCCTGGACATAGGACTGAACGCCTCAATGAAGGCGACAATCAAGACCAAGTATAAAAAGTGGTCTATGAGGAGGCTGGACAAGTATGTGGAAGAAGGGAACCGTCAGGAAGGGTGGACGGTACCAAGTACAAGTGAGATAAAAGGACCACATCTGAGGTATTTTTTAAAAAATAAACTAAAATAATTCAACTTGCCCTCTTTTTTCTGCCAGGTGGGTTGAAGCAGCCTGGGAGCATGTCAGCAGGCAAGCTATACAGGCAAGCTGGGCCCATTGTTTCGGGCGTTTTTTAGAGCCCTGGTGGAGTCCTGCTTGGGAGAATTGCCGTTGCAGCGACGTGCTGCGGAGATGAAGAGTGGGATGAAGAGTGGGAGTGGGATGAAGAGTGGGAAGACCAGCAATATGCCAAGCTTGCTAGGCAGCTGGAAGGGGCCAGAGAAGTGTTGGATGACACGATTGTCGTGTCATCTGACACAAGTACGGTTTCCGCCGCTTCTTGGGTGGACGAAGCTTCGTTTTCCGTTTCTTCTTCTTCTTTTTCTTCGGTAGAAATGCTCCCCCCCTTGACCCAGCAAAGACTTGCTGAGGCCGAGGCCAGGCGCACTGCCAAGGCTGCGAAGGCAGCAAAGACGGACAGGTAGGACGTTCCTCACCCCCTTTTTTTAGTTTTATTTTTGCCATTTTTAAGACTCTTGCAACAGAAACATAAGTTTTTCCAGGGAAACATGCAGCAGACAGGGGGAGGGGACAGTGCGTAGGGCAGGCTAGGTACCCCCTTGAAAAGTGCCCCAAAAAAATGTCCGGAAGATAAAATGTCCGGAAGAAAAAATCACCGGATGTTTCGGCGGTCCGGATATTTTATCTTCCGGTGGATTTTTGTTTTACAGTAGTTATTTTTTTTCTTCTTTTTCTTTTCCTTTTCCCCCCCTCCTCATACCGCTTTTCTTTTTTGTTCACCTAGTGTAGCATTCACTTTCTTAACAATAGTTTCCTGTTGCTTTGAGGGGATGTTTACAAACATTTCTATCACTTCTCCATCAATGTAATTAAACGGGAGCTCCACGCACTTTCTATCTTTAGCCGTCCTCCACTGTTGGTACTCTAAAGTGCCGATCGATTCCTGTTGTGTTTTTTTTTTTTTTCCTTTTTCTCTTGGGAAAAATATAATTCAGCCCTCTTCGGCTGTTCCAATTTCGGCCCATAGCAGAGGCTGCTAAGTCTCCTACCCCCGATGAGGAACACACATGGAAAGGAGAAAGGTGGCCGTGGGCAGGACAGTCAAAGGAATTTACTAGGGGGCAAGAGACAGACTGACTGCGCCACAGGCATTGCATGGGGGAAGGACAACGCACAGAAAGAAGGAAACGAAAGGAATAAGAAAGGAAGTAACCCACCCACTCCCCACCCAAAGTACCGTTATATTTCACCCTGTGGTTGACAGACACAATTAACAATTGTAACCCTGAGCAACAGGACTTTCTGATTTATCCAACTTGTTATCTGATCCCCTCCACCCTTTGCAAAATGGCCAACAAAATTACTGCTTTTTCTAAGGCTGGAATGGATATATTTGCGTCATGGACCCAATGTGCGACATATGATTTTCCGGAAAAAAATTCGGTGAACCTTTGAGTGAAAACTTTTTTGATTTTTCCATGTGTGGCCCCGGGGGGAGAAACCACAAAAGGTTAAGCGGAGCGCAAAGTTGGTTTTAAACCCGGTGCATGAGACAAGAGGTTATACCCGAAAGGGCCTGTGTGGCTTCAAGATCAGAAATATTAATTTACAAACAACATTTCCTTTCGCGACTACATCGGATGGACCAGCCACTAACCCCTCTTTTCCCCCCCCCCTCATACATTAATGATAGCTTGTTGGATGGTGTCGAGGAAGGCAAACTGAGAAGCGGAGAGCGGCGTGGCAATGCCAAACGCGCCATTCACAGTACCAAAGATCCAGCTTCGCGATGTGTCGATGGGGAGGGTTGTGGCGGGGTCAGCGTATTGATGCCCATGAGGGACGTTGTGCGAAGTTGAGGCTTCCTGATGGATAAGCGTCCCCTTGCGGAAAACATTCACGGTGTTCCCTAGATTGATTTTGCCCGACGTAACGAGTCTTCTATCTTCCGACTGAGACAGTGTGACCAAGCTGGTGTAGTCGGCCAACAGAAACGTGTCATCGTCCTCAATAACAGCGTCCATCAGCGTGCCGTTCCTTGTCTTCTGGTCGTAAGCGACCTCTTCGAAAGAACTGTCCACAGCTTTGTAGCAGAACAGCGACACCGATCTCCATAGATCTCCAACAAGAATCAAATCGCCCTTCACATTCAGTGAAATAGCAGTGAGATGACATGCTTGCTGGGCTTCCAAGCTCAGCCCGCCCCCTTCTTGCCATTTGTACATTTGAATCGTCCCATTGACAGCTGCCAACAGACAACCGTTGTACTCTGTTATCTTATAAACCGCTCCGCAAACGTCCTTTTCGGCAACAAGGCTGAGCTTGCTTGATTCGTAGATTTTGAAGATCAGGATCCGTCCTGATTTCGGTTCTTCTTCTTCGTCACCTGTGTAGGACGTTCCGACTGCTAGGTACTCGCACCCGTCATCAGGGAAGAAGACTGTGGATATGGATAAGGCTAGTTCTTCAGGGTCGAGTTTCCATGAGGCAAGAGATTCCCAATTGACTCCACTTATCAACTGGACGGTGTTTGGTTTCATTTTACCTTCTTCGCAGAGGACCCCGTAAGTACCAGATGGGCGGTGGCGAGTGATGGCTGTGGGGCCCTTTCCGAGAGCGTAGGTTCGGACGTCCAGTTTTTGTATCCCGTTAATGTATCCAATGGCGAAAGAGTTGGTGGTGATGACCACTAAATGATTCTCGTTTTGCTCCAACAGTGATGGTGTGTTGAACGGGCTGACCATCGCCACGGATCCCAGGTTCACATGCGAGATCTGTAGTCTTTTCTTCTGCGAGAAAAAGGCTGCCGGTTTGTCCGAGCAGACGAAGACCGCGGTCTCTGTGATTTTTTGCCCCCTCGCTGTTTGCTGCGTGGTGGTCTTTATAGCTTTCAAGGTAACCGGTTGGGTTCCGAGATTCACCTTTCTTTCGTCCGTCATGGAAAGTTTCCCACCTGTAGCTTGTTCCACCGACCATGTTATGACCCCACCGTCGCCCAACCCGCAGAACAAAAACTGCGACTCACCAAAATCATGCAGCAACACAGATCGGGGAAGCGACAGTCCCGTTGAAACCGTTCCCACTTCAAGTAGAGATGCTACATCTAAAATGCTCACGATGTGTTCGTCCCACAGCCCTGCCAGACAGTAATTTGACGAAATGGACAGGCAAGACACTTCATGTCCCATGTCCTTGCCGCATTTCGGAACAAGCTCTTTAGATTTAAGCTGGAACGTTCGGAGAGCTCCTGAAATGCTGCACGCAACCCACTCCCCGCTGCTTGTTCCCACGGTCACATTCGATTCAAAGTCATCTAGTGACATCGCAAGCTCTCTTGTCTCCGGGTTGACAAGGTTGATGCCATGCGATGTGATTTGAATCCAGCGGTCTTGAACGTCAGCACACCAAAGCGAGCCTGTGTCGGTTGTGAACCCGTTGGCTTCTGTTTCGGTTACTTCGTCAGATTGAAGTTCTAACAATTTCGTTATCCCGACGAAGGATAAAACGACGAAGCGTTCGTGGATGCTGTTGGGGCCTTTGAGACTCCACATGCCTTGCACGCCTGCTAGGTCCATGGACGCGATCTCAGTGAACCCAATTCCTTTCTGAATGACACGGAGCGATCCATCCTTGCCGGACCCGCTGCATGACACGATCTGACTGCTTCCAGACGGTGCGTCAACAACTGCAAAGTCCATGATCGGTCCCAGGTTGCAATACGATTCCTGAATATTGATCCATTGGTCTTCCTCGTTGGGGGATGTTAACATTTGAACAAGCATTGAGTCGCCGGTACCGCTTCCGACGTAGAGCGTTCCAGGATCGATCCCTGTCCATGAAAGGGTTGAAGGGACGGATGTGTACCCGAGGGCTTCCAGTTTCAACTCGTATTTCTCCTTTCTTGTGATGGTGAGGCCGTAAAGCTTCCCGGAACTGTTTGAAAGCAGGAACCTTGTATCGTCAACTGCACACCATGCAACTATAGACGTGTCTTCAAAACTAACCGGATCTTCGTGCCGTTGTGATGTGTCAGCGTTCTCTGTAGTGGTGAAATCTGTGATAGGTATGGTTCGAACCGACGTGGGGTTCAAGTGCGAAATCAACTGGCTTCCGAATATGAATATTCCGGATGGTGCAGGGGCGATTTTTCGAGCGGCGTTTTCCACGTTGTTCTGAGAGAATGCTCCCTCGACAATTGTTTTCTTCTCGACGTTTATGCAGTATGTCTTGAGGTGCACCAGCTTGTCTTGTGGGTACAGAATAGCCAGAGTAGGGGATTTCGTCTTGAACGCATCCTCGTTCACAAAGCAAAAATCGTTGATCGGGAACTCTTCGAGCCTGAGTGTGAACGGGTGTTTCAGAGTCCCATCCACGTTTATCTTCACGATTTTGATCTGGCCTTGGATAAAATGAAAGGCCATCAGGGTTTGATCCTGCGACATTGCCATGGGAGAGTGTCGTTCTAGGTCAACCGGAACACCGATTGGTTCGCTGAGATCGAGCCTTGACACCTGTTTCAAACCAGGGTTGACTTGGTTCCACTCCATGACCACACACTCTTCTTCTTCAAACAGAAGGAAAAGTAGGTCTCTGTCCCGTTTCACCGGCCTGAATAGCTGCGCTGCCAAAATTTTTGTGTGGTACACACATTCATCTGCTAGAAGTTTCAAACCATCAGAAAATACGCTGTGCACTGCCACCCTTGAGCCCTGCACCGTGACCAAATTTCTTGAATCCGGGCTCACGAACGCCCCAGCTGTGCTGAGCTTCACTGCCGTTGGTCTGTGTACTGAAGACACGTATTTATAAGCCATTTTACCTTTTTTTTTTTTCCCTCTTTTTTTTTTTTTAATCCTCTCCCTGGCTAAATGAAAAAAAAAAAAAGAAGAAGAGTAGCACACTCAGAAAGTGGGAATAGAAGGGGGAAAGGGAAGGAGAGGTAGCAGGAAAAAAAGGGAGGGGGGGGAACGACGCTGTTCTAAGACGCGATGTCCAGCAACTGAGGACCGCCCTTGGGATGAACAACAGGGAGGAGGGAAAGGGCTTCCACTATGAATTTTCCTTTCCTTTTTGTTTTTGTTTTTTTTTGTTTTCCTCTCCTCTGGATTTTATAGAGACGGTTTTTTAGGGGGGGGGTTTTGCAAACAAAAAAAGAGAGGTGAACAAGAAGGGAGGTAAAAGAAAAAAAAAATGGGATAATCAAAGGAAAAAAAAGAGAAAACAAAGTACAAAAAAAAAACACCTCCCCTCCCCCTGACACACTATTAAAATATTACCCCCCCCTTTTTTTTTACAACACTAAAGGATCCATTCCTAATCGCTGTCGCTGCTGCTGTCGCTCTCTGATTGCTCCATTTTACGGCGTCCTTTCCTTGCAGCAGCTTTTTTCGGCGTTGCTTTCTTTGCAGCTTTTTTGCCTCGTTTTTTAAGGGGTTTCTCGTCTGAATCGCTGTCGCTGCCGCTTTTGCTGCCACTGCCGTTCGATTTCGAAGATTTGGTGGATTTTTCGCTCTCGCTGTCGTTGCTGCTCTCCTCCGAGTCGTCCTTCTTCTTCTTTGATTTCTTGGGCGCGGCTTTTTTGGTTTTTTTCTTGAGGGGTTTATCGTCATCAGAGTCGCTGTCGTCTTTTCTCTTCCTCTTCGGGCTTGCACCCCCACCTTTCCTCCTCTCCATTGCAGTCTCATACTTCTCCAAATCTTCTTCTTTGCCGTATTTTTTAAGCCAGGTCAACTGAATTTTGTCCTCCACCTTCCAGTACCGTTCCTTTTCCACTTTGAACACGTCGCCCCGCTTGTTCTTCTTGGCCTTGTTGATTTTCTCCAGCGCGCCCTCCAAGAGTTTCAAGGTCGTCTTCAAATCTTCCACCTTGCTGTTCAGACTCTCCTTCTGCTGTTCGTGTCCCTTTGCCATCGTCTTTTGATGGTTACACAAAACAGCGACCTAGATGAGAATTGTTTTTTTTTTTTCTTTTTTTTCTTCTGAACCAAACCTTAGTGTTCGCATTAGTGAAGTACACCATTTTCTCGCTTTCGAGGAGCTTTGAGTCCACAGGTTCTTCGTGGAAAATCTGTTTTTTTTCTTTTTTTTTCTTTTTTTTTGCTACAAATATTTATCTTTCAAAAAATGGATTTTATAACTACATGCAACTTGTGCCGAGCAAAAAAACTTTAATATGGGGGTTGCTATTTCGCCGTGGCATTTAAAGGGGAAGTAAAGCACTTATTCCCACTTTTAAGGGCTGGAATGGCCTCAGATGGCCAAAAATAGTCAAAATACCCCGTCCCCAAAAAATTTTTTCAAGGGGTCGGGTACATTTTTTTCCACGACAAGACCCATTTTTTCACTCTGAAGCCCCATAATTTAACTCCAAAATCTCATATTTAACTACCGGATTTGTATTTAAATTGTTCAGTTTTAATAATGGTCTTGGGATTTAGTGTACTGTATAAATTATGTACCTTTTTCGGATTTTGGACCCAACTTGGGACTTTTTACAGAACAATACAAAAAACTATTTTTATTTCACTCTTCGTCATTTTCTTCACTCACTAGGGGCCTCATGATTTAACGCGAAATGGCCATTATTTAACGCGAAATCGCCATTATTTAACTAGTTAAATAATGTGATTTTGCAGTTAAATAATGGCCCTTCAGAGTGGAAAAATGAGTCTCGCCGTGGAAAAAATGCACCCAACCCCTTGAAAAATTTTTTTGGGGTGGGCGTATTTTGACTATTTTTGGCCATCTGAGGCCATTCCAGCCCTTAAAAGTGGGAATAAGTGCCTTACTTCCCCTTTAAATGCCACGGCGAAATAGCTGCCCTGTATTACCTTAGGAAAATCCCCAAAAAGCTGACCTGCGTGAAAAAAAAACAGCAGTGAAAGCAGTGAAGAGTGAGTGACTCAAATGACGAAAAGTGAAATAAAACAACTTACTTGCCGCTAAATGAGCCATTATTTAACACTCGTTACCGTTTTTTTGCACGAGGGCCCTGCGCCCTCGCCTGGCCCTCCGCCCCCGCCTTCCGAGGTCGAGCTGGTTCGAGAAGCTGGGTGCAGATGCAGGAGTTGACCCGATGGAGATTGATCCATTGGATCCATTGGGACTGTCAGTCGACACGGAACCAGCACCCGAAGACCCGGACATTGAGATCACTGAGATGTTCAGCAGGCTGGGCACCTCGACATAGAGGCCATTTCTGATGCGCTTTCTTCTGACGAAGAAGCAGAAGAAGAAGAAATGCCTGACCAAGAAGCCTCAGCCCCAAGCCAAGCAGCGGCACCAAGCCAAGTGACCCCAAGCCAGCGAACGAACAACGTGACGAGGGTGCCCTGCCCCAACTGCAGCGCAACCCTCAAGCAGGTTAGAAAGGAGACCAGTGTGGGAGTGCACGGAATGCTCTGGTGAGCATGACATGAGCACCCGGGAGGGTCGGCCCGTCCTGCGACTATGTGGTGTGCTTTACGTGCAGGACTGGGCAATAGTGAACTAGAATTGCGGTAATACCACCCCCCCTCCCCGGCTGGGGGGTATTTTGTTTTTGTCTTGGGATTTTTTATCTTTAGGGATATTTTCTGTGATTTTTTTTTATTTTTGCAATTTTTATGTTCTGTTTTAATGGTGTTCTGTAAATATTATGTACCTTTTTCGAATTTTTTGCCCAATTTGGGACTTTTCACATAACAATATAAGTACAAATCCGGTAGTTAAATTATGGCGATTTCGCGTTAAATTATGAGCTTTTCGCGTTAAATTATGGCCGTTTCGCGTTAAATTATGAGGCCCCTAGTGAGTGAAGAAAATGACGAAGAGTGAAATAAAGAATTTTTTTTCTTTTTTTTTTTTTACAAATACCTTATCAAGCAAGAAGGAAGCGTTATAGGTACGGAAAACCTTTGCGCTCAACCCATCCATGATGGATTTAAAGTGGGCGTTGAGGTCACTAGGGGACACGAGGTCGAAGAGCTGGTTTTCTTTAATGGGACGATTGTCCTTCCCCTCGCAGAGTTTCTTCACAAGGTTGAAGACAACCTTGCTGACCTCCATGTCGTTCACGTACCTGATGCTGTCCTTCCCGAGGAAGTCGAAGTGGAAGATGTACTTCCCGTCCCTTTCGACTGGTGTGATGTGCTCCTTGCGGAGGGAACAGCAGCCCACAGTGTCGGCTTCGTCTTCGGACTTCTCACCGCCAACACGGAGAGCAAGGATGTCGATGAAGTACATCGCCACCGCCATCTGAACCGTCTTCTCGTTTCTCGAGGAGAAGTTCTTCGTGTATTCCCGACGCACGTCGTCGATCTTATCCTTCAAAATCCTTGCTTTCTCGAACTTGAGCCTATCGATGTACTGCTTCAACGCACTGGAGTTTGCAAGCATCGTGTATTTTGTGTCGCCGGTGTTTACATCGTTCCACTTTGCCAGCCACGAGACGGTGTTGTCCCTGATCACCGAACCCCATTTGTGTCCCTTGGGTGCAGGTGGGGGTTTATCCACGTTTTGAACATTGATGGTGACGTCTTCAGGTTGGACTCTTGGCTTCAGGCATCCGAGTTTAGGATGTTTCCCTCGTCCTTGGAAAATACCGGGGGGTTCGATTCTGGGATTCGCGACCTTTTCCTTTCTCCCATCCCATGTCACGAACATGTAAGGCTCGGCTTCTTTTGCAGCTTTCTCTCTGAGCTTTTTTTTTTCCTCGTTCGGGAGGGATTTTTTAACGATGCGTTCCTTGCAGTACTTTTCCCAGATGGCGTCGAAGTTGCACAATGCGAGCTCTTTGATCTTTCTGCCCTCGGGCCTCTTGTCGAGGATCTCCTTCCAACACGTGAAGAAGTTCTTACGGAAAACTGCTTTTTTGTAGTGCTGCGATTCCCTCATAACAGCGTACAGCGTAGCAGCCTCTTCCTCCGCTTCAGTCATAACGAAGACCTTCCCTTCGTACTTAATAGGGACACCGTGGGGTTCGTAAGGGGGTGCGAACATGGGGCCTTTTTGTTCAAGCGTTTTCCATTTGATTATACCGTCGTGGACGAGTTCGCTGTCGGGGCGGTTCCACCAGTCGAAGACGGGTTCTTCTTCCTCTTCCTTCTTTTTTTTGGTGGTTTTGGGTGCGGGTTTCTTGGCTGCTTTGCCCTTCTTTTTGGCAGGTTTCTCATCGTCGGAGTCCTCAATAGGTTTCCGTTTGCCTTTCTTTCCTCCCGCCTTAGGCTTCTTCTTTTTTTTGTCGTCAGTCGAAGAACTGGACGCGGACGAGTCCGAACCGGAGTTGTCCTCTGATGCTGAGTCCTTCCCCGACTTTGATCCATCGTCCGACTTGGACCCATCGTTCGACTCCTCTTGTTCCTTGCTTTCCTCGTCCTCGGAATCTTCCACCTTTCTTTTTCTTCCAGGCATTTTCTTTTTTTTTTTTCTTCTTTTTTTTTCTGTGCTTTGATCTCAATTAAATAACAACGTGCATTCTTTTGTTGTGGAAAACAAAGAAGCGACGATTCTAAAAAGAAGAAGGCTTCCCCCCATGCTGGAGTGAGGCAGTGTTCGAGGACGAATAATTTTTGTCGAGTCAAGTTATGCAGATGCACCCTCTCTGAACTGCTGAAAAAGCTCCCGATATTGAACCATTCTTAACAGAGGTAGCGGGTTTCGAGAGAATGGCCCAAAATCTTTTCGGTGAAAAATCGGACACCACAAATCGGCTCCAGTACTCTGCACTGGTGAAATTGAGAAAAAAAAAAAAAAAAGAAAATGCCGGCCTGACAAACTTCTTCTAAAAAAAAGGGGGGGGGGTAACGTTTAAAACTTTGAATAAAAGTCTACCATCTAATTAGTATAATAACAGTGGGGGGGGGCTGTCCTGGCCTGGCACACCTGGCAAATCACAGGGTGAGCAAAACGGTATTCAGTAAGGGGAGTGTGTGTGTGGATACTTCCTTTCAAATATTCCTTTGTTCCATTCCGTCTTGGTCAAAATTTCCTCCCATCGTGTCGCTTATATCGCGTAGCGCATCCCCTTCAATAGGAAGAATCGTCTCAAGGATTTCGGGGAACAGCATTATTTTTTTGAGGGGGGGGTCAAGATCGAACGAAGTTCGGTCTATAGGGGGAGGGGAAGGCAAGAAGAATTGAAAATTCAATTAATTATTTTCGGTTCACACAAGCAAGAAGTGCCATGACGTGTGCACCCAAGGCGCAAGACAAGAAAAGCGAGAAGACGCACTTTCCACGGCCGATAGGCTCGTTGTTCTGTGTCTTTTCTGGGACTCTTTTAAGAGGTCTTTCGGCATCGTCATCACAGGTGTCCAAAGGTCTTTTTCTTCCTTCTTTTTTGGTTCTTCCCGTCTCCTCTGTGTACTGCTTCAGCTCCGTTGCCGTGCCATACTGTCTCAGCCAGTCCAGCTGGGCTTCGTTTTCCATTTTCATAAACTTCTCCTTCTCTGCGGTGAATACTTGTGCCTTCTGTTCTTCGTCTGCTTTCTTCACATTCTCCAACGCCGCTTCCAAGTGTTTCAAGGTTGTCTTCATCTCGTCCACTTTGTTGCTGTTCAGGCGCTCCTTCCGCCACTCGTTTTCCCCACTTGCCTTTGCCTTTTGATGGTTACACAAAATCGCGACCTATAAAGTGCGTGTTGTTTTTGGAAAAAAAAAAAAAAAAAAAAAAGAATAGCTATTTATTAAGTGAAAATAAGATAGCATTATTTCACGCGTGGTGGCAGGGGGTTTAACGAGTAGGGATCTTAGTTCACGAGCGAAGCGAGTGAAGTAAAAAGCTACGAGTTAAACCTGCCACCACAAGTGGAATAATGCTCTTATTTTCACTAATACGTTGTTTTCTTTAACAAGAGCCAGGTTTGAAAGGGTGGGAGGTTACAGGGTTGGGATTTGGGTTACAGTGTGTGGGAGACACAACGTCGCTAAATTTCAGTTTGTGCGACTCTTTTGTCCTCATCCCACTTGCAAACATGCAAGCTGCATATGCCTGACACATGTTGTAGGGGTCGCTGAATTTCACTGCCAGATACTCTTTCATTTGTTCCTGACTTAACACCGAAGCTTTTTTTTCGCCTCATGGCTTTCTTCAAAAGAAGTGCAACCCCGGGAAAGCTCTGCTGTTTTTTACCGAAGTTTCGTTGGGTGATGGCGTTGATCTTGCTGTTAACTTGCCCTAAACCTAGGTGGAATAGGTGAAATTAGGCCCAGGAGTGAAATAATGTTACATTATTTCACGCTCGAACATTAATTCACTCCTGGGCCTAATTTCAAGGTAACTGGGAGTGAAAATAAAGCTGGGAGTGACATAAAGTAAAATCTTGTTTTCACTCCCACCCTTGAAAACCCGGCTCGAGTTATATAAAAAAGAAAAAAAAAATCCAAACCTTGGTGTGTGTATTGTTGAGGTACATCATTTTCTCGCCTTGCGACAGGTCGTTGTCTACAGGCATCTCGTGGAGGAACTATTTTTTTTTTTTTTCTTCTTTTTTTTAGATTCCATCCCCCACCAGGGGGAGAAAACAAAGCATACCTTATCAAGCAAGAAGGAAGCATTGTAGGTACGGAAAACCTTTGCGCTCAACCCATCCATGATGGATTTAAAGTGGGCGTTGAGGTCACTAGGGGACACGAGGTCGAAGAGCTGGTCGCATTTGTCCTTCCCCTCGCAGAGTTTCTTCACAAGGTTGAAGACAACCTTGCTGACCTCCATGTCGTTCACGTACCTGATGCTGTCCTTCCCGAGGAAGTGGAAGTGGAAGATGTACTTCCCGTCCCTTTCGACTGGTGTGATGTGCTCCTTGCGGAGGGAACAGCAGCCCACAGTGTCGGCTTCGTCTTCGGACTTCTCACCGCCAACACGGAGAGCAAGGATGTCGATGAAGTACATCGCCACCGCCATCTGAACCGTCTTCTCGTTTCTCGAGGAGAAGTTCTTCGTGTATTCCCGACGCACGTCGTCGATCTTATCCTTCAAAATCCTTGCTTTCTCGAACTTGAGCCTATCGCTGGCCTGCTTCAACACACTGGAGTTTGCAAGCATCGTGTATTTTGTGTCGCCGGTGAGTGTATCGTTCCACTTTGCCAGCCACAACACGGTATTGTCGCTGATCACCGAACCCCATTTGTGTCCCTTGGGTGCGGGTGGGGGTTTATCCACGTTTTGAACATTGATGGTGACGTCTTCAGGTTGGACTCTTGGCTTCAGGCATCCGAGTTTAGGATGTTTCCCTCGTCCTTGGAAAATACCGGGGGGTTCGATTCTGGGATTCGCGACCTTTTCCTTTCTCCCATCCCATGTCACGTACATGTAAGGCTCGGCTTCTTTTGCAGCTTTCTCTCTGAGCTTTTTTTTTTCCTCGTTCGGGAGGGATTTTTTAACGATGCGTTCCTTGCAGTACTTTTCCCAGATGGCGTCGAAGTTGCACAATGCGAGCTCTTTGATCTTTCTGCCCTCGGGCCTCTTGTCGAGGATCTCCTTCCAACACGTGAAGAAGTTCTTGTGGAAGAGTGCTTTTTTGTAGTGCTGCGATTCCCTCATAACAGCGTACAGCGTAGCAGCCTCTTCCTCCGCTTCAGTCATAACGAAGACCTTCCCTTCGTACTTAATAGGGACACCGTGGGGTTCGTAAGGGGGTGCGAACATGGGGCCATTGTGCTGCAGCGTTTTCCATTTGATCACGCCGTCGTGGAAGAGTTCGCTGTCGTGCATGTGTCCCCTTGGTCCTATTCGGGGATGACAACTTTTATTTAAAAAAAAAAAAAAAAAAAGAGAAAAACACCGTTCACGGTAAGCAAATAACTTTTTTCCACCAAGTACTGTAAGCAGAATTTTTACCTCTATTCACGGTAACTTGGAACTTTTTTTCCACCAAGTACGGTAATCATAACTTTTTTTTCCACCAAAACGGTTTTTTTAAATAAAGTTTCCACTGTCCACGGTAACCTAATCTTATTTCCACTAAACCATGTATGTTGGAACTTTTTTTCCACCAAGTACGGAAACCCATAACTTTTTTTTCCACCAAGTATGGAAACCCAAAACTTTTTTCCCACCATCCACGGTAACCCAGAACTTTTTTTCCACTCTCCCATGAAACCTTTCTATTGTTCCCATTTTTAGTTTTTCGAAAGTTTTGGATCTTTTTTTTGTATTTTCGAGTAATTGCAACCTTTTTTTTTCTCGTTTCAAGATGGGCAAAGTAAGAATACCTGCAGAAAGGCCCCGAAAAGGTCCTCAAGAAGGAGTCCAAGGACTGCCACATCGGTAGGTGCTGTGTGCACCTTGGGAGGAACGTGCAGGCCCAACCGGGGTTCAGAACCAATGGGAAGAACCTTTTCTGGAAGCTTGCGAAAGCTATTTCACAAGATAACTTCAAGAAAGCCAGAGACGAGGTATTTTAACTTTTGCCCATTTGAAACAAAAGAAAGGTTGAGAACACTCAAATGGCAAAGCCATGCTCAAGTACTTATTGGCTGAGCCCTTGGAGCACTGGGCATTATCACATGTTCCAGTCTGCACCTTCGGGGACCGTTCGACGAATTTTGTCGAGAGCACACAAGGTATCAAATTTCGTACCTTACTTTCCCAGGTTCTGCATGAGGCACGTGGCCTAAACATCCTTTCTTGTATAGAGTGGATCCGCCTCAGGGACGCGAAAATGATCACCTCCACGCGAGTTCGAATACCCGACTCTGCCACTGGGCTTTGCCCCCAAATTGCCGAGAAGGTAGGGAAGGCGTACGACCGCTCCAAGTGTGGTGCGCCCACGACGTGGAAGAGGCTGTTTTTGACGTAAGGGGAATTAATTCCACCGGGCGGGCCACAGTTAATAGTACACAGAATGGGCACATGGGAGAATTGGTGACAAAGTCACAAATAGGCAGGCTGGCAAAGAGGAAGCGGAGTGAGGGGGAGGGGAAGAATATTGGGCACAATGCTGCAACCTGCAGGAACCCCCATTTCTCAACTGGTGGGGTTCAGTCCCAGTCACTCCTCGAAGTTCTTTCCCAGTTGAAGACCCAGCCTTCAGGGTAGTCCCCCCCCTTCCCCCTCCCCTCCCGCCTGGGGTCTTTTCCCTTTAATTTTGCCATGCCATCATTATTTTTGCACCTCATACTACATTTTATGATAAACCCTAATCAGGCATAAAAATGATACAGGTTACCGTGTTTGGTGGAAAAAAAATTTGTAGCTGCATAAGGGAAAAACTTGATGATTACAGTAACGGTGGAAAAAAAGTTGTGGTTACCGTACTTGGTGGAAAAAAAAGTTACAGGTTACCGTACTTGGTGGAAAAAAAAAATTTAGGTTTAAGGAAACGGTGGAAAAAAGTTATTTGCTTACCGTGAACGGTGTTTTTCCCAAAAAAAAAAAAAAAAAAAAAAAAAAAAAAAAAAAAAAAAAAAACAACGACAATGTCAAGCACAATATTGTCAAGAGATAGTGGGGGGGGGGGGGGGGGAGCAACATTTTTTTTCTTCTTCCTCCTCTTTTTGCACCACCACACCAAGCACGGCGGCATAAGTGCGGGAAGGGAACAGGTGTAAGGAAGGGCGACGGCATGAATTATCGCAAAAGACCGATTTCACTCAAACAAAGAGCTGAGCGATGAGAGAGAGGGAGGAGGGGGGGGAAGGATTACTCAGACAGCCTGCGTTTGCGTTCTACGGGCAACCACACATAAGCCGTGTCACTCGTGACGGATTTCTGCCACTTTGCGAGCCAAGAAGACCGATTGAGGGAAACAACGGCACCCCACGTGTGGCCGAGAGGGGGCTGTGGAGGTTCCGCTGGGTCGCTGACATTGATGGTGATGTCCTCAGGGCGTATACGAGGCTTGATGCAACCCATTTTGGGATGCTCACCTCTGCCGCAAAAAATGCCTGGTGGCTCCACGTGGAAAAACGGTATTGGTTTCTCGACCCCGTCCACCCAGGCAGAGAGGTACCTGCTTTCGTTTCTTTCCTTATCAGCTTTGAGCCTCCTTTTGATCTCGGCTGGGAGGTTTTTTTTCTCTTCCGCGTCCTTTTTCAACTTGTCCTCGATTTCTGTAAAATCGCAGTTTTCCAGGGTTTGAACCACCGCCCCTTCCGGCCTCTTGTCTAGGATCTTTTTCCAGTCTCTGAAGAAGTTTTCTCGGAAGGTTTTTTTTTTTGTGTTGCGAGTTTGTCTTTGTCCTGACATAAAGCGTTGCTGGCTCTTCCTCCTCGGGGGTCAGACCGAAGACCTCCCCTTCATACTTAATAGGAACACCGTGGGGCTCGTAAGGGGGTGCGAATATGGGGCCATTGTGACGAAGGGTTCTCCATAATTCTTTGGACATTTTTTTTTTTTTTTTTTTTTTTTTTTTTTTTGGCTTTCCCTTGAATAAAAAAGTCTTAGTGAGGGGGAAAAGAAAAAAAAAAAAGTGAGAATGAAAAAAAAAAGCAGGGAGTTTGCTGGTAGTGAGACGCCAGTTTTTTTTTCTTTTTCTTTTTTCTTTCTTTCTTTTTTTTTTTTTTTAAAGGTTGGGAAGAAAGAAAAGATATGTAATAATACAAAAAAAAAGATGGGGGGGAAAAAAAAAGGAAAGGAGGGAGAAGATAATAATAATAAAAAAGGGGTGGGAATAATTCACTCAATACCTAAAAAAGAGTTTGTAGCTTCGAGATTTTTTTTTCCTCAGAATTCTTGCCGAAGAGAAGACTTTACCCTCAGCTAGGACATATCTCTATGGGACGTCGTGTGCACAATGACAATGCACCTACCTACAAATGGCGGGCATTGAAGTCAATTTCAAGTTTCCCCTTTTTTTTCCTAGTTGTTCTTTACAACTAACCCCTAAAGGCCCGCGCGGACATTTTTGTCCTTATTTCAAAATTTGCTTTTTCGCTAAGTACTTTTTTTTGAACACGGCCCCTGGACTTCAAAATATGGCATTTGTTGCGCGGTTTATTTTGTCTTGGAACTACATTTTGCGTTAAAGGTTTTGTTTTAATTGAAACCGGCAGGGTTGGCTTAAAATGAAATCAGATGGTCAAAATAGCAGCGAAAACGTGAGTCTCCCCCGACTGGTCAGATAAAGAAGAGGGTGCTCTGTACCTCAATCCTAGAGTTCAGGGCACCACATAGGGCTGAATGCTGCCCTTTTTAGCCCAGCCATAACTCCACGGACCCCCCACGACAAGACCCCCCAAAATCGGACATAAAAAGTACACCTTTAATCCCCCTCTTACACACATAGTTAAGTGTTCTCATCTGAATCTGGCACCTGGAATTGAAAATTTTAGTACCGTTTACCCTTTCCTTGCACCTTCCTATGGTTGCATGCTGCCCTTTTTTTGAGTATTTAAAGCAACAACGAAAATGGGGGGGCACCGTAGATAGGCTCCGGGCCTAGGGGCTAAGGTAATAAGTGAATTACCCACAAAAAAAAAAAAAAAAAAAAAAAAAAAAAAAAAAAAAGAAGAATGGAGCTGATTTTTTTTTTTCCCTTTTTTTTTTCTCTCTCCCTAATTTCACACCACTGGGAGTACAGACACATCCCGACGGTTCTTGAAAAGAGAAAAAAAAAAAAAATCACATATCAGTTCCCCTCCCCCTCTCCCTCCCTTTTTTATTCCCCCTTCTTTTTTCGTGTTCAATTTTTCTTTATTTCGTTCCCTTTCTGGAGGAGGAGGTAAAAAAAAAATTTTTTTTTTTCGCTGCGAAATGGGAACTACCCCACCGGCAGGCGGCGGAAGAAGAAGAGAGCTAAAAAGAAAAAGAAAGTGCAGAAAAAGAAGACGGCAAAGAAAAAACATTAGAAACCGCGTTTTTCGTCCCCCCTTCTCTCTGCCCTCTTTTTTTCTTTTTTTTTTTCTCTTTTTTTTTTTTTTTTTTTTTTTTTTTTTCAAATTTATCGTCCCTCCCATCACTTCGTTATGGGGAGGTTCTTCGCTTCTTCGTTCACGGTCTTGAAGAGAGCCGAGGACAAATATCTCTCACCGGTATCGCATCCAACTGTCACAATGAGCTTCCCAGCGTTGGCGGGGTCCTTCGCAAGGCGCAGCGCTGCGGAAATATTGGCGCCGGCCGAAATACCGCAGAAGATGCCTTCTTTTTGGGCTACCTTCTTCGCTGTTTCGATGGCTTCTTCGTCCGTTACCTGCAAAATCTTGTCGCAGAGAGCAGGCTGCATCACATCAGGGATGAAACCAGCACCGATTCCCTGAATGGCGTGGGGTCCCTTTTTACCCCCTGAGAGAACAGCTGATTTAGATGGTTCGACAGCAACAATCTCACAAGGATGGTTGATTCCCTTGAAAAACTGTGCTGTACCTGAAATCGTTCCGCCGGTCCCAACGCCTGCTACAAAGGTGTCGATCTGACCATTAGTGTCACGGTAGAGTTCCGGGCCAGTGGTGGAGAAGTGAGAGGCGGGGTTGGCCTCGTTGGAGAATTGTTGCGCCCAGACGTGGTTCGGTTGCGAAGAAATTTTTTTAGCAAGCTCGTTCGCTCCCGGCATACCCTTGGCAGGGTCGGAAAGGATCACTTCCGCACCAAGAGCTTTCAGCAACACCCTTCTCTCCAACGACATTGAAGCCGGCATGACAAATTTTGCCTTGTACCCTTTAACCGCTGCGATCCACGCCAGGCCGATGCCTGTGTTGCCGCTTGTCGACTCTACAATGCAGTCGCCTGCTTGGATCTTCCCGTTTCTTTCTAAATGGTTGAACATCCCGAGTGCGATCCTGTCCTTCACTGAGCTCAAGGGGTTCTGCATCTCGAGCTTCACCGCAACCTTCGCGTGGCAGTCTTTCGTGAGGTTGTTCAAGAACACCAGAGGGGTGTTCCCTACCAGCGCCGTCATGTCTTGCGCGATCTTCATTTTGGAATAATCCTTGACTGCTGGGACGGCTGCCATCTTTTTTTTTTTCTTTTTTTTTTTCTCCTTTTTTTTTTTGGAGGGGGGAGGGGGCAGAATTGTCGTTTACAAATAAAACGGGATAGAAGGAGGGAGAGGGGGGGGAAAAAAAAGAAAAAAAGAAAAACAATGGGGGTGAAACTTTTTTTTTTTTTTTTTTAAACCGTGCTGAAAGTGCAAAAAGTTTTACCCAGCCACGCCAAGTAACCAGTTCGATCGCAGTGCCTGATCCCTTGGCTCCGGTCGGCTAAAAACCCTGTTGGTCTCGAATGCGCGCACGTGCCACCATTTTGCATATGAGCTGTGCGGGCTCCATGGTGGCTCCTCTTAAAACGGTGAAACGGGGGCTTGTAAGAAGAGGAAGTGAGAGACATGGGGGAAAAAAGGGGGCGCACAGCGTTTCTCCCACTGCGCCGTTTGTGGTGCGGCACCATGGGTAGTTACTGACACCAGTAAGCCAACGACGTCCTTTACGGGCAGCACACCTCAACCCAGCGGTGTGGCAGCGTTGCTGGCCCGACGTTTTAAAAAGATTTTCATGAGGAAAGCAACTCAGGTGTCGCATCGCACCACCTTGGACTTGGAGGCCTGGAGGCCCAAAAGTCTTGTTGCCCCCTTAAAAAAAAAAAAAAAAAAAAAAAAAAAAAAAAAAGAGAGGGGGTTTTTTTTTTAAAAAACTGCGAAGGAAGGGGGGAAAAAAAGAAAAAAGAAAAAAAGAAAAAAAAAAAAAAAAAAAAACCTGGGTGCTTTGTCGTTTGCATTTCCTTTTCTTGTAGCAATAAGAGAATGAAAGCCGCTTTATACAACTCTAATTCTCAAGATCTCCCCCTCCGTTTCCTTTTTTTTTTCATTTTTTTTTTTTAAAACAGTTTTCAAAAAACAAAGCGAGCGAGAGAAAGAGTGGTGGACGCAAATTGTATTTTTTTTTGTCGTTTTTTTTTCCCCGAAGTAAGGGAGAGGGTGTAATGGGGAGAAGAGGTTAATAGAAGCACCTCTTTTTGAATCCATTTTTTCTTTTTTTTTTAAAGTAACGTGTCAAAATCTAGCAAAAAAAAAAAAAAAAAAAAAAAAAAAAAAAAAAAAAAAAAAAAGAGACATTTAAGGGTACCTGCGGTATGTGGCAGGACGCCTGAAAAAAAAACGAGGTAGAACCAAAACAAAAAAAAAAAAAAAAAAAAAAAAAAATTCCACCATTATCACCTATTTCCCCCACTTCGGCTTCACAACAATGTCACCGTGTCCAACTTGCTTCCCACCCTTTCGGACAGGCATCCCTTTCTCGGGAATAGAAGTTGAAGCAGTGCCGGAAGCGATCCTAATGGTCACGGACCCACCATTAAGAACAGGAACAGTTACAGGACCCGACTGAGCTGGAAGAGAAGGTTGGTACACTAAATCAGCGCCATCTCTGGTAAAGGTAGGATGTTTGGCCTCCTTTAGAACAAAGATGATGTCCCCAGGGGTTTGACCCGGTACCTCATCAGACTCACCCGGGAAGGTGACCTTTGTCCCATTCTTCCATCCAGGTTGCACGGTAATCTCGACCACTTTAGAATCGTCGACGGGTTTACCGTTTCGAACCCGTTTTCTCGTAAGTTTTCGTTTTTTCACGCAACCGGTGTACAGGTCTTCCAAGGTGCATTCCAAAGGGAATTCTTTAGGAGGGCCTTTTCGTTTGGCCTGCATCCCACCGCCAAAGGGCATCCCACCACCCATTCCAGGCATACCTCCCATGCCCATTCCTGGCATACCCCCGCTCATGAATTGCATTCCACCGCCACCGCGTCCGCCCATGCCGCCGAACATGGACGCAAATGGGTCATCGTCGTCAAAAGATGAGCTGGCTGGGTTGAACTGAGCTCCGAAGAATTGTTTGAAGATTTCGTTGGGGTCGCCTTGGAAGGAGGAGGAGGTGAATCCTCCCGGCATGCCGCCGCGGCCGCCGCCGCCACCGCCGCCGCCATTCCCCATGTCCTTGTAGCTCTCGCCAACTTGGTCGTAAACCCTTCGTTTTTCCTTGTTGCTCAGAACGTCATAGGCCTCGGCCACCTCTTTGAACTTTTCCTCGGCTTTCTCCTTGTTCTCCGTATTCCTGTCGGGGTGCCACTTCAGCGCTGCCTTTTTGTAAGCACGCTTAATTGCGTTCTCGTCAGCATCAGGTGCAACCCCAAGGATGTCATACAGCCTTTTCGAGGCAACCATTTTTATTTATTTTTTATTTTTCCTTTTTTTTATATTGCAGAGAAGTTCCTTTTTTTTTTTTTTTTTTTCCCTTCAAAACCCGACCCAGAGACTTTACTTTCTCTTTAAGCTTCAGCACTGTGGTTTCTGAAGATTTAGACTGCTGGAGTTGCCACTTGCGGCAAATATTACGTTCAGGCGCACTCCCGAGATCCTGTCGAACTGTCACCACATGACTTGCATCTTTTCTTTCTTTTTTTTCTTTTTGTTGCCTTGCAACTGGACATGAATACCCCCTGCACATGCTCTCCACTCGGTCCCTTATCGAGGGGAGCAACTCGGAGATAGCCTGGATCGTTGGGTCGCAAAAAAAAAAAAAAATAAAAAATAAAAAATAAAAAAAGGAGCTATAATAAATAAAACGAGGGTGGAACGAGTGAAGAAAGAAAAGAAAAGGGGGAGAGAGTGAACAAAGAAGAAAAAAAAAATTGAAAGAACAAAACCCCACCAGGCAAGGAGAGTCGGTGGGGAGGGGGGTATAAGAGACAAAAAAATATGGGAGGTTTTTTTTTTCATCAGAGGTTAGAACCGAACCAAAAAAAAAAAGGGGGGAAAAAAAGAAAGAAAAAAGACCAAAGATAGTATTACCATCGGCTAATTAGAAAAGCGGTACTCAAAAAATAAATAAATAAATAATAATAATAACCCCTAAAGGCCCGCGCGGACATTTTTGTCCTTATTTCAAAATTTGCTTTTTCGCTAAGTACTTTTTTTTTTGAACACGGCCCTTGGACTTCAAAATATGACATTGTTGCGCGGTTTATTTTGTCTTGAAACTATATTTTGCGTTAAAACTTATGTTTTAATTGAAACCGGCAGGATTGGCTTAAAATAGAATCAGACAGTCAAAATAGCAGCGAAAGCGCGAGTCTCCCCGACTGGTCAGATAGAAGAAGAAGACGACGAGGCGGTCGAAGAGGGGCCGGAAACGATGCTTGGGTGGGAAAAGTACTCCAAAAGGCCCGAAACGCACCGTTTCCGTGAAAAGGTGGGGCTGAAGACACCTCTGGGTGAAGCGGCCAATGAGGAAGGTGTTTTTAGTCTTTTTCGTACACGCGGTAGTTGGGCTCATAGTTTCTTCTACAAACGGACGCTGCGATGCAAAAGAGCATCGGGATCTGAACCTTTCCGTCCCAGAGTTCAAAGTTTGGCTTGGGTTACGCTCGGCACCGAACATCAAGAGCTACTGGACAACGAATCCTAATTTAGCGATCCCGGCGTTTAAAGCTATGGGCAGAAACAGAGTTTGACAACATAGAAAACGTCAGTAAGGACTCTGAAGACAAACTGCACTCATGCGCAGGTTTCTTGACATCATTGTCAACCGGTGTAGGACTGTGCGGACCCCTGGCAAGTGGTTGTCTGTTGACGACAGTGTTATCCCCTTTGACTTTGGGCGGACAACAATGAAAGTCATGGCACCACGAAAAAACAATTCGGTGGGCATCAACATGCGACTCATCAAACGGTTACCTGGCGAATTTCAACATTTGCAGCAAGAAGTCCACAACACAGGACCTAGTCATGTGTGCTGTCGACCCCTGGCTGGGAACCCACCGTAGTATCGCCTTCGACAACTTCTTCTGTTCCCTGGGGCTCCATCAGAAGCTATACGAAAACAAGACGCACTCCTGCTCGACCTGCAGGAGGAACTGCCGGAGCATTCCGGCTTCCTTCCGCAGCCCGAAAAGGAACTCGCCAGGGAGGATGACAAAGGCGCCGCAGCAGCTGCAGCTCAGGGAGGGGCAGTGGATGATGCAGCAGGGTCACCTCATCCGGTGGATGGACTCACGCGAGGTGTTCTTCATGTCTACCTTGCCCTTGGGGGATGAAAGCCCTTTTTTTGAGTATTTAAAGCAACAACGAAAATGGGGGGTACCGTAGATAGGCTCCGAGCCTTTAGGGGATAATAATAATACCGCCTCAGTACCAAATCAAAACAAAACAAAAAAAAAAAAAAAAAAAGCATCACCATGCTTACCGTACCTTCCATCGACAGGCACTCTTTTTTCTTCTTTTTTTTTTTCTTTCCCAATTTTTTTTTCTTCTTTTTTTGTATCTTCTCATTCTCCTACGCATTCAGTTCAGCGGTAAGCCCTGCAAGAACATCTTCCTCATCAGCCTGGGGATTTTTTTTTTTTTTTTTTTTTTTTCCCACACCTCAGCCTCAGCAACCACAGGCTTGGATATTTTACCATCAGCCACAGGGCCTGTGGGAACGGTGACATCGATATCATTGACCTTGCTCATGAATTTCTCATCCTCTTGTTCCTGCTCGAGGGCCATGAGCTCGTCCATCACATCATCGTCGTCGACACCCCCAGCTATGGGCTGTGCCAGTGCCTCGGCAACATCCCTCTGGTTGTCCAAGGCATCTGTCATATCATCCTGAATCTGCTCCACCTCTTCTATCCTGGGTGCTTCGCGGTTCATCTGCCGAACCATTTCCCGTTGCACGTTGATGATGTCATTCTGGATGGCGCTCCCTTCCGTCTGTACCTTCAGCGTCTCCAGGTTGAGCTTCTGGTTCTGCAGCTGCTCGAGCTGGCCCTCGTACTGCTTCTTCATTTTCACACAGGTCATCGCCCCTCGCTGATTCTTCTTTGCGAGATATTCCTTTGCTTTCGCAGTCTGGGTATTTTTTATTGTTATTATTATTAAAATTATTCCATACCTGTTCCGCAATCCGTTTCTCCAGCACTTTCTCCTTTCGTTCAATTGTGTCGATTGTATTCGCCATCCTCTGTGTGGTGTTGTTTTTCAAAAAAAAGGGGGGCGATATTTAATTTTTTTTAGGGGGGGATAACGTACCTCCGAAGGCGTCTCTTGCGGTGTCGCAGTGGGTCTTGGCGGAGGAGGAGCTGCTGAACTTCCACCTCCAAACATTTTCTTAAGGAATGCCATTTTTTTTTTTTTTTTTTTTGGCTTGTGTCACTTTGTTGTGCTAGCAAAGGTGGGGGGGGGGGGAGAGAGGAAGCCCTGTTCGTTCGGCCACGGTAGTGCTTTGCAGAGATCTTGGCGAGTGCGGACAACAGTGTTCACTCGTAACTGATCCGAGCAACCAAGTGACCACAATTTTTTGTTTCAGGTCAGCAAACGGGGTCAGACAAAGACAAGTGGAGAACCAGCAACATTATTAATGAACACCTTGGTAGCGCTGACAGTGGGCATATTAGCCTGTTCTAAAAAAAAAAAAAAAAAAAAACTCCTCCTGTTAGGTTCGAACCAACAGTGTTCGCTCATAACTGATACCAAGCAAAAGGGAGAACCAGGAACGCTGATCCTCAATACTCATATGCTGATAGTGGGGATTATAGTCATAATAGACGAGGCCACGAAAAGGTACGAACACAAAAACGTAGGTACAAACGTCAAAACAATTGGCGTCATTTTCTTCTAAAGGGGGAAAAAAAAATGAGAAAAACAACGTACACGGTAACCAAATAACTTTTTTCCACCCAAGTCTGTAAGCAGAATTTCCACCACTGTTTACGGTAACCCACAACTTTTTTCCCACTCTCCACGGTAACCTACAACTTTTTTTCCACTCAAATGGTTTTTTGTAAAAATTTTCCACTCTCCACGGTAACCTATTTTTTATTTCCACTAAACCATGTAAGTAAAAAACTTTTTTCCACCGTCCACGGTAACCCAAAACTTTTTTTCCAACGTCCACGGTGGAGGTGTGTGTGCATTTGGGAAAAACGTGTAGGCACAACCAGGGCTCGAAAAAAGACACCAAGAATTTCTCCTGGAAGTTGGCAAGGGCGATTTCCAAAGACGATTTAAAGCCAAAGCCGAGGTATCTGGCGTCTGATGTACTTCTCCACCCCTCGCCCCCCTGCCTGTGAAGGATATGCCAAGGATGACCTCAAGCCCCCTGTTGTCACGAAGTCACAGATAGGCCAGCAAAGAGGAAGCGAAGTGAGAGAGAAGGGGAAAATAAATACAGCAACTTGTAAGAACCTTTATTACCACAATCACTCCTCGAAGTGCTGTCCCGGTTGTAGTCCCAGACCTTCAGGGTAGTCACCTATTTCTCTTAAAAGGTCTCTTTTCCTTTTCTTTTGCTATGACATCATGGCATAAAAATGTCGGAGGTTACCGTGGACGGTGGAAAAAAAAGTTAGTGGTTGCATAAGGGAAATTGTTGGTGGTTACAGTAAAAAATGGAAAAAAAGTTGGAGGTTTAAGGCGACGGTGGAAAAAAGTTATTTGGTTACCGTGTACGTTGTTTTTCCCAAAAAAACATTCTTTATGACTATTTGTCTTTGTTGTTCGCACGAGCAAAAAAGGTTTTTTAAAAAGCTGCAAAAGTTTTTTGCTCGGCACAAGTTGCATGTAGTTATAAAATCATCTTTTGAAAGATAAATATTTGTAACAAGAAAAAAAAAATACTGCGAAAACTAGGAAATATTGAGAATAAAAAAAAAAGAAATAAAAGAGAGAAAAAAAAAAGTAAGAAAGAAAAAAAAGCATAGTAATGAAGCAAGAACTTTGACCCGGGAAAGAAGAAGGAGGGGGGGTTTAAAAAACAAACTGCAGCAGCTCAAAAGTAAGTAAAAAAATGAACGAAATCCAGAAACGGAAAAAAGAAGAGGGGGGGGGGGGGGGAACAAAGATAAATATCACCATTGGCTAATTGGGAAAGCGGTAAAAAAAAAAGGGATAAAAAGAAACGGAAAAAAAATTAAAAATACTGCCACAGTACCAAATCAAAAAAAAAAACTATTCTTTTAAGGTATGCGTTTTTGCGCTCACCGGCCGCGCTGTACTTAAAAAAAAAAAAAAAAAAAAAAAAAACACACACCTGTGTTTCCTATTCGTTTCCCTTGTCAGGCACTTTTTTTTTCTTTTTCTGTTTTCTCTTTTTTTCTCTTTTTTTTTTAAAATTTTTTCTTATTCTCCTACGCATTCAGTTCAGCGGTAAGCCCTGCAAGAACATCTTCGTCGTCATCAGCCTGGGGATTTTTTTTTTTTTTTTTTTTTTTTCCCACACCTCAGCCTCAGCAACCACAGGCTTGGATATTTTACCATCAGCCACAGGGCCTGTGGGAACGGTGACATCGATATCATTGACCTTGCTCATGAATTTCTCATCCTCTTGTTCCTGCTCGAGGGCCATGAGCTCGTCCATCACATCATCGTCGTCGACACCCCCAGCTATGGGCTGTGCCAGTGCCTCGGCAACATCCCTCTGGTTGTCCAAGGCATCTGTCATATCATCCTGAATCTGCTCCACCTCTTCTATCCTGGGTGCTTCGCGGTTCATCTGCCGAACCATTTCCCGTTGCACGTTGATGATGTCATTCTGGATGGCGCTCCCTTCCGTCTGTACCTTCAGCGTCTCCAGGTTGAGCTTCTGGTTCTGCAGCTGCTCGAGCTGGCCCTCGTACTGCTTCTTCATTTTCACACAGGTCATCGCCCCTCGCTGATTCTTCTTTGCGAGATATTCCTTTGCTTTCGCAGTCTGGGTATTTTTTATTGTTATTATTATTAAAATTATTCCATACCTGTTCCGCAATCCGTTTCTCCAGCACTTTCTCCTTTCGTTCAATTGTGTCGATTGTATTCGCCATCCTCTGTGTGGTGTGTTGTTTTTCAAAAAAAAGGGGGGCGATATTTAATTTTTTTTAGGGGGGGATAACGTACCTCCGAAGGCGTCTCTTGCGGTGTCGCAGTGGGTCTTGGCGGAGGAGGAGCTGCTGAACTTCCGCCTCCAAACATTTTCTTAAGGAATGCCATTTTTTTTTTTTTCTTCTTGGCTTGTGTCACTTTGTTGTGCTGGCAAAGGGGGAAAAAAAAGGAAGCCCTGTTCGTTCGGCCACGGTAGTGCTTTGTAGAGTTATTGGCGAGTGCGGACAACAGTTTTCACTCGTAATTGACACGAGCAAACCAAGTGTCACACACAAAGGAGTAAATGGAGCGGAGAACCAGGAACCCTACTGTTCAACACACTAGTATCCATGGGAGGGACAGTCTGATCTAAAAAAACTCCCCCTGTTGGGTTCGAACCAACGACCTGCAGGTTAACAGCCTGACGCGCTACCGACTGCGCCAAGGGGGACTTGCAATCGCGTTGGGACGAAAATAGAAACAAAAAAGAAGAAGAAAGGAAGAGCTAAAGAAGCCTGTATTCCTATTAATCTAAGAAGGGAAAATAATAAAGGGGAAAGATCTATACAGGGAAGGAAAAGGAAATCTAAAGAATCTATTTTCTTTTCTTTTCTTTCGACCCTAGTGATTTGTGACTTCTTTTAAAGGCCAGCGTTTCGGGGCGATCCCCATGCCACAGGGCGGGGCGCAGGGCGAGGGGGCGGCGGGAGCAGGAGAAGGAGGGATGGAGTTGCGCACGGATTCAAAAACGTGTGAGTAAGGCGAAGAGGTAGGCGAAGGAGAGGGAGAAGAACGAAGGTACGCAAGTTCCTGGTGAAGAATCTCGATGTCTGAGCGGGCTGTGATGAGCTCGCCCGTGGTGGTGTCCATCTCGGTGCTGGAGGCGGACAACTCTGCACCAAGCCGTCGGTTCTCGTTTACAAGAGCCTCTTTTTCTTCCTTCCATCGTCTTTCTGCCTTTTCTGCCTCGCTTCGGATTTTCTGCACCTCCGCAGCATGCACAAGCTCCAATGCAGTTTTCTCTTCCATGGACATGCGACCTTCGCCTTCGCTGTCGCCCTTCTCCTTCAGCTTCCCTCGGAGGTGATTGATCTTTTTCGTGCAGGTTTTGATGTGTTCCTCAATATCGTCGATGAGCGCCTCGTCGTCCTCGATGGTGTGTTTCAACTGCAAGTTTTCGTCTGTCAAACGCGAGATTTTTTGAAGGTATTCTTGCTCGAGAACCTTCTGTTCTAGGACTTGTGCCTGCAGGTCCTTGCACATCTGGTGGTGGTTCACCGCAACCCGCTGGGACTTCATCTGTTGCTTGATCTTCAATGCTCTCTGCCCAAACTGAACCGAAGACATGGTTTCCGTGATATCTATCAGTGTTGGCGACAGTGTGACAAGAATCACAGCCCTGCCGTACTCTCCCAAAGAGTCTTGAAGCAGCCTTGTCAGCCTTGAATTTCTGTAAGGGACGTGTCTGTCTCGATCTGCGAGAGCATGGATGACATTGCCTAAACATGTCAAGGAAAGATTGATGGCTTGTGCTTCGTGGCGCTGCATGCCTTGAGCTTTGGTTCGCTTGATCCGTTCTGATCCAGCAAGGTCCACAATGCTGAGCTTGCCGGACATTACTGAATGGGTTCTCCTGCATGTTTTTTGTACCATCAACACAAACAGTGCGTGGGATCTGCTTGATTTTGCGTTCATGTTCGTCAGTCGGATGACCCTTCTCTCCGAACCTTCTTCGAAAAGCTGCAACACTTCCGAAGGTGAACCCACGATACGGGTTTCCAATCCGGACACATGCACACCCTTTTCGGTTGACTCCTTGATGGTGATTCCTTGCGACCGACCTTCTTGAACTGCCAGGAGGTCCTGGATCGCGTCGTTGTAGAGCTGGAAATACTGCATTGTGACCTTGTATTCAAAGTCTTGGCTCGATTTCTGGATTTCGGAGAATAAAAGGTGGATGGAACGGTGCATGATACCCTCTTTTCCGGGTTGTTGGTTGAATGCTGTGTATGTTTTCCCGGTTCCTGTCTGCCCGTATACCAGAAAGGTCCCGTTTTTCCCATTCAGTGCAGCCTGGACTACAGGTTCGCCGGTGTGCCAAAACACATCTTCCTGGCCGTCTTCCGAGCTGAACACCTTGTGGAACGTCACCTCTCTTTCATCTACAAAACGGTCTTTTATGTGCACGCCCTTACCGTTGCCTACCAACCGGATTTCTCTCATGCCATCTCCTTCTGTTACCTCGCCTGGAAATGGAGGCCTCATGCGGGCAAAGACAAGGATTCCATCCCCTGCGGGTTGTGCTGTCATTTTTTTTTTTTTTTTTTTTTTCCTTTTTTTTTCTTCTTCTTTTTCCTCTTCCCCCCTTCCTAAATCCAACATTGGTTAAAAATATGACAGTAAAAGCGCTAGGAAGCTGGACTGAGGGCACTTACAAGAAACTGCACTGGACACTAATCGGTCTGAAGACCACTATTGTAGAGGAACCAATAACGGCAAGGATATGAGCAGCACCGACGAGGTGGACCCCCCACAGGTACTGAAATGCAAGCTCAATAATAATAAAATCGAAACAAAAGAGGGAAGAGGATGGAAATAGGGAAACAATTAAAATCATTTCATGTTCACCGATGGACCAGGGGGGTTTAAAAGCACCACACTTGCCAGGGTAGACAAAATAAAAATAAAATTCACTATGATAGGAACGAAGTGGTTAGCAACGGTCCGCCTCTGTGTGTGTGTGTTTTTTTTTTTTTCTTCTTTTTTTTTTTTGATAAAATAAAGATTTGTTTTTCAAAAAAAAAAAAAAAAAGAGAAAAATATTTAGAAAGATAGGGATGAAAATGGAGAAAACAAACTGTTCACTCTGCTTTGTAGCCACTAGATATGTTTTGTGCAACAACTTTCATTTCTTTTAAATTTCTTTTTAAAAAAAGATCTTAGCGGAAAAAGAAGTTGGAACGCACGATTAAAAATTCTTTGCAGCAACGACAATTATCAAAGTATAGCTGTTTTAAACTCCAAAAAAAAAAAAAAAAAAAAAAAAAAAAAAAAAAAAAGGGACCACGTGTGTTCTTTGATCCCGGGGGGAAAAACAAATGGAGAGAATAAATATATAAAGACGAGATAAAGGAGGTTCCTGTTTTTGGAACGAACCCTATCTACCCCTAAATATTTATAAAAAAAAAAAAAAAAAAAAAAAAAAAAAAAAGGCTAATTCTCATATATATCTTTGGGGGATTGGGGGAGGGTCCTCATTTCATTCCCAGAGTTTTTGACGCCCTAGTTCAGCATGTAAAAAGTGAAAGAAAATGAAACGAGAAGGAGGGAAGAAGAAAGAGAGGAAGGTTCCTGTAATTCGAAAGGTTCCCGTGATTCTCTTAGCGCCACCTAGCAATCTAAAAGATCAGTTTTTTTCTTTTTTTGATTGATTTGTCCTTAAATCAACCTCCGAAAGCACGAGTTTGGGAGTCGAATTGTTCTTCTTTTTTTTTTTTTTTTTTTATATATATATATATATATATATATATATATATATTTGCCGGAACAAGAAAACAAACTTTGAAAAGAATTGTTATTGCAAAAAAGAGTAGAGGCAGCTTGCCCGTTTACCTACTGAAGGTGCAAACGGCTTTGCACAAACAATAAGCAGACTCTTTTTTTTTTTTCATTCTCGATAAGGTTAAAAGAGAATTTACAGTATTATTATTTCTTTTTTTTTTTTTCTCCTATTTCTTGTTTGTCTGTCACCAATGTTCCTGATCTCTACTTAACCCCTTCAGATGCTGCCTTCACACACGTTGCATTTGATAGTGGGCCAGAGACCTTCTTCGCTTTCTTGCGAGAGAGAGCAACAATAATAAAAAAAAAAAAAAACAGAGAGAGCAACAATAAAAAAGGGGGGAGGGACAAAAAGAAATAAAAGGAAAACAAGAGGGGGGGGTTATTTTTTCTCTTTCCTGCCCTAACACGTGCACTTAGAAGGAGGACAAGGACCGTCACACCCAAACTTCTTAGGTTTCTGGCACCACGCGTCCGCCAGCTTACCAACCTTGCTGAAGATGACGAAGGACGTGGCCTCCACGGTGGTCTCGGGAAGGACCAGAGAGGCCCCCGCATCCACCTGAACCCTGTACGACACCATCTTCTGCTCTGCCAACCCCCACTTGGGGGCGCAGGGGGCCGACTCGAACCCAGACAATCGTGGGAGCAGCGCGGGGAAGCCACCGTTCACCTTCCCCGAGCACGGAGGGCAGTGGTAGTGCGACAGGATGAACTCGCAGACCTCAGTCCCGCAGCAGCTGAGGGTGATGGTCGTGTCCTTGGGAATGGCAGCAGGGGTGTGTACCTGCATCCCCCTCATGTTCTTAGGGATCTTCGTCAGCACCGCCTCGCTGTTGCTGAACTTCTTCTTACCGTTCACATCATTGCCCGCAACGGTGGCTCCCTCAATGCTCACCTTCACACCCTCGTGGTAGCCGCAGGTCACATCGCGCACCTTCTCGTCAGCAAGGATCCTGTCCATCTCCATGCAGCCCGTCTTCTTCGCGAACACACGCACCTTGCGGGGTGCAGTCCCACCACAGGTCGCCGACACGGGACCGCAGAAGTCGTGCGAGGCACAGGTAACATGGCCAGCAGGTCCAGTCACAACGGTGTCGGGGGTCTCGTCGCCCCACTTGAAGGTGTAGGTCAGCTGCTCCTGTGTGATGGACTCCACGAGGGTGCAGAAGGTCTCGGCACCAGCCACCTGAGGGTAAGGGGCCACACCAAGATCCACAGAGGTCACCACAGGGCGAAGGTACACAGGCTCGCTCATGTTCATGTCCTGCTGCAGGGACCCGTCGCCGAAGTGGAAGGACCAGGTGTCGATCCCCCTGATGAAGTTCGCTTGGATCTTCATCTCCCAGTTCAGGTTCGTGGGGAAGCCGTCAAGAGCACCGCCGTCTGTGTTCTGGTTGAACCACCAGTGCCCGCCGATGTTCCCGCCGTTGTGGGTGATGTCCCCGAGCTTGTTGCTGCTGGTCCAGTCCCACTCGGCCGTCCTGTCGTCGCTCTGCGCAATGGTGACACCACTCGGGATCCCGGTGATGAGGGCGTCGACGTCGGACTCAGGCTGGTTCCCCTCGGGGTGGTCGATACCGTGGATCCAGAAGAAGGACAGGTGGTCGGGGTTCGTGAGGTCCCTGTACAGGAACATGTTCGAGACACCAGCCTTCTCAAACCCGGTGTGGCTGCTCCAAGAGTTGAAGTCGTAGAACTCCTTCGCTGTCATCGTCCCCTCCACAGCAGGGACCGTCCTGCGGTTCTTCCCGTTCTCCTGCTCCACCACGAACTGCTTCACGTCCCCCACGAAGTTGAGCGGCGGGCAGGTCCCGATCTCCTCATCCGCAAGGATCTTGTGGACGGCGCTGCAACCGGACCCCTTCGCAAACACACGCACCTTGCGGGGTGCCGTCCCACCACAGGTCGCCGACACGGGACCGCAGAAGTCGTGCTCGGCACAGGCAAGGTTTCCTTCCGTCTTCGTCACAACGGTGTCGGGGGTATCGTCGCCCCAACTGAAGGTGTAGGTCAGCTGCTCCCCATCGTTGTCCGACTTCACAAGGGTGCAGAAGGTCTCCTTCCCTGCCGTCCCGGGGTAGGGGGCAACACCGGTGTCCACAGTCGTCACCACAGGGCGAAGGTACACAGGCTCGGAGGGGTCCATGTCCTGTGCGGTGGACCCGTCGCCGAAGTGGAAGGACCAGGTGTCGATCCCGAAGTGGAACTTCGTGGTCATCTTCATCTCCCAGTTCAGGTTCGCGGGAAGCCCTTCGATGGCACCGCCGTCGGTGTTCTCGGCGAACCTCCAACGGCAACCGATGTTCCTGGTTCCAGAGGCGATCTGCTTGTGGTCGATGACACCCATTGTGCTGCTGGTGGTCCAGTCAAACTCAGCAGACCTGTCGTCCATTTCAGCAATGGTGACCCCATCGGGGATGCCGCTGATGAGACCGTCGACAGAAGCGGTGGGCTGGTTGCCGTGGGGGTGGTCGATCCCGCTGGTCCAGAAGAAGGACAGGTGGTCGGGGTGGTTCAGATCCCTGTACAGGAACATGTTCGAGACACCAGCCTTCTCAAACCCGGTGTGGCTGCTCCAAGAGTTGAAGTCGTAGAACTCCTTCGCTGTCATCGCCCTCTCCACAGCAGGGACCGTCCTGCGGTTCTTCCCGTTCTCCTGCTCCACCACGAACTGCTTCACGTCCCCCACGAAGTTGAGGGGACATGTATGAAGAGCAGCTGCCGTCCCGAGAGACAGCACGCACAAGAGTGCGCGCGACATTATTATTTTTTTTTTCTCTCTTTTTTGTTGTTGTAAGAAACCTGATTTGGGAAATGCTTTGGTGTTAGACTACGGACGATGTCATACGTAAAGCTGGTAGTAAATAAGAGAAGAATCCCTTCAGAATCAGGGCGACCGGACAACACAGCTGGCGACTGAGTGACGGGGGCTATGAGCAGCACCCTGTTCCCTTCCAGTCCCACATGATACGAGTTACGCACCCCCGACCCCCTTCAGCTGACGAGGTGGACCCCCAAAGGTACAGAAATGCAAGCTCAATAATTAATCAAAAAAGAAAACGTTTTTTTTTTTTCTTTTTCTTGTTTCACTTTTTTCAACAACATATGGAATACAAAAAAAAAAGGGGGGGGAAAAGGGTCGCAACAGAAAAGAAAAGATGCGACCAGAACTTCAAAAAAAAAAAAAAAAAGAAAAGAAAAGAAAAAAAAGATACAAAGAAAAAGAAAAAAAGGGGGAAAAAAAAAAAGAAAACTAGTTTGGCGCATTCATATGTTTGTGCGCACGAGCAGTACTCTCGACTTTAAAAAAAAGAACGCGAGAAAAAGAAAAAGAAAAACAACCCACTCCATCCCTTGCTCTAACTAACCAACACCCACCAACTTGGGTGTTTTCTTTTAAAGTCGGGAACCATCTGACAAGAGCAAACTTGGAAGTCCTGAGTGGTATACCTGCTGTATAAAGCAGCAAGCAAGACGGAGATGAAGAGGAGCCACACCCAGTCCCGAAGAGACAGCTTAAGAGGGCTAAGAAGAGGAAGACGGGTGGGCAGGGTAGTACATAGATAGACCAGAGAAAAGAAGAGAACAGAGGTTGCGAAGAGATCTTTCTGAAAGGCAGAAACAACACAGCCGATGGTGTGGATGGGAAGGACGATGCTGTAGTGCAAGTTTCCGTCTTCAGCGGCTTTCCTCAAGAGGAGGAATCTCACAGCAGAATGGATGATTTTCGCAGCGGCTTTTTTTCTCAAGGCAAGGAACCCACCATAACCAAGAAACATCAAAACCCCTGTTCGGCCCCATTTCTTTCCCCGACAGGCCAACGTCAACACACCCATTGACGCACCAACCCATGATTTACTTAAAACGACAACATCGCTTACCAACCCAAGACCCATGAACAGCACCAACAGAACGAATTTCATTGCAACCTCTTTGACAGATTGTTTATTGTCAGATTGCGGTGGAAGTATGATCCGATATTTCTCGTGAAGACCTAAACTTGAAACATCAGGACTGATATTTTCCCTGTAAACGTATGCAGGAGATACCACTCTAGGTGACACGGACACGGAGCCAATCTTGTTATGCGTTACCATTTTGGCTTGACTGAGGAGGTGCTGGATGGAATCGTCATCAGGGCATAATGATGCCGCTTTGCTCAAAGAGAGAACTGCCTGAGAATGCTGTTTAAGGCGGATGTGAGCTTTTCCTTTGATTAAGAAAGCTTTGTACCAGGTTGGCGCAAGCTGGCAACCCAATTCTGCTTCCTGAACGGCTTCTTCAAACTTTCCCAGGCTTAGATACGTCCCTGCCCGGTTTACGCGAAGGACTGGGTTTCCTCTTGCAGCCCTCACACCCAGGTCAAAATTTTTCAATGCCGCTTCATACTCGCCTTGATTGCTAAACAGCACACCCTTCTCGCAAAACCCTTCTGCTTCGTTGCTGTCTGGTGTAATGATGTCTTGTAAGTGTTCATGGAGTTCCATTTTTTTTTTTTTTTGGTCTTTTGGTCCTTTTATTTATTTTTTTTTTCCCCCCAAAATGAAAATGTCGAGGGAAAAAAAAAAGAGGGGGAAAGGAAGGCGATAGGAATTTTTTTGAACAACAAAAAGGGGGGGGGGGGGGGAACACTGTCCTGTTGTTCCTTCCCGATGGGCTCAGCAAGTTTTTTTATTATTATTATATGTACCACGCACCCTCCCCCCCTCCCCTTCCCTCCCTTGTTTTTCTTTTTAATTGAGAGGTTGTTATTTATTCTTGGTTCTGTTTTTCGCAAGAGGGAAAAAAAAGGGGGGGGGATGAGGAGGAGGGGGGGGAAGAACCTTTTTTCTTTTTTTTTTTTCAAAATTCGTGCAAAAGAAAAAAAAAAAAATGTAGGGATAATTTACATAGTACCCACAAAAAAAAGTGCTGAAATTCACTTCCCACCCCAAGGAAAAAAAAGTCGAAAATTTTAGAATTTCGGCATTTTCTTTCTTGGGTATTAAGTCAATTGTCCTCCCCTCCCCCCTTTCTTTTTTTTTTTTTTTTTGTATAGTTATGTAGTCCAGTCTGTTTAGAAAGAAAAGAAATATAAAGGGGGTGCTGTGGGAGAGGAGGGGTACGGAATGGTGATTTGCTCTGCTAAGAAAAAAAAAAAAAAAAAAAAGAAGGCTCTCTCGCTCCAAATTCCTAGTGTAAACTCTGAGATAAATATTAATGGGTTACCTCAGAGAAAAGAATAGAGGGAGCAGCGTGTCTATCGTGAGATTAACAGTTAAGAAGAAGAAAAAAAAAAGAAGAAAAAAAAAGGTCAATAAAAAATAGAGGAGCTGACAGCTTTTTTTTTTTCTCTCTCCCACGGACGCCGGTTTGAACAAAAAAGAAAGAAAACAAAAACCCCTCCTGCAGTCCTTTTTCTTTTTTTCTTTTTTTTTTCTCCTTCTTCTGATAGATCAATCAAAAGCAGGTACCCCCCCCCCCCCAAGAAACAAGAAACATCATTTTACACACTTTTTTTTTGCCTTTCCCCCCTTCTCAACACTTCCCTTCCTTTTTTTTTACACATTTTTCTCCCCCCCCCCTTTTTTTCCTGTGCTGCATCGGGAAAAAAAAAAGAAAGAAAGAAGAAAAAAAAAAAACATTGCCTAGCCACCATGGGGTGTCAATAACCTTGCCAACTATTTTTTTTTTTTTTTTGAGTGAAACCCCTTTTCAATCTCTCCAAAGGAGCAGCCCTTTTAAATTCCTTTCAGGAGCTCCTTCACTTCTGTGAAAGAAGAAACAAGAGAGGGGGGACAGTAGCAGGCTAGATAGTTGACTACAGACAGCAATAGGCAGGGGGGGGGGGGGGGGGGGGACCAATATTAGTACAGGAGGAAAACTATAAAATTTCAGTGTGCATGGGAGTGCTCATTGTTCGGGAAGAAATTCACCCCAATCGGTCACCGTTCTGCGGTTGCTGTCTGGTGCCTGCGGTGGCTGTTTGTCGCCATAACGGACGGCATCTGGGCGAGAAACATTGCTTGGAGTCGTGCTAGGTAGGGGGCGGTTTGGCTCGAGGAGAAGAGGAAAAGAAAACAAGGGGGGGGGGGGGGGGGTTTCAAAATTATGTTTATATATATTTAAAAAAAAAAATCAACTGAGCAAAAAAAGTTTCTTCCAGCACTGACAATGAACGTAACTATTGTTTTATACAGGAAAAAAAAAAATAAAAAAAAATAGCTATTTATTAAATGAAAATCAGATAGCCTGATTTTATTCAATACTGCATTTTATTTAATGATGAGCTGCTCTCGAAAAGAATTTAGGTGCTAAGTGTGGCTTCGCTGCTGCCTGCTTGTAGCGGCGCAATGCGCGAGTCTTTACTGAACACGGTACTGGGTTTGGTATGATCAATTCGGCGAAATGATGTTGACGTTTATGTCAAACGTGATTCTGTGCACTGCTGAAGAAAGTGGGCTGTGTCGAAGGGGGCAGGGCTGAAGGGGCGTGGGTTTGATCGAGTGGTAGGTGCAAAACCTCTCCCACTCCTTCTTGTAGGCTATTTTGCTTGCCGTTGGAAGCGTGTCTTCCATCACAGTCACTCGAGGCTGATGCCCTTGGCTCGCTTCCCGGTCGCCTTCGGTTTTCTTCCCATTTTGCTAGAAATGACTGTGGGCGTGAAATAAAGTACTGATTTTCACGCCCAGCAAAATCAGCAACGTTTGGCTTAAAAACATGAGGAAAAAAAATCAGATACTTTATTTATATCTTCCGGCCTAAATTCTTTGAGAGAGCTGCTCGGAATTAAATAAAATAATAAAAAAAAAAAAATCATACACTCGAGAAAAAAAAGGGGGGGAGGGGGAAGATAGGCAATACAACAAAAAAAAAAAAAAAAAAAAGAAAAAAAAAAAATAGATATGAATATAAGAGATAAAGGAAGCCAGTGTTGGTGGCGCCACAAGGGGCGCACCTCGACCTCCCTGCAGTTTGTCGGGGTCAACTGCAAACAACACATTTTTAAAGGAAAAAAAAAAAAAAAAAGAAGAAAAGAAAAGTTAAATCACAACCGATATCTTCTCGATAGGTTTCCTAGGGTTGTCGAGGATGGTGCACCCCACGGCAGGGAGGCCGACAGGGACCAACAGGCACAATTTTTCGTTTGGAGGTCTTTCTAAAAGATCGCGGATTTCAGGCTCAGCACCCATGGGGTATGAGGCGAGAGCTGCCAACCCGGCATTGTGGCAGGCAGAGAGGAAGAGGCCGATGCTTATCCCCACGCTTTGCTCCGGGTAGTAAACAGGCAACCGGCCACCCCCTTCTGCGATTCTGTAGACCTGCTTGAAGACACAAACTACGTATGCCGACTGCTCAATATAAGGCTTCTGCCATGGCCGCCCCTGCATCTGCGAGGCTTGCGGGTCCACTGCCTTGATGTCGTTGCGCCAGACCTCCTTGAGCCTATGCTTATAGTTTTCTTCCTCGTGCTTTTCAACCAGTTCTCGCAGGCTCTTGCGGACATCCCGGTCCTGTGTTGTTTGTTTGTTTTTTTTTTTTTTTTTTTTTTTTCTTTTTTTTTTTTTTTTTTTTTTTTTTTTGCAAATAACAATGGGACCCACCCGTGCGAAACTAGGGGGAAGAAACTTTTTAGCTTTTTTTTTTATTATTCTTCTTCCCAAACCTGAACAATCACAAATGTCCACGGCTGTAGATTCGCACCGCTCGGAGCCGTTCCTGCTGCTTTGATGCAGTTTTTAAGAACATCGATTGGGAACTGGTTTTTTTTTTTTTTTTTTTTTTTTTTTTTTCCTTCGTCCATACCTTCTCAGAAGAAAAGGACCTGCACGATCTCCGAGATGACAAGAGCTCATACAGCTCTGCGGACCTGCTGAGCATTTCGTCTTCTGTTCTGTGGGGGAAGCTTGTGTACGGGGTAGCTGGGTTGCCCTTCGTCTCAAGGTTCGACCAAAATTCGTTCAGATCAATGTCATCATCCTTACGCGGAATTCTGCGATCGTCCTCAACGTCGAGGCACATGTCTCTCCCCAGGTACGCGTCCAGGACGGTGCCGGTGAGCATTATGACCTCTACGGTGCCGTCGCCTGCTATTTTTGTGATCTCTCCCTTGTCCCCTTTCAGGACATCTTCCGCATTCTCGAAATCGATCCTTCGCAAGGCCACTACCCTGTCCCCAACATGCAGCTTGGGAGTCTCTTTCATACGGGCTTTTGCTTTTTGCTTTGACAGCCCCGCATCCTTGCCTTCTATTTCCTTGTCATGTTCATTCATCTCCCCCCCCCTCCCCCCCTCCTTTGTGGATATTATGAAGAAGAGCGAAACCACGTTTTGTGCAATTGAGACAATGGAAACAAAAAAGGGGGAGGTGTAGACACTTTTTCTTTTTTTAAAGGAGAGGAAAAAAAAAAAAAAAAAGAGACGTTAAAAAAAAAAAAAAAAAAGTAGAATTAAAAAGAAAAAAGAAAAAAGAAAAAATAGGGCTTTGATTGCAACACTAGGAGGGGGCGCTCAGCTTCTTCTGCGTTCCGCGTCGTGTCCTTAATGCGTGCGGTGTGCTCAACCCTAGCCGGGGCGTCCCGGGTAACCAAGATTCTGCGCTCGTGCAGTTTGCTGCCTGTTCGTCACCCTGAGCATCTGCGTTACGTTCTCCCACTCGGGCGCTACTGGTGATGACCGACGTGGAGGTCAACAGCGAACAACACATCTGATGTACTTCTTATATTTCCATGTTATCCCCACCACCCTAAAAAAGAAGAAACCCCACAAAAAAAAAAAAAATGGGGCTTTGATTGCAACACTAGGTGGCGTTAAGCGTGCAATGAAGCATGATGAGCTTGATTACAGGGGGCGCTCCTCGGCCGAGCAGTAGCTTCTTCTGCGTTCCGCGTCGTGCCCTAATGCGTGCGGTGTGCTCAACCCTAGCCGGGGTCCCGGGTAACCAAGATTCTGCGCTCGTGCAGTTTGCTGCCTGTTCGTCACCCTGAGCATCTGCGTTACGTTATTCCACTCGGGCGCTACCGGTGATGACCGACGTGGAGGTCAACAGCGAACAACACATCTGATGTACTTCTTATATTTCCATGTTATCCCCACCACCCTAAAAAAGAAAAAACCCCACAAAGAAAAAAAAAAAAAAGGTTCACTTAAAGAAACACTTTCAAAGAATTAAAATTTCTTCCCCCCCTCCTTTAGTAGGGCCTTCCTTTCCCCCCGCCTCTGCCCTCCACGAAGGGCATTCCCCCCCATCTGTTCAGCTGTGTGTTGCGGAAGAAGTCACCATACGCCCCTCCGAGTGTTTCGTTTGTCAAGTCGGAAGCAAGGCAAAGACCTTCCCCGCCTATATTTTCTGCAGTAGTTTTCGCACCACCCTTATCCACACGATCGTAGGTTACAGCGGTACCAATACGCAGAGCGAGCTCTGGGGTCGCGACAAAGGACACAAAGGATTCCTCCTCGGTGTGGTGTTCCTTTATGAATCCGTACAACCCGACCGGGTTCCATTTTGAAACATCGCCTGTAAGCTTACCAATAGGAACGTATCCATATCCACGAACAGTTTCTGCGGTGGGTCTTCCAGAGACGTGTTCGGTTTCGGATTCTTTGGGCTTCACGATGACCATTTCGCCGTGTGTGAGGGAACCGCCTTTCAATGCTTCGCGGGGGACGTAAATCTTTTTCAAATCTCTCGTAGAAACCATGCCCCAACCTTGAGTTGGTTTGTATGTAACAACCCTGCATCGAATCTCACCGTCTTTTAAATCGTTTGTACGTCTCGGTTCGGGTTTGGGTGGAGGGAAGTTTCGGAGCTGATGCGATGTGTCCAATATTCGAATTGCGGCATCATTGCCAAAACCCAAGTCCATGAGGTCCCTGTGGGTACACCGCAAGAGATCGTCTGTTGTGGCGATGTTTTCTGTTTTCAGAGTTCTGTACAAATCGTCGTCCATTTCGATTCCAATGTCGTAGAAGAAACAACGAAGAGAGTCTGTCTTCAGGACCACAGCGGGGCCTGTTATGTGAACAGCGTCTAGGCCTCGTTCGTGTCCTTTGTCGATGGTGTCGTAATATACCTTCGCACCGATTTTTAGCATGTAGTTCTCACCAATATCCTTCACGTGGACGAATATGTCGCTGCCTTGTTCAGATCTGATGAAGCCGTACCCTTTTGAGCAGTCCCATGCGCTGACCCATCCTGTTTTTGAAGCTTGTTCTTGAACTCCGAAGCCTTCGATTGCCGATGCGACGACTCTTCCGCTTCGGTGTTGTTCGTCGTTCCATGTTACTTTGACCCGCTCGCCTTCGTTTAGTTTTCTCCCCTTCAAGACCGATTTGTGGACGTAGACCTCTATGCTTATTCTTTTCGCGCCTTCTTTTTTGTCGGTCATCACTCTTACAAAACCGTATCCTTTCGTGGGGTCCCAGAAGGACACCTTTCCTTCCTTGAACTCCGTTCCGTCATAATCTGTTCCGTCCTCGGCAGGAGGCGTCACCATTGGTTCAGAGTCATCGTGTAAGACAGCCATTTTCCCTTCCCTCTTTTTTTTTTTTTTTTTTTTTTCTCTCGCTCACAGAAACTCCGAAGCGGGAACTTTAAAATAAAAAAAAAAAAAAAAAAAAAAAAAAAAAAAGAGACATTTAAGGGTACCTGCGGTATGTGGCAGGACGCCTGTAAAAAATACAAGCTTAACCATATTTGCACTTGAATAATAAGAGAATCAAAAAAAAAAAAAAAAAAAAAAAAAAAAAAAAAAAAAAAAAACGCGTGTATTAATTCGAACCAGTAACAAGTTTTGTATTGCACTCTCCGCAGACTCTTTGCGGCCTGCGGTACCCCAGTGGCTCGATGGTGTGCCGGTACCTGCTGTGTGCATCGCAAAAGACGTACCCGCACAGCCTGCAGTGGTGCTTGCGTTGAAGCATAGTGAACTTTACGTCGCACGATGTCACCCCGCATGACGACCACTGTGACGAGTCGGACCAGACCGGCCGTTGCTTCAGCTGTTCTAAGGTAGGGTTGCCCTCCTTGTCCTTGTCGTCAAATCCGTGAAGGACTGTAACGGTGGTTGGGATATCGTTTGACCTGCTTGCTTGAAGAAGATTTACAGGGACATCTATCGTCTCTGGGACCTCAGTTGCCAAAGGCCGTTTTGACTCGGGCACCGGATCGAATACGGTTTCAGCCAGTTTTTTCTCCTTGCAGTGCGAGCAGTTTTCCGTCACAATGCTTGAAATGTAATCTTTTTTCTCGTGAGCTATTGAGTCGAGGTCGGTCTGCGCCCAGATGATCTCGCGTTTCAATCGTGTGGGGTACTCTTCCCATCGAGGCTTTGTCATTCTTGTTTTGCACGCTGAACAGCCTGCTGTGATCAGTATAGGGTGTTTGTGGTTAATCTTCGCCCTTCGTGGAGGCGTTCCTGCTGGCGATGAGGGCGCGGTTTTTGTTGTTGTTGTTGTTGGGCGGTTATATCCCATCCCGGCTTGCGTCACAGCTTCTTTAGTCTCTGGTTTGTTAAGAGTGGTCTTCACGGGCTTTCCCTTTAGTATGTCGACCACGTCGTTTATTCTCAACATCAGCTCTTGTATCTCCTCCTTCCCGTTCCCCCGTCGTTGTATCCCGTTCACAGCCGCGTACAGCATCCCCACCACTTCCCCGATCTTTTCGTCTTCTTCGCCGATTTTGTCGTGTTTCTTGCCCGTGGATTTTCCTGGTTTTGTAAAGGTTTCCACGGGGTCCACCTGCACCCTGCCCAACCGTGACGGTTTCTCCACCGTTGCTTCCAGAAGCGACGGGGGATTAAATGGGGGGTTTTTCTGCACACTAAGCGGTGTGTATGTTGCAGCCGTTGAACGAGCAGGGGGTGAGGATGTCAATGGAGGTGGTCGCCAGTCCATTTTTTTTTTTTTTTTTTTTTTTTTTTTATTTCACTCTTCGTCATTTTCTTCACTCACTAGGGGCCTCATTATTTAACGCGAAATGGCCATTATTTAACGCGAAATCGCCATTATTTAACTAGTTAAATAATGAGATTTTGCAGTTAAATAATGGCCCTTTAGAGTGGAAAAATGAGTCTCGCCGTGGAAAAAAATGCACCCAACCCCTTGAAAAACTTTTTTGGGGTGGGCGTATTTTGACTATTTTTGGCCATCTGAGGCCATTCCAGCCCTTAAAAGTGGGAATAAGTGCCTTACTTCCCCTTTAAATGCCACGGCGAAATAGCAACCCCATATTACCTTAGGAAAATCCCCAAAAAGGCTGACCCGCGTGAAAAAAAACAGCAGTGAAAGCAGTGAAGAGTGAGTGACTCAAATGACGAAGAGTGAAATAAAACGACTTACTTGCCGCCAAATGAGCCATTATTTAACTCTCGTTACCCGTTTTTTTGCACGAGGGCCCTGCGGGCCCTCGTGCAAAAAATTCGGGAACTCGAGTTAAATAATGACTCATTATTTGTTGGCAATAAATAGTTATTTTTTTTTTTTGTCTCTGTGAATTGAAAAGATGGGGGAGGCAGGGGAGGGGAGAGAAGTATGAATCTAATCTATTACATGTTCTCGTCTTCAGAGTCGATACATTCTTCGAACTCGAGCATCACTTTTCGCGATCGTATCATCCTTCGCTGCCCTTCTGGGATGCCTGAAGGTGAGGCGAAATCGATCTGCATGCAGTACTGGTCCGCGGCCACCGGTGTCTTTTCTGTTTGTATTGTGTATTCTCCTTCGCTGCCGGGTGTTGCAGGAACCGCCATCCTCTTCTCGCACTCGTCGATCACTAGTTCCACGAATTCAGCCCTTTTAACCTGTTGTTGGCTTTTCTCCCCCACCGCTTGCATCACTTCTTCCATCAGCTTTCTGAACACATCGACGACCTCTCGTCCCGTCTCCCTTCTATCCCTCGGCATTGGAGGCCGTACAGGCTCTGCAATTAGGTGCGCAGGCCGTCCCGGAGTCGGCATCCTCTTTTTTTTTTTTTTTTTTTTTCCTTTTTTTTTTCTTCTTCTTTTGCTCTCCTTTACGCTCTTTTCATCTAAATTTCTTGCCTTCCTGCTTTTATTATTATTATTATTACCGGGTTTGTATTTATATTGTTCAGTTTTAATAATGGTCTGGGGATTTAGTGTACTGTATAAATTATGTACCTTTTTCGGGTTTTGGACCCAACTTGGGACTTTTTACAGAACAATACAAAAAACTATTTTTATTATTTTTGGCTTGATCCCCCCCCCCCCCCCCCCCAGGACAGGCCCCATTAAAATCAAAGCCACGTTTGTGGTATACAAGATCTACTTTTTGGTTTCCATTTTCAAAACAAGGTACGCGGACGCCCTGAAGGCCCAGATAAAGAAATAGCGGAAAGGACACAGAAGAGAAGCCCTTCTTACTGCTGTTGGTCCGGCTTCTGTTCCCGTTAGTCCTGTTGCCGCGCCTGGTGCTTCTGTTGCCGGTCCCGTTGCTTCTGTTGCCGCCCCGTGGCCTCCCCTGCTGCCCCGACACCTTCACAGATTGCAAAATCAGCAATGCTAGAGGTTGACAAAAGGACAAAGATTATGCGTCCTTTTATTCTTGCCTAGAGTGTCGAGGCTTACCGCAAGCTAACAGAAATCACAATCCGGGCAGGGTTCGCTTACCTTTTTAACGATCTCCCACCCAGGTCTGCATCCGTGCCCCCGCCCACTGAGGACGTCCTGCACCCCCGCCCCCGCGAGGTCGGGCTGGTTCGAGAAGTGTGAGCGTCTAGGGGCACTTCCAACCCACCTAGTGGGTGCGGCCTTAGCAAGTCGAAAAGGAAGTGGAATTTAAAAAAAAAAAAAAAAAGTGTTGGATGCAGATGCAGGAGTTGACGATAGAGATTGATCCATTGGAGCCATTGGGACTGTCAGTCGTCATGCGCCTTCTTCTGACGAAGAAGCAGAAGAAGAAGAAGAAGAGATGCCTGACCAAGAAGCCTCGGCCCCAAGCCAAGCAGCGGCACCAAGCCAGGTGACCCCAAGCCAGTGAACGAACAACGTGCCCTGCCCCAACTGCAGCGCAACCCTCAAGCAGGTTAGAAAGGAGAGACCAGGACGGAATGCTCTGGTGAGCATGACACGAGCACCCGCGGGAGGGTCTGCCCGTCCGGCTGGGGGGTATTTTGTTTTTGTCTTGGGATTTTTAATTTTTAGGGATATTTTCTGGGATTTTTTTTTTATTTTTGTAAATTTTATGTTCTGTCTTAATAGTGTTCTGTAAATATTATGTACCTTTTTCGAATTTTTTGCCCAATTTGGGACTTTTCACATAACAATATAAGTACAAATCCGGTATTATTATTATTATTATTATTATTATTTTTTTTTTTTTTTTTTTGAAATATCGCACCTCCCCGGAGTAAAAGAAAAAAAAAAAAAAAATGGGGCTTTGATTGCAACACTAGGTGGCGTTAAGCGTGCAATGAAGCACGAACTACCTACTTGATTACAGGGGGCGCTCCTCGGCCGAGCAGTAGCTTCTTCTGCGTTCCGCGTCGTGTCCTTAATGCGTGCGGTGTGCTCAACCCTAGCCGGGGCGTCCCGGGTAACCAAGATTCTGCGCTCGTGCAGTTTGCTGCCTGTTCGTCACCCTGAGCATCTGCGTTACGTTCTTCCACTCGGGCGCTACCGGTGATGACCGACGAGGAGGTCAACAGCGAACAACACATCTGATGTTTTTCTTATATTTTCATGTTATCCCCACCACCAAAAAAAAAAAAAAAAAAAAAAAAAAACTTGGGAGTCGAATTGATGAAGGCAAACGCCCACAGAAGGAAGACCTTGAGAATGTTGTACCTCACAGACTCGCAGTCGCTCATCAGGTACATGCAAAAGGGACCGCAAGAAGCCAAAAGCGAGGATGAAATGAGGAGATGGCACCGGATCAGACTACCCAGCGAAGGGGAACGTGGAAGTGACCTTCCAATACCCATTCCAGCGCATGTATTGGCGTGGCACGGCTTGCAGAATAATAACAACGAGTTAGGGAAATATAAGTAAGCGAGGAAGTAGTGTAATTGCAATGGGGAGAGGGGGAGAGAGAGAGAGAGAGAGAGAGAGAGAGAGAGAGAGAGAGAGTACAATGAAGACATAGCCAGACAGCTATGACGATGGGATGAGAGAAGAAAAGGAAAGAGAGAAAAAAAAAAAAAAAAAAAAGAGGAAAACCAGATCTATTTTTTCCCCTTCTTTTTTCCCGTTTCCCCTTTGTTAATTTACTTTTTTTTTTCCCCTCCTTCTTTTGCACACAAGAAAAAAAAAAAAAAAAAAAAAAAGAAGAGGGGGAGAAGGGTTGTTCCCATCTATAAGAAAAAAAAAAAATAGTTATTTATTGCCAACAAATTTTTCCTCACACGTCAGCTTGTTTTTTTTGGGGGGGGAGGCAGGGATTTGGTTACTGTTGATATTAATTATAACATTGTCGCTGATATTAGAGAAATAGATGGTTTGGGCACTGTTGGGGGTGTTGGAAACCAAGGCAGGATTTCCAGGAAAGTTCAGTTGCTGCGATTCAGTCATCGAATGCGAAGTGTACCTCGACGGGCAGCTCTTGCCTAGCAGGCTGGCCACTACTTTGGTGACATTTCTTACGGTGTTGATACCTATCCTGGACGCAACAAACCCGTTCGACCCGTTCTGTGTATGGGCTGCCCTCCAAAGGAACGGTTTCTTGTCGTCAATAGAAGAAAAGTAGATGTTGAAAACATCGGCTGCCCGTCCCTTTGGCACCAAGAAAGTCGAAAGCTCCGGAGGCCCACGTTGTTTTTTGCGCTGAAAACAGAACCAGAAGCCGTACTCGTCTTGCGACACCTTGCAGTATTCTAACTCGTACAGCTCTTCTCCCCTCAACCCTCCGTAATACCCACAAACAAACATTGCTCTGTTCACAGTGAAAACGTTGGCTTTCATATGCGCAGGGCATTCGAGGGTGAGCAGGGTAGAGAGGTCCTCCATGGTGAACACTTCAGCTTTTTTGATAACCCGGGTTGTGGAGGATCCCGACCTCTTCAAAAAGAGTTTGAGCTCTTTCCACTCCTGTTCATCAGCCCCATAAATTGCAACGAGGACAGCCCGGATTTGGCTATACAGCGTCCACACGGCCATAGCTGTGCCCATCAGCAAGTTTCTGCTTTAGGTAGGAGATGACATCAGCTTCTTTCGGCTTCGTATGCTTGGACCAGAAGTTGTCCCATGCTGTTTTGTAAGCCTCAGCCGACTTCCCGGGGGGCTTTTCTTCCCAGTTTAAACACTTTTTAACCTTTGGCATGATCGCGATGCGATGTGCAGTGTTGTTAGGTGGTTTTTTTTTTTTTTTTTTTTTTTTTTTTTTATTTCACTCTTCGTCATTTTCTTCACTCACTAGGGGCCTCATTATTTAACGCGAAATGGCCATTATTTAACGCGAAACGGCCATTATTTAACGCGAAATCGCCATTATTTAACTAGTTAAATAATGAGATTTTGCAGTTAAATAATGGCCCTTCAGAGTGAAAAAATGGGTCTTGTCGTGGAAAAAAATGCACCCAACCCCTTGAAAAATTTTTTTGGGGTGGGGGTATTTTGACTATTTTTGGCCATCTGAGGCCATTCCAGCCCTTAAAAGTGGGAATAAGTGCCTTACTTCCCCTTTAAATGCCACGGCGAAATAGCTACCCTGTATTACCTTAGGAAAATCCCCAAAAAGCTGACCTGCGTGAAAAAAAACAGCAGTGAAAGCAGTGAAGAGTGAGTGACTCAAATGACGAAGAGTGAAATAAAACGACTTACTTGCCGCCAAATGAGCCATTATTTAACACTCGTTACCCGTTTTTTTGCACTCGGGCCCTGCGGGCCCGAGTGCAAAAAATTCGGGAACTCGAGTTAAATAATGACTCATTATTTGTTGGCAATAAATAGTTATTTTTTTTTCTTCCTGGCTATTTCGCCGTGTGAAGTAAAGCACTTATTCCCACTTTTAAGGGCTGGAATGTCCTCAGATGGCTAAAAGTAGTTAAAATACCCCAAAAAAAAATTTCAAGGGGGTTGAGTACATTTTATTTCACTCTGAAGCGCCATTATTTAACTCTAAATCTCATAATTTAACTAGTGAGCGGCGTTAAATTATAGGCCCCTAGTGAGTGAAGAAAAAATGACGAAGGGTGAAATAAAAAAAAAAAAAATAAAAATCTACCCGTAGTGATCAGTGTGTTTATAATTAACGAGAACAGGTTGCGCAACGTTCCGGAGTGTAGGCGGGTGGGGAAAGATGAAGGAAGACAAACGAGAACCGAGAAGGGGGGTGATATCCCGGCGGGACTCGACAGAAAGACATTCAGCATAATGCAGGGGAGAGATCTGGTCGGTGACAGCACGTGCAACAAAGGAACGGAATTCCTGGATGTGTTCCTGGGGCACCACGCCTTTCTTGGAGGCTGTGTAGGAGCGCCATGTCTTTTCCCAGAAGGCGTGGAGATCTTTTTGCAGAGCGGTACTCGTGCGAACAACATCAGCCTTTAACTCTTCAATGGTCATGAACCCGCATCCTTCGATAAACCCAGGACCAAGCTTTCTCTTCACCAGCCTGACGATCTCCTCCTCTCCCTCACCGTACTCCTCCTCCTCAACCGTGTCAAGATCAATCGATTCCAGTGTTTTCCCGAAATCGATGAAATCGGATATGGTTAAGTATGTTTCGGCAGCTCTTCTTGAGTATCGGTCCCTCACGGCGACCAGGTTCCACTCCCGGAGGAATGCGGGTTTTAAAACGGTTTCAGAGTATTCACGATGGGCGACCCTGACGCTCATCTCGTAAGAGGTGTAGAACACGGGATCGATCCAAAGCTCGAAAGAGAGCAGGGAAAGAAACCGGTGCTCGATTCTGATAAGCTCCTGTTTCGTGAAGCCGCATATGGCGGCCAGGTGAGAGGTCCTTCGAACAGCATCGTCGTGCTGCTTTGTTGCGATGCACACCAACCCTGCGATGACTTTGTGCGCCGTTTGTCTTGTAAAGACCACGGTTCGATTTTGCTTTGGTGGGCAGTACCGAACCAGCCCTGCCTCCGCATCGAACGCCGTGTCATCGGTGAAGACTGCCTTGTAGTTCGTCCCTTCCCAGTACGCCCGTGTGTAGTATTTGTACAGCTTACCGGCTTTTAAATTCTTCGGACATTCTTTCCGAGCCAGCCTTTCGTACTCTTCCCGCAACTTTGACTTTTCCCATCCTTCGGGTTCGATGTCGTTCTTGTCGGTGCCAGTGTGGATTTTTTGTAACATCCCGCGTAGTTCTTCTTCGACGCCTTTCGGCGGTGTTTTTGTTGTGGTCGGTTTGTCGGTCGTGGCGGGTGCTGGTCTGGGCCTCTTAGTTTTCGTGAAAACCTTCTCCGTGTCGGATCCGAGCAGGCGTTCCAGATAAATCATCGCCACGATGATCCTGGAGTAGGAGTCGAACCCCGTGTAGAGGTACAGCCGTTCAAGGTATTTGCACAGAGAGAAGACAGGCTGCTTCCCCAATTCAAGATCTGTGCCACAAGGTGTTGATGTCATGTCGAGAAACTTCTCAAAGATGTTGGAGATGGTTTTGAACATGCCCGGGTCGGGGTAGGCGTGTTCAGGGCGTGGGACTTCGTAGATAAGACGTGGAGCGGAATGTTTGTGATGGCCCGAAGCGTTCCGAGGGTACTGAGGTGAGCACACAACAGGGCACCGCTGGACCCTCGAAACCGTGAACGTTGCATCCCGTCGCATGGCAGGCCACCTTGCGTTCGAAACAGTCTGCATCAAATTCTTTTTTTGAAACCCGACCAAAGCGTACCGGAAGACCTTCTCCTTGTAGACCTCATGCAGCAGCGACACATCCACATATTGTATCAGAGCGTCAAGGACAGTTAGTTTCTTTTCGGCAACCCGCTCTGCAAGCAAGACAGCACGCTTTGACTCCTCCCCGCCGCTGCTCGATTCAGCCTTCACGATGACCCTCCACAGATCCTTACAAAACGACAGGTTTTCAAGGTGCCCGCTGCTAGCTGTCCTTGCGACCCCTCCTGGGGTGAAGTAGCCGCACCACAGAGTGTATGCCATTTCCTTTTTTTTTTTTTTTTTTTTTTTTTTGTTTTACTTTTCCGGGACTTAGGAGAAAATTGAAGAAAAGAGAAAAAAAAAGAATGACCATTCAAAAATGGTCGACTTTGACCTCGCTCAGCTCCCTCATCGTCATTTCTCTTCCATCAGGAAGTACCACCGTGTTTTCTTTCGTTTCGTCCGGGACGGCGTCGCTTCGCAACGCTAGCCTCGCAGAGGCACCCCACCCGGGCAACCATTTCTCATCCCCTTCAACCCCGTTTAGATGCGCCGCAATGTGGTGCAGCATCAGAGCCGACAATGGTGGTGGCAGTGCGTTGCCTATGTGGTAGTAGGGTCTCGAAGGACAGAGGGAAAAAGTGTCGGGGAAGCCTTGGGCACGTGCGCACTCTCTTTCAGTTAGATATCGTGTGTAGTCCTTTTCCTGAACGAACTGACTGTACTGGATCGGGTTTGAGCGGTAGGAAGCCTGCAGTGTGTGAATCTTTTTGGTCAAATCGACCATGCGGTTCCCTCCTCTGACCCGTGCGGAGTTGGCTTCCAGGATTTTCCTCAACACGTTGTCGGTTAAAATGTATTCACTGAAGTCTTCCCGCTGTTCGAGAGCGTGTCTAGCAGTTCTGTTGAAGTCTGGTATCTCAGGGGGGTTGTACGAGCCCAGTTTCAAATCTTGTCGGAATCCGATGAACAGCGCTCGCCGCCGTGCCTGCGGCAGCATCCCTGTCGCGTGGCGGAGAAACATTTTCGTAGTGTACCCCGCGTCCTCTAGGCTTTTACAAATCAAGACCGACTCTTGCTGGACACCCGGAACGTTTTCAAGGAGAAAGGCTTTTGGTCGGGAGGTTTCTAAGAGCCGGGTGATCTGGAGATAGAGCAAGCCCCTTGGGTCGTCAAAACCTTGCCGATTCTGTCCTGCTGCTAGTGTGAACGGACCGCAGGGAAACCCTGCAGTAAGGATGTCATGCTCTGGGAGGGTGTGGACCTGGGTGATATCCCGCCCTTCGGGGAGCTGTCCGAAGTTTTTGTTGTACACAGCTCGGCTCATTCTTTCGCTCTCGACAGAGTAGACGCAAGACCCCCCCACCTCTTCCCCACCGATTCGAAAACCTCCGATCCCACAGAATAGATCGGAAAACGTGAATTTCGAATCTTTTCTGACAGGGTTCGGACAGGCTGGTTCTGCTTCGCGTCGGTGCCCCGGTTTCCATTCCACCAAGGGAAGGATTGTTTTGATGTTGTCCGGGATGGTGTGGCCTTCGACTTGTTGCAGTGCAGCTGCACCGGAGGAACTCACTCCGATGTAGAAGAACTCGCTTCCTTCCTTTTCCAGCCATGTGGCTGCATTCTTGTTGTACCATCCTTTCACGCCTGAGCGTTTTCCCAGTTTTCTGCTGCACGGTGCTGCGTCCTGCAGAGCTCGCTTCACTTCCGACAGCTTCGATCTGTGCACAAGCATAGCTCCAATGTCACCAAACTTCCATGGCGGCATCTTCACCCTCTGGGAGGTATCTTGTAGTGGACGTAAAGGAAAAGGAAGCAATGGGAAATGAGTTTCACTGTTCAATGAAAGACCACCCATGTAAATGGGAATGTTTTTTATTTATTTTCTTTTGTATTTCATTCATTTGCATGCATTGTTCTTGAGGTGACTGATCGCCCCCATTTGTTTGCAACCCTACCCAGAAACTGATTCGTTCAAAAGGAGACGAAGAAGAAGAACAGGAAGAAAAAAAAAATAATTCTTTATGACTATATGTCTTTGATGTTCGCACGAGCAAAAAAAAAGATTTTTAAAAAAGCTGCGAAAGTTTTTTGCTCGACACAAAGTTGCATATAGTTATAAAATCATTTTTTTTTTTTTTTGAAAGATAAATATTTGTAACAAAAAAAAAAAAAAAAGTGAAGGAATCAAAAGGCTCTCTTCTTTTTGTTGAGGCTGCGTGACATCGGGCTGCCAATACTGCTTGTAGTTCGGATGCTCCCCACACTGTGGGTAAGGCTCAGTTGTGAAAATACCGGACGGGCAGGCTTCTTTTTCTGGACGAGTTCCTCGTGGAGGAGCAAGTTGTCGCTGGTGAAGGGCATGGAGTCCGTTAGTATCGTGCAAGACGGTGCACGGAAGAACCTACCCTCGAGCCAAACAGAAATGAGTTCATGTCCGCAATTGTTGGTTTCCCCAATGAGCTTGTCAAGCCAAGTGGTGTCGTAGGTCTTGTTGCTGGTGCTCAGCCTTTTACGAAATAAACGACTGCTAGTCGGGGACGGGACCTGGCTCTGGGGCTGAGGCAGGTTTGTATAATGTAGCTCTGGTAAATCCTCACAAAAGTCCGACGGTGCGAAGATAGTCCCGTTGTCTGTGAAGGAGTTCAATGTTGAAAGATCCGCTGTTACACTGGTTTTGTCAAAGTTCGAACTCACTGAGGTCCCGTGGCTACTGTCGCTAAGCTCCATCACAGCAAGGGGTTCCACTTTCTGTCGAGCCACTGGTATGTCAATCGTTGTGGCCGGATCGACAATTGTTGCTCTTCGTCTCCTCGCAGGTGCAGGTGCCGGCGAAAGCTCTTCTTCCACGTCCGTCACGACCGTTTTCCCCAGCATCATCAGCAGCGCGTTGTCTATGTTCGATTCCATGTGCGGTGAGGGCGGCGGCTTGTTCTTTTTCTCGTGCAGGTAAGATGTTTTTATTGTACGCGTCGATGAAACCTTCCTTGCCCGTGTCTTCTTCTTCGTTTTCTGCTCCTTGACAACCGTTGTGGAACTAACGCATCCCATAACGATTCTGTAAAGGGGGATTTGTGAACTGTACGTTGCAACACTGGAATTGATAATAAAAAAAAAAAAAAAAAAAAAAAAAAGAGACATTTAAGGGTACCTGCGGTATGTGACAGGACGCCTGTTAATAATAAAAAGAAAAACAACGTACACGGTAACCAAATAACTTTTTTCCACCCAAGTCTGTAAGCAGCATTTCACCACTATTTACGGTAACCCACAACTTTTTTTCTACCCTCCACGATAACCATAATTTTTTTTTCCACTCAAATGGTTTTTTGTATAACTTTTCCACTTTCCACGGTAACCTATTTTTATTTCCAACTAAACCATGTCAGTAATTTTTTCCACCGCCCACGGTAACCCATAACTTTTTTCCACCGTCCACCACAGTATTTGTAAGAAGCCATCGGTGCCGGTATGAATATAAACATTAAAATGTCAGACTTATGGCATTCTCACACGCATAAAAGTTATTCGACCGCACAAAATCTCCCTTTCCCTTCCTTCCCCTCTTCCTCTCACTGTTTTCCATTTCCCCTTTTTCACACTCACCAATGATTCGCTCAATAGGAGCAATACCTCCCTGGGGGGCTTTCCGCCGGAGGTTCCAGCCAAAGAAGGACTCGTTCTGAGCGAAGGCATCTCTCGAGTGGAGCGGAGCCGGGGGGGCGTTCGTGCTGATCCGGGTCCCGACCGGCCCTCTACTTCAACTATCCCTCTCCCAACCCCTTCCTTCCTCTCACGAGTTGGCCCTGCCGCTCCATCGCGCTGGTTGCTTGACGACGACGTCGACGACCGGGGCCCTCGAAATGGGCAACTTAAATGAGTAGAGTAGAGTCATTCCCCCCCAAAAAACCTCACCCAATGTCTCCTGTTCTGCTGCCAGGTCTTTTCTGTTGCTATTCCTCCCTAGAGGGGAGGCCTTTGTTGAGTTTTTATTTTTCGTAAACAAAAAATAAAACTGAAACAAACAAACAAAATTGGAGAGATAATAAGAGCTCAGAAAAGCTCATATGCACAGAGAAGTTTATTGACGGTACGGAATTTCGTCAAGGAAAGAAAAGAAAAGAAAAGAAACATGCCGACCTCCAGCAAGAAGAAGAGGCCCCCGCACCACAAGTCCAGGACTGAGGAAATCCTGGAGAAAGCCCGCGGGGAGCGGGTAAAGGACAACGCCGCCGCCAGGGCGAAGCGCACGCGCGAGGAGGTGGAGAGGAAGCGCGCAGAGGGGGTCACGCCGGTGGTGACACCCTCCCCCGGGCAAGGGAAGAAGGCGGCCAGAAGGGCCAGACAGAAGGCAGCAGCTGCTGACGCTGCCACCGCCGCCGCCGCCGCCGCTGCTTCGGGCTCCGACGACTCTGTCGTCCTAATTAGCGAGTCGCCGGGCGTTGTCACCTCGTTCACGGTCGACACGCCAGAGGTCAGGAGGGCGAGGATGAGGACTGCTGCTGCCGACACCACTGCTCCTGCGCCTGCTCCAGCCTCTACTGCTGACACCACTGCTCCTCCTCCGGCTCCAGCCCCTACTGCTGCCGTGTGGTCTACTGCCGTCCTTACTGCCGCTGCCTGCGACACCGCCCTCCCCATGTCGGACTCTGACACCGACGAGAAGAACACGGCCCCCGCTCCCGCACCGGCCCCTGAGCCTCGCTGGGATCTGGTCCCCGACACGTGGGACGCCCCCATCTACACCAACACTGCTCCCCCTGAGGAGGTGCCCCGCGCCGTCGTCGCTCTCGACGACCTCCAGCAGGTGGACGCGATTCGCACTGCGAGGCCCACGGCCTCCCTGACCTTCGTCCTCTTGACGGAGGTTGCCGGTTCGACCACCCCATGCACCGTCATCGTACTCGCCGGCCAGCGTGCCGTGCACAAGGCCGTGCACACCTTCTCGGTCGGGTCGAACCCCCCCTCCTACACCCCACTCGCTTCTTTTGACGGCGGCTCTGAGGTAGTGTACGTCAGCGTGAAAGCTGACAGCGTGAACGCGGCGAAGGCCAGGGTTCGGGACCTCGTCGCGACCCAGGGCGTGGCGGTGGAGGAGCAGGCGATCTTCCGCCCGAAGAAGATCGACGGGAACGAGCCGCGGGCGCGTCACTGGAGCCACGAGGTGGGCCTGCGGCTCCCAGCGGCATCCGTCCATGCGGTACTCCGGGCCTCGGGCGACGGCTGCATGGTCAGGACGACCGAGCGGCGCGGGGGGTACACCTACGTGCCCATCGTAGCGGAGGGGAGGGCGGAGGCCTTCCAGCTGGCGAAGGCACTGGGCGGGTTGTCCCTGGGGGTGGCCCATCGCAAGGGTTGGACCGTGAGGTGCCTGCCGGAGACGGAGCAGCGTCTGAGGGAGGCCCTCGCCAAGCAGAGGACAAAGCGACGGTACCTGCTCACCGGAGCCCCGCTGTCTGTTACCAGGGCAGCCTTCGACGGGATGATGGACCACATCGGTTGGAAGCCGTCGTCCATCATCCGACGCTCTGACACGTCGTTCCAGGGCACGAGGCAACTCGTGTTCTTCATCGTCGCCGACGCCCCGCCCCCCAAGGCCAGGACATGGCTCTTCGGCTCCCGTCTCGTTCGACTGCACGACGCGGAGGACCACCCGAGCGTCACGCTCCCGCCCCGCACCAACAAGAAGGCTCCACCCGCGGCTCGGACGCCGGTTGCGGCAACCACGGCCCAGACGCCGACGCCGGCCCCTGGCCCCACGGTGCAGTCCGCAGGGCTGCCGAGCACCAATCCGTGGTCATCTCCACCGAGCTCGGTTGCCCCTCCGCCACTTGGCACTGTGACTCCGGTCTCCTCTGCGGCTTCCCCGACCACGACACCTCCCCGTGACTCCCAGAAGAAGAATCCCGCACCGGAACCTGAGGTCCCGGCGCTCCTCGCGCTGATCCAGTCGATGCAGGCGACCATCGACGGTCTGCAGGCGACGGTCCGCGACCTCCAGGAGAAGATGGCAGCGTCACTTGGCGCGCCGGCGTCATCTGCAGACGGAGCTGGGCGGACGGCAGTGGCTGGGAAGGGCAAGGGCGGCAAGGCTGGGTCCAAGGCAGGGACGAAGGGGCACCAGGCGCAGGGCGTAAGCACGCCAGGCCCCTACCCGACATCGACGGAGCAAGGGGGCGGAAGGGGACGCGCCCAGTCGCTGGCTGGCGACTCTGCTTCCCCCAACGGGGCCGGCCGTGGACGGGCAGCCTCTGTGGGCCCGGCCCCCGCCCCTGCCAATTGAAGGGGTCCCGCTGAGCAGGGGGGGCGTCAGATCGACGACCACGCCCCCTCTCCTGGTCTCCCGCGCATACAGCCGAGGAGACACCTTCCACATCACTTGTACGACGTCCTCCCTTCCTTGATCCCTTCCTTACTTGAACGGATGTCGGCCAGGGACCTGCTGGGGCTGCTTGGGCTGGTTGAGACGAACCCCGGTCCACCTAAGAAGCTCCCACCCCCGAAGCCGAAGGGACTCAGGGTCCTGTCCTGGAACTGCAACGGTCTTGCCGCCAAGTGGTCAACCGTGTCCTACCACGCTGTCCTACTGACGCTGGATATCATTATGATCCAGGAGACACACCTTAGGGAGGGGCATGAGACACCATACCTGCCTGGATACACGTCCTACAGGAGGGACCGCACAACACCGGTGACGGACGGCTCTGCGACGAGAGGCGGTGGTGTCATCACGTATGTCCGTGACTGCCTTGCCTCGGAGGAAGCTCCTTTCGTACTCCCTGAAGGTGACAGTGTCACTGAGCGATTAGACGTGAGGATCTCCTGTGTGAAGCGCGTCCCGGTCACCCTCTCCAACGTGTACCTCACGCCTGTGAGTATAAGCAGAGGAACAAGGGACCCCGAGTACCTACGGCCGGGCAGCCTACCTGTGGGGAAGAACACGATCGTTGCTGGCGACTTCAACGCACACCACAGCTCTTGGGATGCCAAGGTGACAACGCCCAACGAAAGGGGGAACGTGGTCAGGGACTGGCTTGACACCCACGGCTACACCGTCTACAACAACCGTGACGAGCCGACGCGGGACTCACCGCCACGCGTTCTGGACCTGGTGGTGGGACGTTGTGCGGAACTGGAGCCGAGGACGTTGGGGACGTGGGGCTCTGATCACAGCCCGGTTTCCTTCCGCCTGCCGCTTGAGGACGCCTACTGCTCGGAGCGACCCTGCCCTACCTGGAACTTCAAAAAGGCCAGGTGGGACGACTTCACCGCGGCCGCCGCTGCCCTTCTGACCAAGATCGACACGAAGGCCCACATTGACTCCTTCACGAAAGAGGTTACAGAGGCTCTTCTGCATGCAGCTGACGACCACATTCCGCTTTGCGGAGTGCGACGAGGCCCGACCCCCTGGTGGACGGCCGAACTCGAAGACGCCTTCGAAGAACGGAACGCCCTGCGGGATCGCTTCCTCAAGTCGGCTGAGACTGAGGACGACAGCGTGGCGGCGGTCTACAAGGCGAAGGTCAAGGAGGTAAACCAACTCATGACCGAGTCGAAGCGCGCGGCCTGGGGTGAGATGGCGGCTGACCTCAGTCGGAGCAAGGACCTCGGGTCTGCGTTTAGGGCGGTGAAGAAGCTGGACGGCAGACACCGCAGACCGCACCTTCCCATTCTCGAGGGGAGGTTCGTGACGGACAAGGCGAAAGCCGACCGCCTGGGGGCTCACTTCGGCAAGCTCTACGGCCAGGGTGGTGATGGGGACGCGGTGGACGTAGCTCCTTCGACGAACGTGCTTGGGTGCCACGCCTTTACGGTGTATGATCTCACCCGCGGTCTGGGAAGGATGAAGACACGCAGTGCAGCGGGTGATGATGGCATCTTCGCGGAGATGCTTCTCCACCTCGACCAACCCTCGCTCGGGGTTCTACTTCTGCTCCTCAATCGCTCATGGCAGGCGGGGATCGTGCCGGGTGCCTGGAAGAAGGGGGTGATTGTTCCAGTGGCGAAGGCAGGGAAGGACGCCACGTTGCTTGCATCGTACCGTCCCATATGTCTCACTAGCTGTCTTTGTAAGCTGCTTGAGAGGATGATAGAGGAGAGGCTTACCTTTCTCCTAGACTCTAGCGCGTCGGGCGTTGAGGGTCTCCACGATAGCCAGGCTGGCTTCAGGAGGGGCCGCTCCACGGAGGAGCAGGTGGCGTCCCTGACCGGGTGTCTGTCGAGGAACAAAGACAGTCGTCGTCTGTCGGCTGCCCTGCTGTTTGACTTCTCATCTGCGTTTGACCTGGTTCAGCACGAAGCTCTCCTGGGCATGATGCGGAGGAAGGGGATCCCTGAGCCCTTCGTCGAATGGACGCGCTCCTTCCTCTGCGGTCGTACGGCGGCGGTCACGGTGGGTCGTTCGCGAGGGTCGACGACGAAGGTGAGGAGAGGGGTGCCCCAAGGGTCTGTGCTGGGACCCGTCCTTTACACCATCTACGTCGACGAGCTAGCCAGGTTGCTGGTTGGGATGGCGGACCTGTCGGTTCTTTATGCCGACGATGTTGCGGTGGTGGTCTCAGCCGGGCAGGGCGACCTGGCTGGTCTTGAGCGAGGGGCCCAGGCTGTGATGGACGCGGTTGAGGGCTGGTGTGGGAGACGGGGCATGCTGCTGAGCTCCAGCAAGTCGCAGGCAGTGTGCGTTCCCTATCAGAAGCGGCTTAATGTCTACTTCTCTTCGTCGCGTGTCCCGCTTTGCCCGGGGGCCTTCCAGGACCCTGTCCTTAATCTTGGGGTTGGGGTCTGTGGGACCTTGTCTGGCGTCCGTGAGCTGTCTGGCTTTCGGGTCGTGGAGGCGGGTGGCAAACGGTCCTTCGACATTCCCGCCGCCATCCGGAGGTCCGACATTGGTTACATGGCGGCTCGCCCCTTGCCTCTGTGTGGGTCGGCGAAGTATCTTGGGGTCACTGTAGACTCTGGGCTCACGTTTGACGAGCATGCGGGGGATGTCCTGAGGCGCGCTGACAAGAGGCTGAGGGTTCTAAGGCTCCTGTCGGGCACGACCTGGGGGTGCAAGAAGGCCACGCTCCGTTCACTGTACCTCACGTACGTTCTCCCGCTACTCCGGTACTGCATGGGTGTTTACTTTGCCAGGCTCAGGGACAGCAGGGTGGAGGAGCTTGTTGGGCTCCACCAGAGAGCGGCGGTGCTGATCTCGGGTTGTTGGCACGGCTCGGGCACGGCGAAGGTTGTTGCTGAGGCAGGTCTGCTACCCCTCCGACAGATGGCTGAGGGAGCTGCGGCAGTGTTGACGGCGAAGTCGTTCTGCTGGAGGACCTCCCCGGTTCACCGCGAGGTCCTTGAGCAGAAGCGGATGACCGGTATGGGCAATGGGTGGCTGCGTGCGGGTATCCTTGCGCTACGACGCTGCGGACTGCAGGGGTGGACGACGCAGGAAGGCTTCAGGAAGTACGACACCTTCGAGCTACTGACTGCCTCGCCCAAAGTAGCACCGTGGCACGCGTTCCTGGTGGAGTTCAGAACTGCCCTTCCCGGCAGGGTCACGCGTTCGTCGCCGGACGTGGATAAGCGGAAGGCGGCCGTGGAGGCTCTGGCTGCCCTTCCACCGGGTATCCATGCCTATACGGATGGTTCTGTCGTACGGGACCGCCAGAGGTGGAGGGGCGGCGCCGGGGTCTACTTGCAGCTCCCCCGCCCCCACGAACCCGTGTCCGAGAGCTTCGGCGTCAGCAATTTCTGCTCTTCCTTTCGGGCGGAGGGTCTGGCTGTCAAGGTGGCTCTGGACATGGTGGCCGCGCTCCGGAGCGAGCACCCCACGTTGGCAGACAGCCGGCTGTCGATCTGTACCGACTCGCTCTCTCTCCTTGATCAGCTGAGGGCAGGTCCTTCGCGGCAGAGGGAGAGGCTCGACCACGAGACCTGGGAACTGCTGGTGGCCGCGGCACGTGCACAAGGTGCACCAGTCATTCTCCAGTTTGTGCCGTCCCACTGCGGGGTTCCTGGCAACGAGGCGGCAGACAGGCTGGCCGGGGAGGGCACGAAGCGCGAGCTGACTCGCCCCTCTCTCGACTACAGGTCGGTCAGGGCCCTGGTCCGTCGCCAGATTCAGCAGAGGTCTGCGGTCATTGTCGGGGAGGTGGCCCCGAGGTACGCGAGGGCCACGGGGCTCCGAGCGGCGTGCTTCCCCCAGTCCCTCCCCAGGCTAGCGGAGACGGTCATCTCGCGGCTGAGGGTAGGGCACTCCGCTCTCTTCTTCGGCTTCCTGCAGGCGGCTGGACCGAACAGGAAGAAGGCTGAGCTCAGCTGTCCAGCGTGTGGAGCTCGGATGTCCAGGGAGCACGTTGTTGGGGGGTGCGCTGTGGTTGGACGGGGTTCGCTCGACGCTCCCAATGGACGCCCCTCGCTGGTGGAGTGCCTGTCAAAACGCGTGACGCAGGTATTCACCCTCATCGCCGACTCTGGCTTGCTTGACTGGGCCAGATCCGGGGTCTTCACGTCGCCGTCTGCGGCAACGGCAGGTACCGCTGCCCCTTCGTTCATCCCGCCGGCTGTCTCCCTTGACGCCGGCCCTGCGGCCCCCGTGTTGCGCTGAAGTGAGTAGGGTGAGATCAACATTTCAATTCTTTTAGTGCTTACGTTCCCTTCCCCTCTCTTCCACTCCCTCTCATCCTTTTCTTTATCATCATCCGGCGTCTGGCCTTTCTCTTACCAGTATGCCCGTCCCCCTTTAAACTTTAAATTTTTAAAATTAACATCCTCTTGTTATCGTGTGCCCTGACATTGTAGTCAAAAACGGATGGCTCGGCCTACTCTGAAGTTGCCCAGATGAGTCCTCTCATCTTCGCACGAACGAGTGTGGTACGGCCATCCCCTCCCCCCGCCAGCCGGAGTGCAGCGGGGAGAGCAAATGCTTCCCCTATCATCCCCATGCGCACACGCACACTCGCTTCCCCTTTTGATTTTGAGAGATTTTACTCTCACCCTTTCATGTTTCGCTCAATGGAGCAAATCCCTCTCGAGGGGGCGACCGGGGCCAGTTCCGGTCACCAGAGGTCCCAGTCGAGAAAAACGACGAACTGGGGTCAAGGTCCCCGTCCGAGTCACGTAGGTCTACGCGGCTTGGAATTAAAGTAATTCAGCCCTCTTCGGCTGTTCCAAACAGGTGCACGGGTTGGCGGAGTCCACAGCTCCATCTGATTGCAGAAGAACTGGTCTTCGCCCTCCCTGTAATATTTCCATGCTTCCCTTCACCTTTCCCCTTCCCAGGTGTTGCTCCCCCATGGTGGCACCTATTGGTATTTTGAAAAAAAAAAAAAAAGGAATTTCGTCTCCTCGGTAGTATAGAGGTCAGTATATCCGCCCGTCACGCGGATGACCCGGGTTCAATTCCCGGCCGGGGAATTTTTCACACATTGTGTGCCCACTACCAATGAAGAAGCAAAAATTCCCCGGCCGGGAATTGAACCCGGGTCATCCGCGTGACAGGCGGATATACTGACCTCTATACTACCGAGGAGACGAAATTCCTTTTAATAATAATAAATAATAAATATTCCACTACCAGGCGGGAGGATCGAAGGGGAGTAGAGAAAACCATTCAAGGGAAAGGGAAAGGGACATCACTTCAAACCAAGAGAGGTGTTTGAAAGTGATTCGTGAAAAGCAGTCTCTGTTACTGAGCCATTGGTCGAGGGGTCCTGGTCCGCTGCTCCCTGTTGTAAATTACTTGGACCCCCTCACCACGCTCTTTTCATAATAAAATAAAACCGATCCCACCCACCAGGCAGCACCTGGGTCTCGAGGCATTAGCCGCCTCTAGTAACAAGAGACGACCTCCCAGATTTTAAGAACTTTGGAGGAGTTTCAATTGTGAAAAATTAACCAGCTGACTGTGAAACTCCACCGTCTGCTGGACTTGTTGGGCTTTCGGGAGCCAATAAATTCAATTCAATTAAGTTTCGTTCTTCAGTTTTTTTTTTTTTTTTTTTTTTTTTTTTTTTTCTTCTTTTTTTTTTTTTTTTTTTTTTTTTTCTCAAAATAAAGGAATTCAAATCAAGCTCGATTGTGTACACCGAAGCTTGAATCATCTGTCCTTCTTTTTTTTCTTTTTTTTTTTTTCTTTTTTCTTTCTATATGAAAGGTGAGTGAAAAATTTGAATAACACTGGGGGCGGGGGACAGGGGCCTGGTAATGGAAAATAAGGGAAGACACTGGGGAGGGAGGTGAAAAGAAAGGATAGGAGTGAAGCCAGAGTCGAGAGATTGAGTTAGAAACAATTGCTGTCTGAAGTCGTTTAACAACTTCAGACCTCAATGTTTGGAGAGTATAACATATTATAATTTATAAGTTTTTTCACAATGTTCCCTGCCGCTCCAAGAGCTGGGCGGTCTTACAGGCGTCGGTGGACAGGAGGACTTTGAGGGAAGGAAGGGAGCTACCGAAGATCTGACTCCTTTGGTCGATCCTCTTTCCGTCTTGGCATTCCCGTAGGAGGTGGCTTAGAGTCTGGGGTTGCGAACATAGATGGCACGGGACCTCCTCGACTGGGGGTATGAGTAGGTATCCGCAAGTGAGTGGGCTCTTCCCCACCCTCAGCCTCATGATCGCCACTTCTTTCTTTCTGTCCAGCTCCTCGAACTTCTCGTAACTTCCGGCAAACTGCTCCCTGTACGTCTTTGTGACGCCAGTATCCTTCCATAGGCGGAGGTGGCTTCTGATGACATGCTTCCTCACCAGAGTTTTAACCACCTCAATGTCTGTCTCACGGGTGTGGGCCAGTCTTTCGCTCGCCTCTTTTGCCTTCTGGTCCGCCTTCTCGTTCCACTTGTACCCGCAGTGACTCGGGACGTATTGAACGATTAGCTTGTGGCCTCTGCCTGTCAAGCTCGCGACCTCCTGCCAGAGTTCGAAGTCATCTTTGGAGGCTGCCGACATGTGTCCCTGGCACATCTTCCGTATCACCGACTGCGAATCTGTGCATATCAGAACCATCCCTTGGCTTGCAAGCTTCCTCTCTGAGAGTCTTGTCGCCAGTCGGATCCCTAGCCTCAGGGCCCTGAGTTCGCATTTGTAGGATGTCGAATACAGTCCACCGCTGATCCCGTAGGCAGCATCGGACCCGTTGTGCAGCAGGATGGCGGCCGAGCCTCCGTTTTTCCCATCCTTTACGGACCCGTCTGTGAACACCATGCAGAATGCCCGGCCGTGTTTCTCGCATAACCTGTTCAGGGTGTTCGTTGTTGCCTCTTTCCTGACCTCTTTTGGGTCCGTCCTTTTCACCTGCGTGTCTAGGAAGGGGGAGAGCACGAGTTGCCCCTCGAATCTTTGCCAGGGTGCAACCGCGAGTCTCCTCATGAAGACGGCGCCCGAGTGAGGTGTGCCCGTCCTCTCTGGGAGTTTGTAGGCTTTCGATGCCTCTCTCTGTTTGTCAGACCAAGTCCTCCTTGGTAGGAGCTTCTCGTACCTGGTCAGATCCTCCAGAGGCTGAGTCGCCTGGTATGCGGCGGTGTCCACTTTTCTCATCAGTGACTCGTAGAGCAACAGGCTGTCGTGTTCGATCAGCGCATCCAGGGTCCACAGCCCCGCTTCGTTCAGTGTCGCGAATGTCTCTGATGACGCGATGCAGCCTGTGATCTTCACCGCTGCCCTGTATTGAAGCTTCTTGATGCCTTCGTGGGGCGTGTTCCTCCCGCTCGGGAGAAATGACCCGTACACGCCCAAGCAGTATCTGAAGACTGGTTGCACATATGTGAGGTATAGAGCCCTCAACACCACCTTCTTGCAACCCCATCTCGTTCCCGCAAGGCAGCTCAGCAGCCTGACCCTGCTTTCACCTCTTTCCAAGACGTCTCTGGAGTGTTCGGAGAAAAGCATGTCCTCCTCGAAGGTGACTCCGAGCAGCTTTGTTTTTTCGACCACCTCGAGTTCTTCGCCGGTCTTGAAAGTTGCTCTGATCTTCCCCTTCAGTGTTCTCTGCGGATAGGAGATGCCAGCAACGGGAAGGAACTCTGTCTTTCCCTTGGAGATCACCATCGAGTTTCTCGAGCACCAGCTCTCCACAACCCTCAGGATCTTCATCAGTTTTCCATTCAAGCTGTCCAGGTCTTTTTCGTGCAGCACCACCGCAATGTCGTCTGCGTACATCACGGCATCAATGACCTCCTTTTCGAACGTCTCTGAGAGGTCGTCCATGTAGATCGAGAAGAGGGTTGGGGCAAGGATGGTTCCCTGTGGAACCCCACCCGTTATGTGTTCGTGCTTCCCTGTTTCGCCACTCACCTTGACGGCAGCGATCCTCTGGTCTAGGAAAGCGGCCACCCAGTCCGTAATTCTTTGCGGGTAGCCATTACTCCTCATTTTCGCATTTAGACCCTTGTGCCACACTGTGTCGAAGGCTCCTTTCAGGTCGAAGAGCAAAAGTCCGCCGCAGAACTCATCGTCTCTGATGCGGTTCAGTTTCGTGGTCACTTGCAGGACGTTCTCTTCTGTGGAGCGCCCTTTCCTGAAACCTGACTGCATTTTGTGCACCCTCTTCACATCTCCCACGTCTTGGTGGTAGTCGACCCTTATCTTTACTATCCTCTCCATTGTCTTTGAAATGTTGGAGGTTAGCGATATCGGTCTGTACGATGCCGGATCACTTCTTGACTTGCCCTTTCCTTTGTAAAGTGGGATTATGTGCGTGAACCTCCAGTCTGATGGTACCACTCCCTTCTCCCATGACATATTGAACAGATGGAGTAATGTGTCCATGGCCGTCCCCCCCAGGTGTTTCAGCATCTCGTTGTAGACACCGTCTGGGCCCGGGGATTTCCCCTTCTTCAACTGCCTCAGCGCGTGCTTCAGTTCCTCCATGCTTATCCCTGGGCAAGTGACCCTGTCCCTCAAGTCCTTGATCACTTTGGACTTCCTGTTTTCACCGTCCAGCATCTTCTTTGTGTCCTTGTTAAGGTGGGGTGCAAAAGCCTTTGCGTAGTGCTCCACAAGGACGTCTGCTTTTTGCTTCGCCGATGTGTGTAGCTTGCCGCCTGCCATTAGTGGTGCTACTGGATCTTTGTCCTTCCTGCCATCGAGCGTTTTTATCGTCCTGAAAGCGTGTCCCAAGTCCTTTTTCTGAGACAGCTCCTTCATGTAGTCGGCCCACGCTCTTTTCTTCCCTTCATCGATCTGTTTCTGCACTTGCCTGCTGATTTCACCAAGCCTCTCGCATTGTTCTATCGATGGGATGCCGATGTCCGACATAATCTCCTTCTTCAGAGCGTTTCTTCTTCCAACCAGTTGCGTCAGCTCTTCAGTCCACCACGCTTTCCCGCCTCTCGCTCCCCCTCTTGGGATGAAGAGCCTGGCGGCCTCCTTGACTGCTTCAGTGAACTGCTTGTTTAGCCTGACCGGGTCTCCTGTTCTCTGCAGGTGCCTCAGGGTGTACTCCAGATGATTTCTGTACCCCTCCCAGTCAGCTTTTTTGAAGCTGAATTTCTTAATGGTTGGTCCGGTTTCGTATTTCGTTCTTATCCGGATGGACATGGGTATGTGGTCAGACCCCCATGAATCGAGGGTTGTCCAGGATCTAGAGTCCATGTCTGGCCCGCTTATCACCAGGTCCGGTGATGATAAGGAACCTCTTGTGTTCAATAGTGTCGGTGTGGCTTTGTCATTCCAGGGTCGCATCCCTTTCTCGATCATCCACTTTGCGACTTTGTCACCTATGAGGTCCTCTTTCTTTCTTCTCCCGTCCCACAGAGGGTGGTGGGCGTTGAAATCCCCCATGATTAAGGTTCTGTCCCCTGTCGGGAGTGTGTTCGGGTTGAAGTAGGTGTCGATGCTCGGTCTGTCATCGCTCGGATCTGACGGCGATGTTGGTGGAAGGTAGATGTTCACCAGGAGGATCTCCTTTTGACCTGGCGGGTATATTTTGACGTCCAGTCTTTCCGTCACGTCATTTTTCTTCTCCTTCCTTTCGACACCGCTAGCGTTGATGCCTTCTTTCACGAGAGTCAGTAAGCCGCCCCCTTTTATGGGGAAATTCCTCCTTCTCGGTCGCGTCCTGTCTCTTCGGAAAGCTCTGTACCCTTCGAACCAGCCGTGGATCGCATCGTCTGATGTTAGGTGTGTCTCTTGGAGACACAGGATGTCCGGCGCTGTTTCTTCGATAGCCTTCTCGATTTCGGCCTTCCTAGCTCTGAGGGACCTCACGTTCAGCGAGACTATCTTCAGCCATCCGTCTTTCGCGGCTGGCCCCGGGTTCTGCTCGACGTCACCGCACGCCAAGATGTCCATATCATGTGGTCCGCAACCTTTGCGCATCTTTCTCGGTGTGGTCGAGGGTCGTTTCAGCATGTATGTCACTCTGCCTTTGTGGTCACCCCTACCTTCAGGTCTTCGAAGATAGGGTTGTACGACTTGGGGGGGGCCGGCCCTAACAGACCTTACGTCGCCACCACTAACGCCTTGTCCCGTTTGGACACCCCTATACGTGCGGGGCCGGCCAGGATTTAGCCGCGAGTTGTAGCCAAGTCGTACGAGCTTCCTTCGCGCAGAGAGATGACATTGCTGTGACCCGTTGTCGTCGTCGTCGTCGTCGTCGTGTATTATTTTTTTTTTATTTTTATATTTTTTTTTTGTTGTTTTTTTTTTTTTCTCTTGTTCTTTTATTTTCTTTATGTTTTTTTTTTTGTTTTTGTTTTTTTTTTTATGGTTTTTTTTTTTTTTTTTTTTTTTTATTATTTTTTTTTTTGTAGACGAATTGGGGGGTTGGGGGCTTAATAGGGAAACACTTTCTTTTTTCTTTTTTTTTTCTTTCTTATCTATTATGGTAAAATGGAAAAAACTTATCACCTTTTTCACCTCTTCTTTGATTTTCCGCCTTTCCCGGACTTCTTCGCTGTGTCCGGTGTGCTCGGTGTCGGCGATGTCGAGGTGGAGGAGGAGGTTGTCCCCTTCGAACCCTTCGAGCCCCCTGGTGCGTAGGGCGCTGCCTTCAGCGACACCTTTGCAGAGGCCCATTCCTGGCCCCTGCGCCTTCCTGGTTTTGCTCCGGCGGGAGTGTCTTCCAACTCCGTTTCCGAGCCCGAGGATGGCTGGTGTTGCTGTGGGGTGTTCGGTTCCAGCTCCGGTCCGATGAATTTGGACGGTGTCGGGGCTGTGGGTGTGGCGGTGGTTTGGGCCTTTTTGGCCTTTAGGGCCGTTCTTCTGGCGGTGTCCCTCGCGTCCCGCTCCTCCTGCTTGGCCATCATGGCACGCACCCCTTTCTCCAGAGCCTCCTGTTGACTCCTCAGCTGCTCCATCAGAGCCGGGAGGCTGGTCCTGATCTCTGCCAGACCCTCTCCCTGCTTCCGCAGCTCCTCCCCCTGCACACTTACCTGTTTCTGCAGGGGTTGGATGCTGGTCTGGACGGCTGCCAGTCCTTCCCCCTGCTTCAGCACCGCCTCCCCTTGCGCACTGACCTGTTTCTGCAGGGCCGGGTAACTGGACTGTGCTTCTGCCAGAGACGTCCTCTGTCTCTGCAGTTCCTCTCTCTGCGCGGTGATCTCCTGTCTCTGCGCCGAGAGTTCGGCCCTCTGCGCCGCAACTTCTTGATGCAGATTCTGCATCTGGGCTACCATATCTGGCGAGATTGTTGCCTGTTGTTGCTGTTGTTGGGGGGGCTCCTGTGTGTTTTTTTGGGGTGTGGCGGTCCTCTTCCTCCACTCTTCTACTGCCTTGCAGTAGAGCTGCCACCCTACCGACCGGCCGTAGAATTCCAGAAATTCTTCTGGGCTGTACCTGTCTTGGTGGACTTTTGTTCTTTTTTTTTTTTCTTCCCCCTTCCTCGACCACTTCTTCCCTCCTGCAGCCCTGGACTCCAGGGGGTCGGCCACCTTTATCGCCGGCAGGACTTCTGCCGTGGCGCCGTTCACCTTGATGCAGGTGTGGTGGGGGGGGGTGCGTGCGGTGTAGAGGAGGAAGGACGCGCCTTCCGTCGTCAGGATGACGACCTTCTCGGTCTGCTCTGAGACCGTTGCTGCGAGAATCGCAGCTGCGCCCTTCTCCTCCACTCCCTTCGGCAGCGGACCGATGATCCAGTTGCCCTTCCGCACCTCGTCCTTTTTCTCCTTCTTCTTCTCTTCTTCTTCTTCGAATACCAGATTTAACTCTGGCATCGCCGCGGCGTCTTCGTCCACCTGCATCTGCAGGCTGTCCAGTGGGGGCCTCGTGGAGGCGTCCGCGCTGGTCTGCTGATCCATTTTTATAAATTTTTATTAAAATTTATTATGTGATAGTGTATCAGACCCCCCACCTTTTTTTTAAATTCCTTTTTTTTTTTTTTTTTTCAAAATACCAATGCAGGGCCGCCATGGAGAGCAACACCTGAGAAAAGGGAAAAAAAAGGTGAAGGGAAACCATGGGGAAATAGGGAGGGCAATGGACCAGGCTTCTGCAAGCAGGAGGAGCCCTGGTCCCCCACCAACCCGTGCTCTGCTTTGGGACAGCCGAAGAGGGCTGAATTACCTTATTCCCTCAGTCAAGTGAGAGAAAAACGGGGGCCTACCTTCCAGCTGGATGTCCTTCTTTGGCTGGAACCTCCGGCGGAAAGCCCCCCAGGGAGGTATTGCTCCTATTGAGCGAATCATTGGTGAGTGTGAAAATAAAAAAAAGGGGAAATGGGAAACAGTGAGAGGAAGGTGAAGGAAGGGAAAGGAAGGGAAAGGAAAGTGGAAAACACAACATTTCACTTTACACACACGCGGGCGATCCCTTAGCGCAGCACGGGGGCCGCGGGACCGGCGTCAAGAGAGACCGGAGGAGGGGGCGGCACGTTTGAAGGTGCAGTGACGTCTGTAGACGCCAGGGATGATGGCGAGGTGAACAGTCCGGAGCGTGACCAGGCGAGCAGGCCAGACTCAACAATGAGGTCGTAGATCTGGGTCACGCGTCTCGACAGGGAGAACGCTAGGGAGGGAGTACCAGCAGGAGTGTCGATCGCCCCCCTCCCGATCACAGGGCACCCACCGACAACATGCTCCCTGGACATCGGTGCTGCGTGGCAGGCTGGGCACCGGAGCACACCCTTGTGCTTCCTGTTCGGGCCAGCAGTCTGCAGGAAGCCGAAGAAGAGAGCCGAGTGACCAATCCGCAGCCGCGAGATGACCGTTTCAGCTTGTCTGGGGAAGCCAAGGGGGAAGTGCGCAGACCGAAGCTCGGTCGCCACCGCGTAGTTGTGGGCGAGGGATGTTATGAGCTCCGCGGACCTCCGCACCACCCACCGTCGCACCAGGGCCCTCACTGATCGGTAGTCAAGGGAGGGCCTGTCCTGCTTCCGCTTCGTTCCCTCCCCGGCCAGAGCGTCAGCCTTCTCGTTCCCGTCCACCCCACAGTGGGAGGGCACAAACTGGAGGACCACCGGTGTCCCCTGCGTGCGCGCCGCGGACACCAGCCGGCTCCACGTCTGGTGGTCGAGCTTCTCCCTCTGTCGCGTTGGGCCAGCTCGCAGCTGCTCGACGAGGGAGAGGGAGTCGGTGCAGATCGACAGCGGGGACTTCGCCAGCGAAGGGTGTGTTTTTCGGAGGGTAGCCACCATATCCAGCGCCGTTTTCACAGCCATGCCCTCTGCCCGAAAAGATGAACAGAAGTCGTTGACGCCATGGCACACAGACACAGGGGTCAGGGGGGGAGGCAGCTGCAGATAAACCCCAGAGCCACCTTTCGCCTTCTGTCCGACCTGTACAACCGAGCCATCCGTGTAGGCATGGATGCCCGGGGGGAGAGCCGCAAGAGCAGCCTCGGCCGCCTTCCGCCTGTCCGCGTCTGGCGACGATCGCGTGACCCCGCCGGGGAGGTCAGTCCTGAAGTCGACCATGCCTGTCTGCCACGGGGCCGCCAGGGGCGTAGCCGACAGGTACTCGAAGTGCACCTTTGGTTCCAACCCGCATCGACGCAGTGCTTGGTAGCCAGAGCGCAGCCACCCACACCCCAGCCTGTTCGCCTGCTTCAGCTTGACCGTCTCCCTGTGAACCGGGGAAGACTGCCAGCAGAAGGCCTTCGCCGTCATCGTCGCCGCAGCACCCTCCGCCATTCTTTCGAGGGGAAGCAGTCCTGCCTCAGCTAGGAGCTTGTACCCTCCGGAGCCACTCCAGCAGCCCGTGATCAGCACCGCCGCCTCCTGGTGAAGCCCAGCCAGGTCCTTCCTCCCGACATCATCGAGCCTGCTGTAGTAGACCCCCATGCAGTAGCGCAGCAGCGGGAGGATGTACGTAACGTAGAGAGACCGCAGAGTGTCCCTCTTGCTGCCCCAGGACGTGCCGGACAAGAGCTTCAGCACCCTCAGCCTTTTGCTGGCCCGCCGTAGGATGTCCTGTGCGTGTTCACCGAACGTGAGCCCAGAGTCCACCGTAACCCCAAGGTACCTCGCGTGTTCAGATAGAGGCAGGGGACGGGCCGCAACGTAATCCACGTCGGGCCGTCGCACGGCTGCATGCATGTCCCGCACGCAGCGGATCCGCACACCACCCGCCTCCACAACCTGAAGGCCCGCCAGCTCCTGGTCCCCGGAGATCGTGCCATCGGCGTTCACCCCCAGGCCGAAGAGTGGGTTCTGGAAGGCACCTGGCTGAAGGGGGACTCGTGACGAAGTGAAGTAGACCCCGAGACGTTTCTGGGGGGGGACGCAGACTGCCTGCGTCTTGGACGTGCTCAGCAGCATGTCACGCTCCCTGCACCAGTCCTCAACCGCATCCACCACCGCCTGCGCCTTCCGCTCCAGCCCAGCCACGTCCCCTTGTCCAGAGGAGATCACAACCGCCACGTCGTCGGCGTAGAGCACCGAGACGTCCGCCAGTCCCTCCAGTCTCCTGGCGAGTTCGTCGACGTAGATGGTGTACAGGATGGGACCCAAGACAGAGCCCTGGGGGACACCCCGTCGCACCTTCGTTGTCGACCCCCTCGACCGTCCAATCGTGACCGCAGCAGTACGGCCGCATAGAAAGGACCGCGTCCACTCCACGAAGGGTTCGGGGAGACCCTTCCCTCGCATCTTGTCCAGCAGGGCACCATGGGGCACCAGGTCGAAGGCAGAAGAGAAGTCGAACAGCAGAGCGGCCGAGAGACGTCGATCGTCTTTGTTCCTCGACATGCACTCAGTGAGGGTTGCCACCTGCTCCTCCGTGGAGCGGCCGCGTCTGAAACCAGCCTGGCTGTCGTGGAGTCCCTCGACTCCCGTCCCGTCCGCGTCAAGAAGAAACGTGAGCCTCTCCTCGATCATCCTCTCCAGCAGCTTGCAGAGGCAGCTGGTCAGGCAGATCGGCCGGTAGGAAGCCAAGAGAGTCGCATCTTTTCCAGGTTTCGGTACCGGGACGATCACTCCCTTCTTCCAGGCACCGGGGACGACACCCATCAGCCAGGAGCGATTGAGGAGTAGAAGGAGGACACCGAGGGAGTCCGTGTTCAGGTGTAGGAGCATCTCCGAGAAGATTCCGTCTTCCCCGGCCGCGCTGCGCGTCTTCATCCTTCTCAGGCCGCGGGTGAGGTCGTCCACGGTGAACGCTTGACACCCGAGTCTGCTTGCAGAAGGAGCGGCGTCCTTCGAGTTCCCGTCACCACGCCTGCCGTAGAGCTTAGCGAAGTGCGCCCCCAGCCGGTCGGCCTTCGCCTTGTCCGACACAAATCTTCCCTCGAGTACAGGAAGGTGTGTCTTTCGGTGCCTGCCGTCCAGCTTCTTCACCGCTCTGAACGCAGCCCCGAGGTCCTTGCTCCGGCTGAGGTCGGCCGCCATCCTTCCCCATGCCTCACGCTTCGTCTCGTCAAGGAGTCGGTTGACTTCCTTCACCTTCGCCCTGTACTCCTCCACCACGTCCGCCTCTTGAAGCAGGAGTTCGCGCAGGGTGTTCCGCTCTTCGAAGGCGTCCTCGAGCTCAGCAGTCCACCAGGGGGTCGGGCCACGTCGCATCCCACAGAGGGGAATGTGGTCGTTCGCCGCAGTCAAAAGGGCTTGTGTAAACCCCTTCGTGACAGAGTCAATCGGAGCCGCCGTGTCAACACCAGCAAGCAGGCGGGCAACAGCAGCAGTGTAGTCATCCCATCTGGCTTTTTTGAAATTCCAGGTGGGGAAGGGGCGCTCCGAACGGTAGACGTCCTCAAGAGGCAGGTGAAAGGATACGGGACTATGATCGGAGCCCCACGTGCCCAGCGTCTTCGGCTCAAGCTTCGCGCAGCGCCCCACAACCAGGTCCAGAACGTGTCGTGACGAGTCCCTCGTCGGTTCGTTGCGGTCGTTGTAGACGGTGTACCCGTGGGTGTCCAGCCAGTCCCTGACCACGTTCCCCCTCTCGTTCGGCGTCGTCACCGTGGCGTCCCAGGAGCTGTGGTGAGCATTGAAGTCACCCGCTATGACTGTGTTCTTCCCCATGGGAAGGCTGCCAGGCCGCAGGTACTCAGGGTCCCTCGTGCCTCTGCTCGCGCTTACCGGTGTAAGGTAAACGTTGGAGAGAGTGATCGGCTCACGCTTCTCGCAGGAGATCCTCACATCCAGTCTCTCAGTGACACAGTCCCCAGCCGGGAGTACGTGCGGAACCTCCTCCAGGCAAGATCGTCGCGGACATACGTGACAATACCACCACCCCTCGTCGCAGTGCCGTCAGTCACCGGTGTCAACCGATCCCTCCTGTATGACCTGTACCCAGGCAGGTGTGGCGTGTCGTGCCCTTCCCTCAGGTGCGTCTCCTGTATCATGATGATGTCCAGCGACAAGAAGTCAGCATGGCGAGATACGACGGTCCATTTCGCAACGAGGCCGTTGCAGTTCCACGAGACAACCTTGAGACCCTTAGGCGACGGGGGCGGCAGCTTCTTGGGTGGGCCAGGGTTTGTTTCGACCAGCCCAAGCAGCCCCAGCAGGTCCCTGACGGACATCCTCCCGAGTAGGGTGGGGATCAGTGCAGAAAAGTCGGTGAAGAAACAGAGAGGTAGGAGTCTCCTGGGGAGGATGCGAGGGAGACTAGGAGAGGGAGCATGGTCGTAGATCTGCTGCTCCCCCTGTTCTGCGGGGCCCCTTCAATTGGATGGACCCATGGAGGCAGAGCGCCCCTTGACCCCATTGGTGAAGAGATCTTTGGTCTCCGCGAACGACCTGGCCCGCCCCCTCGTACCCAGGTTCGTCACCGCAGCCTCAGAGGTCGTAGCGAGAGGAGGAGCCCCCTTCTTCCCCTTCCCCTTCCCTTTCCAGACACTGTCGTGTGTCGTCGTCGCCCCCGGTGTAGGGTCCCGCGGCACTGCCGTTCCCGTCGTCAGCGTGGCCGCCTGCGGCAGGAGGAGGCGGAGCGTCGTCCGCAGATCGGAGATCATCTCCTGCTGAGAGTCGATCGTCCTCTGCAGCCCGACGATCGACTCCTTCAGCGTGGCGACGAGCTCAGTGAGAGCGGCGACCTCAGGCGACCCGGAAGGGACTCCCTCCTTGTTTCCCGCAGACACGTTGCGGGGCGGTGTAGGGGACGTCACAGTGTCGAGCTGGGGGGGAGCCACCGAGCTCGGTATGGACGCCCACGGGCTGGTGGGAGGAAGCCCAGTTGCTTTCACCGCAGGGCCAGTCTCCGAGGGTGTCGACGCCGATACAGGTGCCGGGTCAGGTACAGGTGTAGTAGGCGCAGGTGCAGGTACATGAGAAGATGTGGGTGCCGGGGTCGAGGACGTTGCAAGCGCAGGTGCAGATGCAGGTGTCGTCCTGTTGATGAGAGGGGGCGGCTTGACGGTCGGGTGGTCGTCCGCATCACGGAGACAGACAAGGCGCCCCCCAAGGAGCCACGTCCTGGACTTCGGGGGCGGGCTGTCGACGACGATGAAGAACACGAGTTGCCTCGTGCCCTGGAACATCGTCTGCGTGCGTCGCAGGACGGAGGATGGTTTCCAACCGATGTGGTCCATCACTTCGTCGAAGGCCGCCCTGGTGATGGACGGCGGGGCCCCGGTGAGCAAAAACTTGCGCTTCGTACGCAGTTTTGCGAGGGTTTCCCGGAGCCGCTGTTCCGTCTCCGGTAGGCACCGCACAGTCCATCCCTTACGGTGCGCCACCCCGAGAGACAACCCACCCAGCGTCCCCGCAATCCGAAAGGCATCCGCCCTCCCTTCCGCCACGATGGAGACGAAATTCCTTTTAATAATAATAATAATAATAATTCCTTTTTTTTTTCAAAATACCAATAGGTGCCACCATGGGGGAGCAACACCTGGGAAGGGGAAAGGTGAAGGGAAGCATGGAAATATTACAGGGAGGGCGAAGACCAGTTCTTCTGCAATCAGATGGAGCTGTGGACTCCGCCAACCCGTGCACCGTTTGGAACAGCCGAAGAGGGCTGAATTACTTCAATTCCAAGCCGCGTAGACCTACGTGACTCGGACGGGGACCTTGACTCCAGTTCGTAGTTTTTCTCAACTGGGACCTCTGGTGACCGGAACTGGCCCCGGTCGCCCCCTCGAGAGGAATTGCTCCATTGAGCGAAACATGAAAGGGTGAGAGTAAAATCTCTCAAAATCAAAAGGGGAAGCGAGTGTGCGTGTGCGCATGGGGATGATAGGGGAAGCATTTGCTCTCCCCGCTGCACTCCGGCTGGCGGGGGGAGGGGATGGCCGTACCACACTCGTTCGTGCGAAGATGAGAGGACTCATCAGGGCAACTTCAGAGTAGGCCGGGCCATCCGTTTTTGACTACAATGTCAAAACACACGACAACAAGAGGATGTTAATTTTAAATTTTTAAAGTTTAAAGGGGGACGGGCATACTGGTAAGAGAAGGCCAGACGCCGGATGATGATGATAACGTAAGTAAGGTAAGAAAAGGATGAGAGGAAGTGGAAGAGAAGGGAAGGGAACGTAAACACTAAAAGTATTGAAAAGTTGATCTCACCCTACTCACTTCAGCGCAACACGGGGGCCGCAGGGCCGGCGTCAAGGGAGACAGCCGGCGGGGGCGGGATGAGCGAAGGGGCAGCGGTACCTGCGGGGGAGCGTCGAGCGAACCCCGTCCAACCACAGCGCACCCCCCAACAACGTGCTCCCTGGACATCTGTGCTCCACACGCTGGACAGCTGAGCTCAGCCTTCTTCCTGTTCGGTCCAGCCGCCTGCAGGAAGCCGAAGAAGAGAGCGGAGTGCCCTACCCTCAGCCGCGAGATGACCGTCTCCGCTAGCCTGGGGAGGGACTGGGGGAAGCACGCCGCTCGGAGCCCCGTGGCCCTCGCGTACCTCGGGGCCACCTCCCCGACAATGACCGCAGACCTCTGCTGAATCTGGCGACGGACCAGGGCCCTGACCGACCTGTAGTCGAGAGAGGGGCGAGTCAGCTCGCGCTTCGTGCCCTCCCCGGCCAGCCTGTCTGCCGCCTCGTTGCCAGGAACCCCGCAGTGGGACGGCACAAACTGGAGAATGACTGGTGCACCTTGCGCACGTGCCGCGGCCACCAGCAGCTCCCAGGTCTCGTGGTCGAGCCTCTCCCTCTGCCGTGAAGGACCTGCCCTCAGCTGATCAAGGAGAGAGAGCGAGTCGGTACAGATCGACAGCCGGCTGTCTGCCAACGTGGGGTGCTCGCTCCGGAGCGCGGCCACCATGTCCAGAGCCACCTTGACAGCCAGACCCTCCGCCCGAAAGGAAGAGCAGAAATTGCTGACGCCGAAGCTCTCGGACACGGGTTCGTGGGGGCGGGGGAGCTGCAAGAAGACCCCGGCGCCGCCCCTCCACCTCTGGCGGTCCCGTACGACAGAACCATCCGTATAGGCATGGATACCCGGTGGAAGGGCAGCCAGAGCCTCCACGGCCGCCTTCCGCTTATCCACGTCCGGCGACGAACGCGTAACCCTGCCGGGAAGGGCAGTTCTGAACTCCACTAGGATCGCGTGCCACGGTGCTACTTTGGGCGAGGCAGTCAGTAGCTCGAAGGTGTCGTACTTCCTAAAGCCTTCCTGCGTCGTCCATCCCTGCAGTCCGCAGCGTCGTAGCGCAAGGATTCCCGCACGCAGCCACCCATTGCCCATACCGGTCATCCGCTTCAAGGACCTCGCGGTGAACCGGGGAGGTCCTCCAGCAGAACGACTTCGCCGTCAACACTGCCGCAGCTCCCTCAGCCATCTGTCGGAGGGGTAGCAGACCTGCCTCAGCAACAACCTTCGCCGTGCCCGAGCCGTGCCAACAACCCGAGATCAGCACCGCCGCTCTCTGGTGGAGCCCAACAAGCTCCTCCACCCTGCTGTCCCTGAGCCAGGAGCCTTAGAACCCTCAGCCTCTTGTCAGCGCGCTTCAGGACATCCCCCGCATGCTCGTCAAACGTGAGCCCAGAGTCTACAGTGACCCCAAGATACTTCGCCGACGAAATTCCGTACCGTCAATAAACTTCTCTGTGCATATGAGCTTTTCTGAGCTCTTATTATCTCTCCAATTTTGTTTTAACTATTAAAGGATGGGGGTTTTTGGGCAAAAAAAAGGTCACCATCGACTTTTTTATTTTCTAAAATTAAAACATCCTCGAGCATGCAACCATAGAACGACGCTTGTGTAAAAGAAAATACATCACCCAGGAGGGACAAAAAACACCCCCAGACGCCCCTCAAAGGCCCTGGGAAGTGAATAGAATAAGGAATTGAAGTGAAATTTATTGTAAAAACCCACCCATAGGTTAGACACTTCCTTACTTTTTTCGCTTGGGCCTCGGAGTGCTAGGGGGGGTTTTGCTTTGGGACTTGGCTCAGATGACGACCTGGGGAGAAGGGTATGTGTTTGGAGACGCTGGTACCTTAGGCGTTCCTTCGGTGTGGCCGGACCTCCAGAGGGGGTAGATTGGGGTGGGTAAACCACTGGTTCGTGATAGTCGGCAAAGCAAGCTGGGCACAGATGCACGTTACAAGCCTTGCAGATGAAGATAGTTTGCACCCGGACCCCCAAAACACGCATGTGGTATGTGCATTGTCTTGCTGCATCCAGTTTTTTAGACCAGTGACCTTTGGTGAAGTCGCGCCTGGCATCTTCCCTGGGCCCCTCGGTCCCCATTTCAGAACGGGTGCTTGCTGGGCGGTTGTTTCCGGACTGGCGCATAACAGTCGAAAAGCTGTTGTCGCTCATCGCGAACCCGTTTTTGGGCCTGCCTGGGCCTACTTGCTTCTTCACTGGGGCAAGATTAGGTACATTCTGGCGGTTTTCTTCGGATTGTTACCACCATTGACTGGACTTTCCTCGGATTGTTTCCACCACAAACCCGATTCCCACATCTGTTGTACAAGGGTAACGCCAGTATAGAAGTTATCGATGCCGGGGTACAAGGGGAACGCTACCGATGCCGAGCCATCCACCAGGCGGACACGAATAGTGGCATCGACAAGTCACGTGGGGTGCGCTTTCAGACTGAGCACGACGTTCACTTCATGTCAAGCAAGACGCCATTGAAGGCACCGCAGGAGATATGGGAGAACGTTGTAAGAGCTTTCATTGTCGCGCTCGAGCTGCAGGACAAGAAGCTCGAAGCAGAGCTCCGCCGCCGAGACATTCTGGTTGCCATGTTGTCCTTTTTTGGCATCATAAGCATTGGTGTTTCTGCAGTGATCACGATACACTTGCCAAAAAAAGGTGTGGCGAGGGCACAAATGGTCGGCCAGTAATCTTTTATGCCAGCCTTGCGGATGATGTCCATGAGCACCCACAAGGCCACAAACTGATAGATATCGTCTACAGTGAAGTCAAAGTCGGGGTTGTGGTACTTGCAAACGGTGCAAAGAGATTTCACAAACCCATTGAGATGAACAGCTTGGAAATCCTTGATGCACTCATGTGGGAAAAGGGTGATTTCTGCCCCCCTGTGCCCTGTCACTTCTTACGCGTAACCTGCGTAATATCGCTCTCACAGGGCATATTTTCACTCTTCTCGTCACTACTGGCAGGTCCCATCGTCAGTGAGAATGTCCCCTTAGGCACTCCCGAACTCGTCTGAATCAGTACTGCTCATATGAGCTTTCGTGCCACCAAAAACTGGTTTCGAGGGTGTTTTTGGAGGTTAATCTAGGGGCCAAAAGTGATTTTCGATGGAAAAGAAATCGCGGAACTAGGTCATTCTGTGCAAGGGTAAGGGTCTATGGTACTTAAAATGCCTATACAAAAATTTTATTTTTTTGATCGCTAGATATCTAGCGCTTCGTCCTTTAATGGTTAATAATAATAATAAATGTACCACTGTTGTGCAAAGCTAAAGGCTGGGGGGGAGGGACAGGGCAGGAGGCCTGAAGAGCACCCTGCAAGTGAACAAGAGGGGTGACAATTTTTTTGTAAAAGTTTAAAGAAAACCCTCCCACAACTATCCATACGTACCGAGGCGGGAGGTGGGCAGGCCCGGGGGCTCCCAGCGTTCGCAACTGTGCCCACCTTCAACGTCCCTCGGCACCCCACCAGCCGATTGCTCCATTGAGCGAAACATGAAAGGGAGAGAGTAAAATCTCTCAAAATCAAAAGGGGAAGCGAGTGTGCGTGTGCACATGGGGATGATACGGGAAGTATTTGCTCTCCCCGCTGCACTCCGGCTGGCAGGGGGAGGGGATGGCTGTACCACACTCGTTCGTGCGAAGATGAGAGGACTCATCAGGGCAACTTCAGAGTAGGCCGGGCCATCCGTTTTTGACTACAATGTCAGGGCACAAAGTTTAAAGGGGGGGGGACGGGCATACTGGTAAGAGAAGGCCAGACGCCGGATGATGCCGGACGAGATTTTGTGCGGCCGAATAACTTCCTTTCACACACTCACTCACACTACCGATTAACATGATCTCTCTGGAAGAAAAAAAATAAGCGGCTTCCGAGAATCGAACTCGGGTTTCTTCGGCCACAACGAAGTGTACTAACCACTATACGAAAACCGCTTCGGAATTTTTTTTTTTTTTTTTTTTTTTTCAAAATACCAATGCAGGGCCGCCATGGAGAGCAACACCTGAGAAAAGGGGAAAAAAAGGTGAAGGGAAACCATGGGGAAATAGGGAGGGCAATGGACCAGGCTTCTGCAAGCAGGAGGAGCCCTGGTCCCCCACCAACCCGTGCTCTGCTTTGGGACAGCCGAAGAGGGCTGAATTACATTATTCCCTCAGTCAAGTGAGAGAAAAACGGGGGCCTACCTTCCAGCTGGATGTCCTTCTTTGGCTGGAACCTCCGGCGGAAAGCCCCCCAGGGAGGTATTGCTCCTATTGAGCGAATCATTGGTGAGTGTGAAAATAAAAAAAAAAGGGGAAATGGGAAACAGTGAGAGGAAGGTGAAGGAAGGGAAAGGAAGGGAAAGGAAAGTGGAAAACACAACATTTCACTTTACACACACGCGGGCGATCCCTTAGCGCAGCACGGGGGCCGCGGGACCGGCGTCAAGAGAGACCGGAGGAGGGGGTGGCACGTTTGAAGGTGCAGTGACGTCTGTAGACGCCAGGGATGATGGCGAGGTGAACAGTCCGGAGCGTGACCAGGCGAGCAGGCCAGACTCAACAATGAGGTCGTAGATCTGGGTCACGCGTCTCGACAGGGAGAACGCTAGGGAGGGAGTACCAGCAGGAGTGTCGATCGCCCCCCTCCCGATCACAGGGCACCCACCGACAACATGCTCCCTGGACATCGGTGCTGCGTGGCAGGCTGGGCACCGGAGCACACCCTTGTGCTTCCTGTTCGGGCCAGCAGTCTGCAGGAAGCCGAAGAAGAGAGCCGAGTGACCAATCCGCAGCCGCGAGATGACCGTTTCAGCTTGTCTGGGGAAGCCAAGGGGGAAGTGCGCAGACCGAAGCTCGGTCGCCACCGCGTAGTTGTGGGCGAGGGATGTTATGAGCTCCGCGGACCTCCGCACCACCCACCGTCGCACCAGGGCCCTCACTGATCGGTAGTCAAGGGAGGGCCTGTCCTGCTTCCGCTTCGTTCCCTCCCCGGCCAGAGCGTCAGCCTTCTCGTTCCCGTCCACCCCACAGTGGGAGGGCACAAACTGGAGGACCACCGGTGTCCCCTGCGTGCGCGCCGCGGACACCAGCCGGCTCCACGTCTGGTGGTCGAGCTTCTCCCTCTGTCGCGTTGGGCCAGCTCGCAGCTGCTCGACGAGGGAGAGGGAGTCGGTGCAGATCGACAGCGGGGACTTCGCCAGCGAAGGGTGTGTTTTTCGGAGGGTGGCCACCATATCCAGTGCCGTTTTCACAGCCATGCCCTCTGCCCGAAAGGATGAACAGAAGTCGTTGACGCCATGGCACACAGACACAGGGGTCAGGGGGGGAGGCAGCTGCAGATAAACCCCAGAGCCACCTTTCGCCTTCTGTCCGACCTGTACAACCGAGCCATCCGTGTAGGCATGGATGCCCGGGGGGAGAGCCGCAAGAGCAGCCTCGGCCGCCTTCCGCCTGTCCGCGTCTGGCGACGATCGCGTGACCCCGCCGGGGAGGTCAGTCCTGAAGTCGACCATGCCTGTCTGCCACGGGGCCGCCAGGGGCGTAGCCGACAGGTACTCGAAGTGCACCTTTGGTTCCAACCCGCATCGACGCAGTGCTTGGTAGCCAGAGCGCAGCCACCCACACCCCAGCCTGTTCGCCTGCTTCAGCTTGACCGTCTCCCTGTGAACCGGGGAAGACTGCCAGCAGAAGGCCTTCGCCGTCATCGTCGCCGCAGCACCCTCCGCCATTCTTTCGAGGGGAAGCAGTCCTGCCTCAGCTAGGAGCTTGTACCCTCCGGAGCCACTCCAGCAGCCCGTGATCAGCACCGCCGCCTCCTGGTGAAGCCCAGCCAGGTCCTTCCTCCCGACATCATCGAGCCTGCTGTAGTAGACCCCCATGCAGTAGCGCAGCAGCGGGAGGATGTACGTAACGTAGAGAGACCGCAGAGTGTCCCTCTTGCTGCCCCAGGACGTGCCGGACAAGAGCTTCAGCACCCTCAGCCTTTTGCTGGCCCGCCGTAGGATGTCCTGTGCGTGTTCACCGAACGTGAGCCCAGAGTCCACCGTAACCCCAAGGTACCTCGCGTGTTCAGATAGAGGCAGGGGACGGGCCGCAACGTAATCCACGTCGGGCCGTCGCACGGCTGCATGCATGTCCCGCACGCAGCGGATCCGCACACCACCCGCCTCCACAACCTGAAGGCCCGCCAGCTCCTGGTCCCCGGAGATCGTGCCATCGGCGTTCACCCCCAGGCCGAAGAGTGGGTTCTGGAAGGCACCTGGCTGAAGGGGGACTCGTGACGAAGTGAAGTAGACCCCGAGACGTTTCTGGGGGGGGACGCAGACTGCCTGCGTCTTGGACGTGCTCAGCAGCATGTCACGCTCCCTGCACCAGTCCTCAACCGCATCCACCACTGCCTGCGCCTTCCGCTCCAGCCCAGCCACGTCCCCTTGTCCAGAGGAGATCACAACCGCCACGTCGTCGGCGTAGAGCACCGAGACATCCGCCAGTCCCTCCAGTCTCCTGGCGAGTTCGTCGACGTAGATGGTGTACAGGATGGGACCCAAGACAGAGCCCTGGGGGACACCCCGTCGCACCTTCGTCGTCGACCCCCTCGACCGTCCAATCGTGACCGCAGCAGTACGGCCGCATAGAAAGGACCGCGTCCACTCCACGAAGGGTTCGGGGAGACCCTTCCCTCGCATCTTGTCCAGCAGGGCACCATGGGGCACCAGGTCGAAGGCAGAAGAGAAGTCGAACAGCAGAGCGGCCGAGAGACGTCGATCGTCTTTGTTCCTCGACATGCACTCAGTGAGGGTTGCCACCTGCTCCTCCGTGGAGCGGCCGCGTCTGAAACCAGCCTGGCTGTCGTGGAGTCCCTCGACTCCCGTCCCGTCCGCGTCAAGAAGAAACGTGAGCCTCTCCTCGATCATCCTCTCCAGCAGCTTGCAGAGGCAGCTGGTCAGGCAGATCGGCCGGTAGGAAGCCAAGAGAGTCGCATCTTTTCCAGGTTTCGGTACCGGGACGATCACTCCCTTCTTCCAGGCACCGGGGACGACACCCATCAGCCAGGAGCGATTGAGGAGTAGAAGGAGGACACCGAGGGAGTCCGAGTTCAGGTGTAGGAGCATCTCCGAGAAGATTCCGTCTTCCCCGGCCGCGCTGCGCGTCTTCATCCTTCTCAGGCCGCGGGTGAGGTCGTCCACGGTGAACGCTTGACACCCGAGTCTGCTTGCAGAAGGAGCGGCGTCCTTCGAGTTCCCGTCACCACGCCTGCCGTAGAGCTTAGCGAAGTGCGCCCCCAGCCGGTCGGCCTTCGCCTTGTCCGACACAAATCTTCCCTCGAGTACAGGAAGGTGTGTCTTTCGGTGCCTGCCGTCCAGCTTCTTCACCGCTCTGAACGCAGCCCCGAGGTCCTTGCTCCGGCTGAGGTCGGCCGCCATCCTTCCCCATGCCTCACGCTTCGTCTCGTCAAGGAGTCGGTTGACTTCCTTCACCTTCGCCCTGTACTCCTCCACCACCACGTCCGCCTCTTGAAGCAGGAGTTCGCGCAGGGTGTTCCGCTCTTCGAAGGCGTCCTCGAGCTCAGCAGTCCACCAGGGGGTCGGGCCACGTCGCATCCCACAGAGGGGAATGTGGTCGTTCGCCGCAGTCAAAAGGGCTTGTGTAAACCCCTTCGTGACAGAGTCAATCGGAGCCGCCGTGTCAACACCAGCAAGCAGGCGGGCAACAGCAGCAGTGTAGTCATCCCATCTGGCTTTTTTGAAATTCCAGGTGGGGAAGGGGCGCTCCGAACGGTAGACGTCCTCAAGAGGCAGGTGAAAGGATACGGGACTATGATCGGAGCCCCACGTGCCCAGCGTCTTCGGCTCAAGCTTCGCGCAGCGCCCCACAACCAGGTCCAGAACGTGTCGTGACGAGTCCCTCGTCGGTTCGTTGCGGTCGTTGTAGACGGTGTACCCGTGGGTGTCCAGCCAGTCCCTGACCACGTTCCCCCTCTCGTTCGGCGTCGTCACCGTGGCGTCCCAGGAGCTGTGGTGAGCATTGAAGTCACCCGCTATGACTGTGTTCTTCCCCATGGGAAGGCTGCCAGGCCGCAGGTACTCAGGGTCCCTCGTGCCTCTGCTCGCGCTTACCGGTGTAAGGTAAACGTTGGAGAGAGTGATCGGCTCACGCTTCTCGCAGGAGATCCTCACATCCAGTCTCTCAGTGACACAGTCCCCAGCCGGGAGTACGTGCGGAACCTCCTCCGAGGCAAGATCGTCGCGGACATACGTGACAATACCACCACCCCTCGTCGCAGTGCCGTCAGTCACCGGTGTCAACCGATCCCTCCTGTATGACCTGTACCCAGGCAGGTGTGGCGTGTCGTGCCCTTCCCTCAGGTGCGTCTCCTGTATCATGATGATGTCCAGCGACAAGAAGTCAGCATGGCGAGATACGACGGTCCATTTTGCAACGAGGCCGTTGCAGTTCCACGAGACAACCTTGAGACCCTTAGGCGACGGGGGCGGCAGCTTCTTGGGTGGGCCAGGGTTTGTTTCGACCAGCCCAAGCAGCCCCAACAGGTCCCTGACGGACATCCTCCCGAGTAGGGTGGGGATCAGTGCAGAAAAGTCGGTGAAGAAACAGAGAGGTAGGAGTCTCCTGGGGAGGATGCGAGGGAGACTAGGAGAGGGAGCATGGTCGTAGATCTGCTGCTCCCCCTGTTCTGCGGGGCCCCTTCAATTGGATGGACCCATGGAGGCAGAGCGCCCCTTGACCCCATTGGTGAAGAGATCTTTGGTCTCCGCGAACGACCTGGCCCGCCCCCTCGTACCCAGGTTCGTCACCGCAGCCTCAGAGGTCGTAGCGAGAGGAGGAGCCCCCTTCTTCCCCTTCCCCTTCCCTTTCCAGACACTGTCGTGTGTCGTCGTCGCCCCCGGTGTAGGGTCCCGCGGCACTGCCGTTCCCGTCGTCAGCGTGGCCGCCTGCGGCAGGAGGAGGCGGAGCGTCGTCCGCAGATCGGAGATCATCTCCTGCTGAGAGTCGATCGTCCTCTGCAGCCCGACGATCGACTCCTTCAGCGTGGCGACGAGCTCAGTGAGAGCGGCGACCTCAGGCGACCCGGAAGGGACTCCCTCCTTGTTTCCCGCAGACACGTTGCGGGGCGGTGTAGGGGACGTCACAGTGTCGAGCTGGGGGGGAGCCACCGAGCTCGGTATGGACGCCCACGGGCTGGTGGGAGGAAGCCCAGTTGCTTTCACCGCAGGGCCAGTCTCCGAGGGTGTCGACGCCGATACAGGTGCCGGGTCAGGTACAGGTGTAGTAGGCGCAGGTGCAGGCACATGAGAAGATGTGGGTGCCGGGGTCGAGGACGTTGCAAGCGCAGGTGCAGATGCAGGTGTCGTCCTGTTGATGAGAGGGGGCGGCTTGACGGTCGGGTGGTCGTCCGCATCACGGAGGCAGACAAGGCGCCCCCCAAGGAGCCACGTCCTGGACTTCGGGGGCGGGCTGTCGACGACGATGAAGAACACGAGTTGCCTCGTGCCCTGGAACATCGTCTGCGTGCGTCGCAGGACGGAGGATGGTTTCCAACCGATGTGGTCCATCACTTCGTCGAAGGCCGCCCTGGTGATGGACGGCGGGGCTCCGGTGAGCAAAAACTTGCGCTTCGTACGCAGTTTTGCGAGGGTTTCCCGGAGCCGCTGTTCCGTCTCCGGTAGGCACCGCACAGTCCATCCCTTACGGTGCGCCACCCCGAGAGACAACCCACCCAGCGTCCCCGCAATCCGATAGGCATCCGCCCTCCCTTCCGCCACGATGGGTACATAAGCGTACCCCCCGCGTCTCTCCGTCGTCCGCATTAAGCACCCGTCCCCGGACCGGCGCAGGACGGCGTGGACGTGTCTTCGGAATTTTTTTTAATAATAATAATAATAATTATTCCACTACCAGGCGGGGGGGATGGGGGGCGGAGAAAGTTGAAACCATAAAAATTGGGAAGGGAAGGTTAAAAACAGTCTCTCTTACTGAGCCATATCGGGGGGGACCTCTTGCTCGTTTGCTCGACCTCTTGTATATTTTCCTGGGGCCCCCGACATCCACCTTTCTTATTTTTTCCCCATTCCCCCGCCACGCAGCTCTTGGGCCTCGAAGGCTTCGGCTGTCACCAAATAAAGACAACCCCAAATATTAAAGGACGGCGATGAGATCCCTAATTTTGATTTATCCAGCCACAGGGACCCCACCATCTGCTGGTTTTGTTGGGCTGTGGGAGCCTAAAATATAAATTTGAAAAGGAAATGTAAAAGGAAAAGTCAAGTTCAGAACTCAACTTCCACAAAGAAGGGAGGAATGCATAACTAGAAAAGGAGCCTGGTAGGGAAAATAAAAAGAAAGGGAAACCAATGGGGGAGGGGGAAAAAGAATTACTGGTTACTATTTCTAAAAAAAAAAACCCCCTTCTCAGCTGCGAAAGATGTTTTTCCAACGAGACTCCCTATCGCGTAATGACGCGGGCGCACCAGGTAGGCCGGCGAGTGCTGTGGAGTCAATCGTCAGCGGGGAGGAAGAGGTTGTGAGAGGCGAAGTAGAGGAGGGGGGCACGTTGGCAGATAACCCACCGGCCTTGGGCTTTCCCCGTGTGCGACAGGTCACACAATGGTGTTCCTTACACCCCTATGCGGTTCTGCCTGCCTACCCACCAGAAGTCGGACCTTCACCGAGAGACTGTGTCACACAATGGACTTACATCCCTTGAGGTGGTCCACCGTACTTGACGCCTCCGCTCCGCTTCTCTCTCCGCGGGAACCCAGCCTACAACTCTGGTGGCTGGAGGACCCACTTTGAAATCGAACCCCTCACGTGGAAAACACTGTTGCGCACTCTGGACATTTTGCATTAATCTTGTTTTCTGTCGGCAAACAGTGCTCCCCACGCTCAGGCCACTTCGCTCGGGCGTTCAGGTCAGCTTCCCCAGGAAAACCATCAAACGGCGTCTCCGGATCCGGTCCTCGTTCTGGCGTGCAGGAGGCTTCCCCAGGGGATGCCATCCAACACGGCGCTCCGGCTCCGGCCCTCGGCCGCCCAACGCAACACCGTTCCCCTGCTCCTCCTCTCGAGCTGCCTCTCAGCCGCGCAACCTTCACCACCTGCGCGTTGCCCAGGGACCACCACCGTGGAGGTGGGCAGCCACCACACACACCGCGTTCGTCTACATGTTCATGTGTGTGTGTAATCGGACCCCTAATTTTTTTTAATAATAATAATAAATATTCCACTACCAGGCGGGAGGATCGAAGGGGAGTAGAAAAAACCAAAGGGAATGGGACATCACTTCAAACCAAGAGAGGTGTTTGAAAGTGATTCGTGAAAAGCAGTCTCTGTTACTGAGCCATTGGTCGAGGGGTCCTGGTCCGCTGCTCCCTGTTGTAAATTACTTGGACCCCCTCACCACGCTCTTTTCATAATAAAATAAAACCGATCCCACCCACCAGGCAGCACCTGGGTCTCGAGGCATTAGCCGCCTCTAGTAACAAGAGACGACCTCCCAGATTTTAAGAACTTTGGAGGAGTTTCAATTGTGAAAAATTAACCAGCTGACTGTGAAACTCCACCGTCTGCTGGACTTGTTGGGCTTTCGGGAGCCAATAAATTCAATTCAATTAAGTTTCGTTCTACAGTTTTTTTTTTTTTTTTATATATTCTTCTTTTTTTTTTTTTTTTTCTTTTTTTTTTTTTTCTCAAAAATAAAGGAATTCAAATCAAGCTCGATCGTGTACACCGAAGCTTGAATCATCTGTCCTTCTTTTTTTCTTTTTTTTTTTCTTTTTTCTTTCTATATGAAAGGTGAGTGAAAAATTTGAATAACACTGGGGGCGGGGGTCAGGGGCCTGGTAATGGAAAATAAGGGAAGACACTGGGGAGGGAGGTGAAAAGAAAGGATAGGAGTGAAGCCAGAGTCGAGAGATTGAGTTAGAAACAATTGCTGTCTGAAGTCGTATAACAACAGTACAGCTTCAAACTCAGGATAATTTGAGAGAAAAGTATATAAGTAAAGTTTTTTTTTTTCAAAATACCAATGCAGGGCCGCCATGGAGAGCAACACCTGAGAAAAGGGGGGGCAATAAGAAATATGGTATCGTTTCAAAACCCCCCCCCAAAATGAGGCCAATTGACACTTTCAATATTTCTCTAAGTACTTTTTCCCAAAAAAAAAAAAATTCTACAACTTTCCCGGCCCAGGTTAGGAAAAAAAACACCCCATAAAATTGGAAAGTGAGTGTTACTAGTAGCCAAAAAATTCAGTCCTAGGGGCAAAAATGGGTTTTTTCACTTTGCATAAATTCAGTAAAAGAGGGGGGTTCCAAAAAAAGGTTTTCCCACTTTAAACAACTTCAGAAAAAGAGGGGGGGGTTCCAAAAATGGACGCTTTTAAACTTGCAGTTGAGAAACTAGGGGTAAAAAAAAGGTATTCGGACCGAGAAAGGGTAAATGGGAACAGAGATCAATTCTGATCATCTAGCAGTCAGCCAGCCAACATCGCGGGTCCTCCGGCGTCTCACACGCAAACGCCACAGGATGACTACCGTAAGGTCACTCGAGGTGTCATATCAAGATGTTTTCGGGTCATCCGCCCTTATGAATAAGATTTCCTATTCAACATTTCGAAGGAGGAGAGGGAAGGAATTTATGCACTGTGCCAAACCCACGGATATGTGCGAGTACTGTACAAAAGCGCAACGGATGCGTCTTTCGCTATTGCAAACGATGACATCACGTGGGGTCAAATGGGACCTGCAGTTCAGTGTTTCGGACATGCAAGAGACCCTAAATTGTATTGATGCGATTCGATGGAAGTACCCAAAGAAAAAGGTACGTGAACTTGTTGCAAACTTGAAGCCTTGGGAGCAACATGTTGAAAGGTGTATGGCCCAAAGAAGGTTGTACAATGAGCACAGGACTTCTCCCCCACCGGATGCATTAGTTCTTGACATCGACTTCAAGTCCAAGGGGTCCCTACCAATGGGTCCTGTATCAACAAGCTACGATTTTTACCATTCGCAATCGTTTAGTGTTTTGGGAATCGGGGTGTACTGGATTGACGGGCATGGTGTTCGTAGGGCGCTGCATGTTGATTGTGTGCTTTCAAGTCTGAATACTGACGTGAAATGCGTTATCGAGTGCCTGAAAACTGTCCTGGCTAGTGGGTTTGCGATCCCCGAAAAAATGGAGTGGATTCTCTGGACTGACAGTGGGCGTCACTTTCGTGCAAAGGAATTTTGCTATTTTGTTCTTTTTGGTCTTCGTGACGTCTATGCTGATAAGACGTTTTCCCTGTGGTTTCTGGGGGAGAAACACGGCAAAAACGGCAGGGACAGCCACTTCGGAGTGCTTTCTCGTGTTTGGCTTCGGGTGTCTCGTTCCACAACAATTAAAACTGTCGAACAAATAGCGAACATCACCAATACGATACGGTACACCTCTGCATTTGTAGTTACTGATGTATTTGGCCCGTACAAAAAGAAGATTCTTGAGTTCCCGGACTTTACAGGCGCATATGGGTTCAAGAGTACTCCGGAGGGTGTATTTGCTACAACATGTGCATCCACGAGCTGGAAGGAACTAAAGTACGTCATCAAAGAACTTGATGCAGACAGGGCAGAGAAAAGGCCCCCAGTCTATGAATCTTGTGATGAGGATGAAGACGTTCCTGATAGCCTTCCCGGACTTGAAAAACGGGAAAGAATTGTTATCAAGTTACAAAAGAAACTCGACACTTCCCCCGTAGAAGAGCATGACAAGCCCGAAGCACCAAGCACACCTGCGAATGAGCCTCTTAAAACCCCCCCAAAACGCGGTAGAAGGCCTAATATGAAACAGAAACGAGGTCGCCCACCCAGCAGCAGCAGCACATCTAAACTGCAGAAGACTAAGAAATGAAGGTTTCCACCTTCAACATCATTTCAGCCACCTTCTGGCAGTGAGTTCCGCTATTTCTTGCTATTGGAAGCATAATCTCTGACTTTACCAAAACCGCTAAAACCCGATTTTTACCCTAAGACTGAATTTTTCATAGGTCAAAATAGCACCCTTGAGCGATTTCTGACCCGGGTTCTTTCCTAATATGGGCCGGGAAATATGGAGAATTTTTTTTAAAGGGGGCGGCATGCCCAAAGATGCAACGAAAGTGTCAATTGGCCTCATTTTGGGGGGGGGGGTTTTTTTGAAATCGACCCATATAAAGAAGAAGAACGACTTTGGTTGCTTCGGATTAGAATCCATTGGAAAGTTCTATTTGGTTTTAAGGGGTCGAATACACACACACACATGAAAATGTAAGCCCGACCCGAGTGTGTGTGGTGGCTGCTCACCTCCCTGTGGTGGCCCTGGGCAACGTGCACGCAAGGTGCACGGCCAAGAGGCAGCTTCCCTCTTGTTGTGTGGGGTGAGTCGTGTGGGGACGCTGGACTCCTGGCCGAGCAAAACGAGGGGGGTGGCTGGAGCGAAGACGGTCTGTTTGGCACAAGCCGCTATCGGGGCACCGGTAGCGGGGGTAAGACCAACAGATTCGTTCTGAGCGAAGGCATCTCTCGAGTGGAGCGGAGCCGGGGGGGCGTTTTTCGTGCTGATCCGGGTCCCGACCGGCCCTCTACATCAACTATCCCTCTCCCAACCCCTTCCTTCCTCTCACGAGTTGGCCCTGCCGCTCCATCGCGCTGGTTGCCTGACGCCAGCGCCGACGACGACGACGACGACCGGGGCCCTCGACATGGGCAACTTAGAAGAGTAGAGTCATCTTTCCCCCCCTTTTTAGTTTCCCCCAAAACCTCACCCGATGTCTCCTGTTCTGCTGCCAGGTCTTTTCTGTTGCTATTCCTCTCTCTTCCCCTTTTCTTTTCATTTTATGTTTTAATTATCTAGCGCCCCACCGACCCAACAAATCCAGCAAGGGGACGATCTCGTGCTGGTTTAAGCAATGGTCGCCCCGAAATCCTTAAGACGATCCTACCTTTTGAGGAGGATGCGCTGTTGGCGGGGAATGTGCGGAGTTGGCCAAGGACGCCCAGTCAAAGGAATTTATTAGGGGGCGAGAACCAGACTGGGTGGGCCTTCGGCGTTCAATAAAAAGGGGTGAAACAATAAGGAAAGGGGTAATGTTAATAAGGGTGGGAGGGAATGAAGAGGGAGAGAAAAAAGAAATGATAAAAGGATCTTGAAGGACAGTGTCCCAGTACTCACCGCTCCTCTCTGTTGGTAATTGGCCACACAGAAGCTTTTTTTTTTAAAGAAAAAAAAAAAGACCAGAAGGAGGGAGTGCTAAACCCCCCCTACCTATGGTGCTGTTTGTTCTCTTCTTGGGCGAAAGGCTCATGATACCTTCACTTTGATTTTTGATTTCTCGAGCTCTGCTTTTCAACTCAGCTTTGTTGATTTTTTCTTCCTTTCCCCATTTTCCTTTTATCCTTTTCAAACCTTCTCTGATGCTCCCGACCCGGCAGTGGAACAGATATTATTATTATTATTATTATTATTATTTATTTGGTTTGTGTGGCAAATACCTGAAAGGGCCGGTGGTAAACCCCTGGTTTCTGGGGTTGTTTGTTTCCAACTTACATTCCCACATCATCAACCACCGCACCACACTTTTCCTCATCAGAAACCCTTCCCCTTGCTCTCAATCCCCTTCCTTCGGCAAAGTAAAGTACCTTGCCTTTGTCTTTTGGAAGTTGACATGTAAACCTTTTTATTTTCACCCCGATGCACGGCGGCCTATCTCCATTACTTTATTTCACTCGTTATTTTCTTCATTCTAGGGGCCTCATAATTTAACGCTTGCACAAGAGGCGGACGCAGCCCCCTTCCAAGAGCCATACGAAAAGGAGTAAGCACGCTTTTGTGTTATAAGAAGGAAAAGAAGGGCCTGTCCGAAAGAAGAGGATTCTTCTCTATTTCAATCAAGGCAGATAAACACGGTTGTGAAGAGGAATTACAACTAGCAGTTGCAAGACGACCCCCGACTAAAGGTCCCAGAAGGCGAGTCAACAAAAAGGGCCTCTATCTCCCGCACACTCGAATTTTTTGCTGTAATAACTATTGATTTATGAAAAATAAAGTGGACTTTATTTCCCGCGGCTGATAATCTGTCCCGAGGGGGTGATTTTCCCTCGCTTCGCTCGTGAAAATAGTCCACTTTAATTCATGAATACGTAATTTTATTTATTTTCTGGTTCCCGATGGTCCCCGCCTGCGGGTAGCTCGCCGCCCCCGTCGCGCTGATGTGCCCGAACAGCCTGTGCCCGTAGCGCCCGATCCGGAACAGCGCGTACTGCCTCTGCCCGCTGTACTTCCCCCACGTCCCCTCGTCCCAGATCCCCGCGATGTGGTGGCGGTTGCTGCCAGCCGGGAACCACACCCACGCCACCAGCGAGAACGGGTCCGCTCCGCTGATGTCCAGAGGCGTCCTGTCGAAGCTTTTTCTCTCCACCGTCGCGAACAGCGTCGTCCCCTTCACGTTCAGGCCCTTCCCGTTGAACGGCCCGCCCGCCCTCGTCGCCGTCACGGGGTGCGAAGACGGCCAGGTCGCCTCCGTGTAGCCGGGTGCCCCCACCTCGCTTCCGTCGTGCCCTCTGCGCAGCCACACGGGGTACAGCCCCTCCGCTTCCTCCGCTCCCTCGTTGTCTACATTTGACCGCGCCACAAAGTTCCCCGTCGGCCCCTTCGTCTCGAAGTCCCAGAAGGCCACCAGGTGCGACTTCGCCAACACCTTCGCCGACATCGACGACGACGTTGGGGGAGGGGGCGGGGGTGGCGTCGGCACGGGGGTCTGCTGCCCATCCGTTCTCATCCCGCCGCCGCACACGCAGCACGCCTCGCCTGCTGTGTGCTCGTTCCGGTAGCGGCTTCCGTACCACTCGCAGCGCTTCGCCTCAGCACCGTACCAGGTACACCCCGTTCCGTACGGCTTGTCCACCCAGACCCCTCCACCGGAGAGTCGCAGGTCCGTGCACCTCGCCGGAGCAGCTGCTGCTGCCCCTCCTGCCAGCGCTAGCGCCAGAAGCAAGCCCGTCTTGGTCTGCATCGGTGTCTTCTTCTTTTATATGGGGGGGGGGAAACCTGGTCGGGGGGGGTGTGTGTGTGTGTTTGGTTTGCAGAAAGAAGAAAAAAAAAAAAAAAAAAAAAAAAAAAAAACAATAATAAGAAAAGAAGAAGAGAGAAGAAAACAAGAGGGGTTTTTTTTTTTCGAATTGTCTAAATTCGGTGGATATCACAAGGATCTCAGAAAAAAAGACAAGGAATTATTATTAGGTGTGGAGACAATGGAAGATTAGAAAAGGGAGGAAGAGAAAGAGAGCAAACCCCTTATAGTAAACAGGGTTGTTGCTAACTAACTAACATACGACAGACCTGTAAATCTGCGCGGAGAGTGCTTAAGCGGTCAACAGCAACGTGACGCTTTTTCTTTTTTCTTTTTTTAAAAAAAAAAAATAAAACAAAAAATATGTATCAATTTTTTGTAGGGAAAAGAACGTTTTTTTTTTTTTTTTTTTTTTTTTTTTTTCCCCTTTTTCTTCTTCTTTTTTTTATTTCATGTGTCTGCATTCGGGTCACTTTTGCACAGATCGGCAAGTGTGACGCTAAACACGATGAAGAAGAAAGAAGAAGAAGAAGAAGAAGAAGAAAGAAAGAGAGAGAGGGAGAGAGAAAGAAGAAAAAAAAGCAAAAAGAAAACAAGAGAAACAAGATATAAATTTGCGTATCAAAAAGAAACAAACAAAAACAAAAGAAAAAAAAAAAAAAAACAAGAGAATTTGACCGCGAAAAGACGAAAGAAAGAAGTAAGCCCCATTACATACCGCCCACAAGGGAGGGTAGCTAATTGAAAAATGAAAAGGAAAAAAAAAAAAAAAGAAAAAGAAGAAAAAAAAAAAAAAAACATTATACATTTAAAAACACAAAAACACCTTCTGCTGCTTGGTCAATGGGGGTTTCTTTCTTTCTTTCTTTTTTTTTTTTCTTTTCTTTCTTTCTTCTTCTTCTTTTTTTTTTCTTCTTCCCTCCTAGAAGGAGGCCAGGTCCTGAAGCTCCGCCTCCGACAGCACCCTGTTGTACATGGCAACACCGCCCAGAACCATCGTTGTGCCGTCGCCCAGGATGCGCCCAAAGGAGAAGGCGGCCCCGGGGCCCATCCTGTGCTCCACGACGCTGCCCACGCGAGCCCCGTTCCGCGTCAGCTCCAGCTGCAGGCGGTCGTCCACCTCGACGACAAGCGACGGGCTCAGGTTCGCGGAGCCGGCGTTGTTCGCGACGTCGAAGGAGCCGCTGCCCCCCTGGACCACCGCACCCCCGCGCTTGAAGGTGTAGGTCACTCGGTAGTTGCGGGAGGCGATGGCGCTCAGGCTGGGGGCCTTCACCCCGTAGCTGATGGTGCGCTGCGCGGCAGGGGACTTCAGGTCCACACGCACGTAGTGCTCGTTCACCTGGTCCGCCGCGACGTTGTAGCCGTTGAACTTCACGACGAAGCGCAGGGGGTGGAACACCCCCCACGAGAACTCCTTCGGGTTCGTCACGGGGTTGAAGGCATCCTTGTAGACGCGCTCCTCCACCCACTCCTCCCCCTCCTCGTACGAGTTCGGGGTCGACACACCGTCCTGCGAGCTCTGCGCCTGCGCCCCGTCGTGCGTCATCGCCAGCATGTGCCACTCCCCCTCCGACAGGTGCGCCCCGTTCAAGGCCCGGATCCTCGCGTACTGGTCTCCGCCGGTCCCCGCCTGCGGGTAGCTCGCCGCCCCCGTCGCGCTGATGTGCCCGAACAGCCTGTGCCCGTAGCGCCCGATCCGGAACAGCGCGTACTGCCTCTGCCCGCTGTACTTCCCCCACGTCCCCTCGTCCCAGATCCCCGCGATGTGGTGGCGGTTGCTGCCAGCCGGGAACCACACCCACGCCACCAGCGAGAACGGGTCCGCTCCGCTGATGTCCAGAGGCGTCCTGTCGAAGCTTTTTCTCTCCACCGTCGCGAACAGCGTCGTCCCCTTCACGTTCAGGCCCTTCCCGTTGAACGGCCCGCCCGCCCTCGTCGCCGTCACGGGGTGCGAAGACGGCCAGGTCGCCTCCGTGTAGCCGGGTGCCCCCACCTCGCTTCCGTCGTGCCCTCTGCGCAGCCACACGGGGTACAGCCCCTCCGCTTCCTCCGCTCCCTCGTTGTCTACATTTGACCGCGCCACAAAGTTCCCCGTCGGCCCCTTCGTCTCGAAGTCCCAGAAGGCCACCAGGTGCGACTTCGCCAACACCTTCGCCGACATCGACGACGACGTTGGGGGAGGGGGCGGGGGTGGCGTCGGCACGGGGGTCTGCTGCCCATCCGTTCTCATCCCGCCGCCGCACACGCAGCACGCCTCGCCTGCTGTGTGCTCGTTCCGGTAGCGGCTTCCGTACCACTCGCAGCGCTTCGCCTCAGCACCGTACCAGGTACACCCCGTTCCGTACGGCTTGTCCACCCAGACCCCTCCACCGGAGAGTCGCAGGTCCGTGCACCTCGCCGGAGCAGCTGCTGCTGCCCCTCCTGCCAGCGCTAGCGCCAGAAGCAAGCCCGTCTTGGTCTGCATCGGTGTCTTCTTCTTTTATATGGGGGGGGGGAAACCTGGTCGGGGGGGGTGTGTGTGTGTGTTTGGTTTGCAGAAAGAAGAAAAAAAAAAAAAAAAAAAAAAAAAAAAAACAATAATAAGAAAAGAAGAAGAGAGAAGAAAACAAGAGGGGTTTTTTTTTTTCGAATTGTCTAAATTCGGTGGATATCACAAGGATCTCAGAAAAAAAGACAAGGAATTATTATTAGGTGTGGAGACAATGGAAGATTAGAAAAGGGAGGAAGAGAAAGAGAGCAAACCCCTTATAGTAAACAGGGTTGTTGCTAACTAACTAACATACGACAGACCTGTAAATCTGCGCGGAGAGTGCTTAAGCGGTCAACAGCAACGTGACGCTTTTTCTTTTTTCTTTTTTTAAAAAAAAAAAATAAAACAAAAAATATGTATCAATTTTTTGTAGGGAAAAGAACGTTTTTTTTTTTTTTTTTTTTTTTTTTTTTTCCCCTTTTTCTTCTTCTTTTTTTTATTTCATGTGTCTGCATTCGGGTCACTTTTGCACAGATCGGCAAGTGTGACGCTAAACACGATGAAGAAGAAAGAAGAAGAAGAAGAAGAAGAAGAAAGAAAGAGAGAGAGGGAGAGAGAAAGAAGAAAAAAAAGCAAAAAGAAAACAAGAGAAACAAGATATAAATTTGCGTATCAAAAAGAAACAAACAAAAACAAAAGAAAAAAAAAAAAAAAACAAGAGAATTTGACCGCGAAAAGACGAAAGAAAGAAGTAAGCCCCATTACATACCGCCCACAAGGGAGGGTAGCTAATTGAAAAATGAAAAGGAAAAAAAAAAAAAAAGAAAAAGAAGAAAAAAAAAAAAAAAACATTATACATTTAAAAACACAAAAACACCTTCTGCTGCTTGGTCAATGGGGGTTTCTTTCTTTCTTTCTTTTTTTTTTTTCTTTTCTTTCTTTCTTCTTCTTCTTTTTTTTTTCTTCTTCCCTCCTAGAAGGAGGCCAGGTCCTGAAGCTCCGCCTCCGACAGCACCCTGTTGTACATGGCAACACCGCCCAGAACCATCGTTGTGCCGTCGCCCAGGATGCGCCCAAAGGAGAAGGCGGCCCCGGGGCCCATCCTGTGCTCCACGACGCTGCCCACGCGAGCCCCGTTCCGCGTCAGCTCCAGCTGCAGGCGGTCGTCCACCTCGACGACAAGCGACGGGCTCAGGTTCGCGGAGCCGGCGTTGTTCGCGACGTCGAAGGAGCCGCTGCCCCCCTGGACCACCGCACCCCCGCGCTTGAAGGTGTAGGTCACTCGGTAGTTGCGGGAGGCGATGGCGCTCAGGCTGGGGGCCTTCACCCCGTAGCTGATGGTGCGCTGCGCGGCAGGGGACTTCAGGTCCACACGCACGTAGTGCTCGTTCACCTGGTCCGCCGCGACGTTGTAGCCGTTGAACTTCACGACGAAGCGCAGGGGGTGGAACACCCCCCACGAGAACTCCTTCGGGTTCGTCACGGGGTTGAAGGCATCCTTGTAGACGCGCTCCTCCACCCACTCCTCCCCCTCCTCGTACGAGTTCGGGGTCGACACACCGTCCTGCGAGCTCTGCGCCTGCGCCCCGTCGTGCGTCATCGCCAGCATGTGCCACTCCCCCTCCGACAGGTGCGCCCCGTTCAAGGCCCGGATCCTCGCGTACTGGTCTCCGCCGGTCCCCGCCTGCGGGTAGCTCGCCGCCCCCGTCGCGCTGATGTGCCCGAACAGCCTGTGCCCGTAGCGCCCGATCCGGAACAGCGCGTACTGCCTCTGCCCGCTGTACTTCCCCCACGTCCCCTCGTCCCAGATCCCCGCGATGTGGTGGCGGTTGCTGCCAGCCGGGAACCACACCCACGCCACCAGCGAGAACGGGTCCGCTCCGCTGATGTCCAGAGGCGTCCTGTCGAAGCTTTTTCTCTCCACCGTCGCGAACAGCGTCGTCCCCTTCACGTTCAGGCCCTTCCCGTTGAACGGCCCGCCCGCCCTCGTCGCCGTCACGGGGTGCGAAGACGGCCAGGTCGCCTCCGTGTAGCCGGGTGCCCCCACCTCGCTTCCGTCGTGCCCTCTGCGCAGCCACACGGGGTACAGCCCCTCCGCTTCCTCCGCTCCCTCGTTGTCTACATTTGACCGCGCCACAAAGTTCCCCGTCGGCCCCTTCGTCTCGAAGTCCCAGAAGGCCACCAGGTGCGACTTCGCCAACACCTTCGCCGACATCGACGACGACGTTGGGGGAGGGGGCGGGGGTGGCGTCGGCACGGGGGTCTGCTGCCCATCCGTTCTCATCCCGCCGCCGCACACGCAGCACGCCTCGCCTGCTGTGTGCTCGTTCCGGTAGCGGCTTCCGTACCACTCGCAGCGCTTCGCCTCAGCACCGTACCAGGTACACCCCGTTCCGTACGGCTTGTCCACCCAGACCCCTCCACCGGAGAGTCGCAGGTCCGTGCACCTCGCCGGAGCAGCTGCTGCTGCCCCTCCTGCCAGCGCTAGCGCCAGAAGCAAGCCCGTCTTGGTCTGCATCGGTGTCTTCTTCTTTTATATGGGGGGGGGGAAACCTGGTCGGGGGGGGTGTGTGTGTGTGTTTGGTTTGCAGAAAGAAGAAAAAAAAAAAAAAAAAAAAAAAAAAAAAACAATAATAAGAAAAGAAGAAGAGAGAAGAAAACAAGAGGGGTTTTTTTTTTTCGAATTGTCTAAATTCGGTGGATATCACAAGGATCTCAGAAAAAAAGACAAGGAATTATTATTAGGTGTGGAGACAATGGAAGATTAGAAAAGGGAGGAAGAGAAAGAGAGCAAACCCCTTATAGTAAACAGGGTTGTTGCTAACTAACTAACATACGACAGACCTGTAAATCTGCGCGGAGAGTGCTTAAGCGGTCAACAGCAACGTGACGCTTTTTCTTTTTTCTTTTTTTAAAAAAAAAAAATAAAACAAAAAATATGTATCAATTTTTTGTAGGGAAAAGAACGTTTTTTTTTTTTTTTTTTTTTTTTTTTTTTCCCCTTTTTCTTCTTCTTTTTTTTATTTCATGTGTCTGCATTCGGGTCACTTTTGCACAGATCGGCAAGTGTGACGCTAAACACGATGAAGAAGAAAGAAGAAGAAGAAGAAGAAGAAGAAAGAAAGAGAGAGAGGGAGAGAGAAAGAAGAAAAAAAAGCAAAAAGAAAACAAGAGAAACAAGATATAAATTTGCGTATCAAAAAGAAACAAACAAAAACAAAAGAAAAAAAAAAAAAAAACAAGAGAATTTGACCGCGAAAAGACGAAAGAAAGAAGTAAGCCCCATTACATACCGCCCACAAGGGAGGGTAGCTAATTGAAAAATGAAAAGGAAAAAAAAAAAAAAAGAAAAAGAAGAAAAAAAAAAAAAAAACATTATACATTTAAAAACACAAAAACACCTTCTGCTGCTTGGTCAATGGGGGTTTCTTTCTTTCTTTCTTTTTTTTTTTTCTTTTCTTTCTTTCTTCTTCTTCTTTTTTTTTTCTTCTTCCCTCCTAGAAGGAGGCCAGGTCCTGAAGCTCCGCCTCCGACAGCACCCTGTTGTACATGGCAACACCGCCCAGAACCATCGTTGTGCCGTCGCCCAGGATGCGCCCAAAGGAGAAGGCGGCCCCGGGGCCCATCCTGTGCTCCACGACGCTGCCCACGCGAGCCCCGTTCCGCGTCAGCTCCAGCTGCAGGCGGTCGTCCACCTCGACGACAAGCGACGGGCTCAGGTTCGCGGAGCCGGCGTTGTTCGCGACGTCGAAGGAGCCGCTGCCCCCCTGGACCACCGCACCCCCGCGCTTGAAGGTGTAGGTCACTCGGTAGTTGCGGGAGGCGATGGCGCTCAGGCTGGGGGCCTTCACCCCGTAGCTGATGGTGCGCTGCGCGGCAGGGGACTTCAGGTCCACACGCACGTAGTGCTCGTTCACCTGGTCCGCCGCGACGTTGTAGCCGTTGAACTTCACGACGAAGCGCAGGGGGTGGAACACCCCCCACGAGAACTCCTTCGGGTTCGTCACGGGGTTGAAGGCATCCTTGTAGACGCGCTCCTCCACCCACTCCTCCCCCTCCTCGTACGAGTTCGGGGTCGACACACCGTCCTGCGAGCTCTGCGCCTGCGCCCCGTCGTGCGTCATCGCCAGCATGTGCCACTCCCCCTCCGACAGGTGCGCCCCGTTCAAGGCCCGGATCCTCGCGTACTGGTCTCCGCCGGTCCCCGCCTGCGGGTAGCTCGCCGCCCCCGTCGCGCTGATGTGCCCGAACAGCCTGTGCCCGTAGCGCCCGATCCGGAACAGCGCGTACTGCCTCTGCCCGCTGTACTTCCCCCACGTCCCCTCGTCCCAGATCCCCGCGATGTGGTGGCGGTTGCTGCCAGCCGGGAACCACACCCACGCCACCAGCGAGAACGGGTCCGCTCCGCTGATGTCCAGAGGCGTCCTGTCGAAGCTTTTTCTCTCCACCGTCGCGAACAGCGTCGTCCCCTTCACGTTCAGGCCCTTCCCGTTGAACGGCCCGCCCGCCCTCGTCGCCGTCACGGGGTGCGAAGACGGCCAGGTCGCCTCCGTGTAGCCGGGTGCCCCCACCTCGCTTCCGTCGTGCCCTCTGCGCAGCCACACGGGGTACAGCCCCTCCGCTTCCTCCGCTCCCTCGTTGTCTACATTTGACCGCGCCACAAAGTTCCCCGTCGGCCCCTTCGTCTCGAAGTCCCAGAAGGCCACCAGGTGCGACTTCGCCAACACCTTCGCCGACATCGACGACGACGTTGGGGGAGGGGGCGGGGGTGGCGTCGGCACGGGGGTCTGCTGCCCATCCGTTCTCATCCCGCCGCCGCACACGCAGCACGCCTCGCCTGCTGTGTGCTCGTTCCGGTAGCGGCTTCCGTACCACTCGCAGCGCTTCGCCTCAGCACCGTACCAGGTACACCCCGTTCCGTACGGCTTGTCCACCCAGACCCCTCCACCGGAGAGTCGCAGGTCCGTGCACCTCGCCGGAGCAGCTGCTGCTGCCCCTCCTGCCAGCGCTAGCGCCAGAAGCAAGCCCGTCTTGGTCTGCATCGGTGTCTTCTTCTTTTATATGGGGGGGGGGAAACCTGGTCGGGGGGGGTGTGTGTGTGTGTTTGGTTTGCAGAAAGAAGAAAAAAAAAAAAAAAAAAAAAAAAAAAAAACAATAATAAGAAAAGAAGAAGAGAGAAGAAAACAAGAGGGGTTTTTTTTTTTCGAATTGTCTAAATTCGGTGGATATCACAAGGATCTCAGAAAAAAAGACAAGGAATTATTATTAGGTGTGGAGACAATGGAAGATTAGAAAAGGGAGGAAGAGAAAGAGAGCAAACCCCTTATAGTAAACAGGGTTGTTGCTAACTAACTAACATACGACAGACCTGTAAATCTGCGCGGAGAGTGCTTAAGCGGTCAACAGCAACGTGACGCTTTTTCTTTTTTCTTTTTTTAAAAAAAAAAAATAAAACAAAAAATATGTATCAATTTTTTGTAGGGAAAAGAACGTTTTTTTTTTTTTTTTTTTTTTTTTTTTTTCCCCTTTTTCTTCTTCTTTTTTTTATTTCATGTGTCTGCATTCGGGTCACTTTTGCACAGATCGGCAAGTGTGACGCTAAACACGATGAAGAAGAAAGAAGAAGAAGAAGAAGAAGAAGAAAGAAAGAGAGAGAGGGAGAGAGAAAGAAGAAAAAAAAGCAAAAAGAAAACAAGAGAAACAAGATATAAATTTGCGTATCAAAAAGAAACAAACAAAAACAAAAGAAAAAAAAAAAAAAAACAAGAGAATTTGACCGCGAAAAGACGAAAGAAAGAAGTAAGCCCCATTACATACCGCCCACAAGGGAGGGTAGCTAATTGAAAAATGAAAAGGAAAAAAAAAAAAAAAGAAAAAGAAGAAAAAAAAAAAAAAAACATTATACATTTAAAAACACAAAAACACCTTCTGCTGCTTGGTCAATGGGGGTTTCTTTCTTTCTTTCTTTTTTTTTTTTCTTTTCTTTCTTTCTTCTTCTTCTTTTTTTTTTCTTCTTCCCTCCTAGAAGGAGGCCAGGTCCTGAAGCTCCGCCTCCGACAGCACCCTGTTGTACATGGCAACACCGCCCAGAACCATCGTTGTGCCGTCGCCCAGGATGCGCCCAAAGGAGAAGGCGGCCCCGGGGCCCATCCTGTGCTCCACGACGCTGCCCACGCGAGCCCCGTTCCGCGTCAGCTCCAGCTGCAGGCGGTCGTCCACCTCGACGACAAGCGACGGGCTCAGGTTCGCGGAGCCGGCGTTGTTCGCGACGTCGAAGGAGCCGCTGCCCCCCTGGACCACCGCACCCCCGCGCTTGAAGGTGTAGGTCACTCGGTAGTTGCGGGAGGCGATGGCGCTCAGGCTGGGGGCCTTCACCCCGTAGCTGATGGTGCGCTGCGCGGCAGGGGACTTCAGGTCCACACGCACGTAGTGCTCGTTCACCTGGTCCGCCGCGACGTTGTAGCCGTTGAACTTCACGACGAAGCGCAGGGGGTGGAACACCCCCCACGAGAACTCCTTCGGGTTCGTCACGGGGTTGAAGGCATCCTTGTAGACGCGCTCCTCCACCCACTCCTCCCCCTCCTCGTACGAGTTCGGGGTCGACACACCGTCCTGCGAGCTCTGCGCCTGCGCCCCGTCGTGCGTCATCGCCAGCATGTGCCACTCCCCCTCCGACAGGTGCGCCCCGTTCAAGGCCCGGATCCTCGCGTACTGGTCTCCGCCGGTCCCCGCCTGCGGGTAGCTCGCCGCCCCCGTCGCGCTGATGTGCCCGAACAGCCTGTGCCCGTAGCGCCCGATCCGGAACAGCGCGTACTGCCTCTGCCCGCTGTACTTCCCCCACGTCCCCTCGTCCCAGATCCCCGCGATGTGGTGGCGGTTGCTGCCAGCCGGGAACCACACCCACGCCACCAGCGAGAACGGGTCCGCTCCGCTGATGTCCAGAGGCGTCCTGTCGAAGCTTTTTCTCTCCACCGTCGCGAACAGCGTCGTCCCCTTCACGTTCAGGCCCTTCCCGTTGAACGGCCCGCCCGCCCTCGTCGCCGTCACGGGGTGCGAAGACGGCCAGGTCGCCTCCGTGTAGCCGGGTGCCCCCACCTCGCTTCCGTCGTGCCCTCTGCGCAGCCACACGGGGTACAGCCCCTCCGCTTCCTCCGCTCCCTCGTTGTCTACATTTGACCGCGCCACAAAGTTCCCCGTCGGCCCCTTCGTCTCGAAGTCCCAGAAGGCCACCAGGTGCGACTTCGCCAACACCTTCGCCGACATCGACGACGACGTTGGGGGAGGGGGCGGGGGTGGCGTCGGCACGGGGGTCTGCTGCCCATCCGTTCTCATCCCGCCGCCGCACACGCAGCACGCCTCGCCTGCTGTGTGCTCGTTCCGGTAGCGGCTTCCGTACCACTCGCAGCGCTTCGCCTCAGCACCGTACCAGGTACACCCCGTTCCGTACGGCTTGTCCACCCAGACCCCTCCACCGGAGAGTCGCAGGTCCGTGCACCTCGCCGGAGCAGCTGCTGCTGCCCCTCCTGCCAGCGCTAGCGCCAGAAGCAAGCCCGTCTTGGTCTGCATCGGTGTCTTCTTCTTTTATATGGGGGGGGGGAAACCTGGTCGGGGGGGGTGTGTGTGTGTGTTTGGTTTGCAGAAAGAAGAAAAAAAAAAAAAAAAAAAAAAAAAAAAAACAATAATAAGAAAAGAAGAAGAGAGAAGAAAACAAGAGGGGTTTTTTTTTTTCGAATTGTCTAAATTCGGTGGATATCACAAGGATCTCAGAAAAAAAGACAAGGAATTATTATTAGGTGTGGAGACAATGGAAGATTAGAAAAGGGAGGAAGAGAAAGAGAGCAAACCCCTTATAGTAAACAGGGTTGTTGCTAACTAACTAACATACGACAGACCTGTAAATCTGCGCGGAGAGTGCTTAAGCGGTCAACAGCAACGTGACGCTTTTTCTTTTTTCTTTTTTTAAAAAAAAAAAATAAAACAAAAAATATGTATCAATTTTTTGTAGGGAAAAGAACGTTTTTTTTTTTTTTTTTTTTTTTTTTTTTTCCCCTTTTTCTTCTTCTTTTTTTTATTTCATGTGTCTGCATTCGGGTCACTTTTGCACAGATCGGCAAGTGTGACGCTAAACACGATGAAGAAGAAAGAAGAAGAAGAAGAAGAAGAAGAAAGAAAGAGAGAGAGGGAGAGAGAAAGAAGAAAAAAAAGCAAAAAGAAAACAAGAGAAACAAGATATAAATTTGCGTATCAAAAAGAAACAAACAAAAACAAAAGAAAAAAAAAAAAAAAACAAGAGAATTTGACCGCGAAAAGACGAAAGAAAGAAGTAAGCCCCATTACATACCGCCCACAAGGGAGGGTAGCTAATTGAAAAATGAAAAGGAAAAAAAAAAAAAAAGAAAAAGAAGAAAAAAAAAAAAAAAACATTATACATTTAAAAACACAAAAACACCTTCTGCTGCTTGGTCAATGGGGGTTTCTTTCTTTCTTTCTTTTTTTTTTTTCTTTTCTTTCTTTCTTCTTCTTCTTTTTTTTTTCTTCTTCCCTCCTAGAAGGAGGCCAGGTCCTGAAGCTCCGCCTCCGACAGCACCCTGTTGTACATGGCAACACCGCCCAGAACCATCGTTGTGCCGTCGCCCAGGATGCGCCCAAAGGAGAAGGCGGCCCCGGGGCCCATCCTGTGCTCCACGACGCTGCCCACGCGAGCCCCGTTCCGCGTCAGCTCCAGCTGCAGGCGGTCGTCCACCTCGACGACAAGCGACGGGCTCAGGTTCGCGGAGCCGGCGTTGTTCGCGACGTCGAAGGAGCCGCTGCCCCCCTGGACCACCGCACCCCCGCGCTTGAAGGTGTAGGTCACTCGGTAGTTGCGGGAGGCGATGGCGCTCAGGCTGGGGGCCTTCACCCCGTAGCTGATGGTGCGCTGCGCGGCAGGGGACTTCAGGTCCACACGCACGTAGTGCTCGTTCACCTGGTCCGCCGCGACGTTGTAGCCGTTGAACTTCACGACGAAGCGCAGGGGGTGGAACACCCCCCACGAGAACTCCTTCGGGTTCGTCACGGGGTTGAAGGCATCCTTGTAGACGCGCTCCTCCACCCACTCCTCCCCCTCCTCGTACGAGTTCGGGGTCGACACACCGTCCTGCGAGCTCTGCGCCTGCGCCCCGTCGTGCGTCATCGCCAGCATGTGCCACTCCCCCTCCGACAGGTGCGCCCCGTTCAAGGCCCGGATCCTCGCGTACTGGTCTCCGCCGGTCCCCGCCTGCGGGTAGCTCGCCGCCCCCGTCGCGCTGATGTGCCCGAACAGCCTGTGCCCGTAGCGCCCGATCCGGAACAGCGCGTACTGCCTCTGCCCGCTGTACTTCCCCCACGTCCCCTCGTCCCAGATCCCCGCGATGTGGTGGCGGTTGCTGCCAGCCGGGAACCACACCCACGCCACCAGCGAGAACGGGTCCGCTCCGCTGATGTCCAGAGGCGTCCTGTCGAAGCTTTTTCTCTCCACCGTCGCGAACAGCGTCGTCCCCTTCACGTTCAGGCCCTTCCCGTTGAACGGCCCGCCCGCCCTCGTCGCCGTCACGGGGTGCGAAGACGGCCAGGTCGCCTCCGTGTAGCCGGGTGCCCCCACCTCGCTTCCGTCGTGCCCTCTGCGCAGCCACACGGGGTACAGCCCCTCCGCTTCCTCCGCTCCCTCGTTGTCTACATTTGACCGCGCCACAAAGTTCCCCGTCGGCCCCTTCGTCTCGAAGTCCCAGAAGGCCACCAGGTGCGACTTCGCCAACACCTTCGCCGACATCGACGACGACGTTGGGGGAGGGGGCGGGGGTGGCGTCGGCACGGGGGTCTGCTGCCCATCCGTTCTCATCCCGCCGCCGCACACGCAGCACGCCTCGCCTGCTGTGTGCTCGTTCCGGTAGCGGCTTCCGTACCACTCGCAGCGCTTCGCCTCAGCACCGTACCAGGTACACCCCGTTCCGTACGGCTTGTCCACCCAGACCCCTCCACCGGAGAGTCGCAGGTCCGTGCACCTCGCCGGAGCAGCTGCTGCTGCCCCTCCTGCCAGCGCTAGCGCCAGAAGCAAGCCCGTCTTGGTCTGCATGTTAGTTGTTGGAAGCTTTTTTGTTTTGAAACAAAGTATTAAATAACGATTGAAATATATTATGACACATAAGAATTTACTTGTATTTTATTCTACCTCCCCATCGTCCTAAACGGGCAACGCCATGTATGGCGAGTCAGAACCAGGTTCAGGGCTGTTATAAAGTTTTTATCTTTTTCTTTTTTTTTTCTTTTTGTGAATACCTATCATGTCTACCAGACCTTGTTGAATAATGCGAAGGCTGCCTGTTCATAGGCTGCATGGGTGTGTATCGGTCGTCCTGACGTGGCTGCTTCTCCCGCTTGTCCTTATGCGATCGCTTCTTGTCATGGTGGTGCTTGCTGCGGTGCCTCCGCCGATGCTTCTTGTCGTGCTTCTCCGCATCCATCTCGTGGTCGAACTCAAGCGTGAATTTAGTAGACTCACTATTGCCGACAAGCGGGCCGACATCCTCTATGGTACGAACAGGGGTTCCATTCACATGTGTTATCATGTGACCTTTGAACTGACCAAAATTGCTTCGGTCTGCTGCAGATCCATCTACAACACCCGTAATGGTCATATCAGCCAAGTCAAGTCCCATCGCCTCTTTCGGGTCCTTCCTTGTCAGGGTTACGTGGACGGGTCCTTCGTGGTTCGATGGTCTCTCGCTGTCCCGCCTGTGGTGGTGCCGGCGGTGACGTCTCGATTTGTTGGTATGTCTCGGGGCCTGTTCGGTGGGCATCTCGGTGAAGAAATTCCGATCGTACACCAATGTGAACTCGATGGCTTTTGTGTTTTTGATCAATGGCCCGATGTCCTCCACTTTGTACACTGGGGCTCCGTTCACGTGCGTAATCATGAAACCCTCGTACATGTCAAGCTGGTCTCTTTCCGCTGCAGTCCCAGGCGTCACGCCAGCAATTGTCAGATCTGATAATTCAAGACCCAAAGGTTCGCTCACAGACTTTCTGGACAACGTGACATGTGTTGGGGGTTCGTCTTGTTCGGGTTGCCCCGCAGAAGCGACGAGCCCGTTCATGCGTTGAAGAGCTTCGGCGTGGGCTTTCTTTTCCCGCTCAAGGGACTTTTGTTCCGCCATTCTAAGGGCGAGCGCCTCTTCTTCGGGGTTCCGTTCAGGGGGCTTGACTTTGTGCAGCTTTGCCCATTGTGTGAACTGTCGGGGTATCTCCTTCAACGTCTCCCTAGCCAGCTGCGTCGGGTCGTTTTTATAATCCTGGTACGGTACAAAACCAACCAAGTCACGGTTGGGCATCTTACCGTCAGAGGAAACTAAAGGTTTTTCGTCACCGTCTAGATACTCCATTTGGCCGAAGGGGCCCGACCCCACGCCGATAACGAGCACGGAGATGGGTTCGGTAGCACATTCGACAATCACGTCGACGGTGGATTGGAGGTCCGAGATCTGACCATCTGTGATGAACAGCACGATTTGATATGCTTGCTTGTTGCTCGATGCCGCCATCGCCAGTGCTTTTTGCATGCATGAGCTGAAGTTCGAAGGTTCCAACATCTCGATCTTGTTGAGGCACTTCCAGTAAGCATCGACTAAACCGTCGATGCCGTTCACCTCCACCTGATTGACGTCAAAGGTGACGGGGAATATGTTGGAAGGTGTCGGATCCTGGGAACTGATCTCGCGTGCTCCGAACCCGTAAAACGGGAATTCTTGATCCTTGTCGTACTCACCGAGCACCTTCACGACGGCACGAAGAGCTTTAACGTACTCGTTATCGAGCCGACGTGTCTCGTCCATGTAGTGTAGTGAGTCGATGGACCGGCAGTTCCCGTTTGAAAGGGAGAAGTCAACGCATATGGTCAGGTTGATGTCGAACCCGCCCCGGACGTACTCGAGGAAGGAGTGCGATGTCTCTACCTCGACGCTCTTCAGGATGAGGATCCCGGAGTTTTCGTACGCTTCTTTTCCTTGTTTCGTGGCGTTGATGAGCTCGTAGTTCACTTCCTTGTCGAGCACGCGTTGGCCTTCATAGGCTGCAAGCATGTCGGCCAACGTGGACTTACACGAACCGATAATCTGATGCTTACCAGAAGCCTCCCAATCGTACACCTCGAAAAGCAACACGCTGTTGAAATAATTTTTTTCGTGTTCGTCTTCCTTTTTACGGCCGCACAGCTTGTCCAGTTTTACCACGATGGGCTTCCACATGCATCCTGTAACGCCTTCGATGTATTCGCTTCGTGCGACGGGTGCGAACCCACCATCACGGACGTTTGAGATTTCTAGGAATGGATCCGAGGACCCTGCACCGAAGACGTTTTTGGAGTCGATCGCTTTGCAGCCGAAGCGGAAGATGACCTCGTGTTCGGGGCCGTCAGATTTTTTGGTCTCTTCTGCTTTGAGGATGATGTCGCCTGTTTTGTTCCCGGAGATGCCTTTCAAGGGCTCGGTGTAGGCCCCGGTTCGTTCCAACAAAGTGCTGAGTTTTAACTCGGCGTAGCCGATGAGGCGTTGTTCGTCGCGGACCCCGCCTCGTTTTTCCTCGTGCACGACCTCGAACCGGAGTATCTGGACGGTGCCGAACTGGTACACGACGTTGATCGTTTGTACGAACTGGGGGCTGTTGGATGATGAGATGGTTTCGGTTTTGGAAACCGGTGTTTTTTCCTGGTCTGTAACCTCGTAGACATACACCTTTGGGTCTGGTTTTCGCATCCCGCTGTGCACCAAACCCCTGCAGCTGATGGTGATCACGACAGTCGAGAACTCATCGTTTGCAAGCAGTTCCTCCACGTCCCCTGCTTGCTCATCCTGCTCCTCATACACCTCTTGCTCCGCTGTTGAGCACAGCGATCCCATATCATGAATTAGAAGGATAGATAGAGAGAGAGAGAGGGAGGGGGGGGAGGGGAGTGTGTGAGAGAGGGGTGCTTCTGTCCTGTGTCAAGGCTGATTTTCTCTTGTTAAAAAAGCGGTGTGGGAAAAAAAAAAAGGGGGAACAAAAAAAAAAAGTAAAAAAAACGGCCCGAGGCGGGGATAAAAGAATCAGTAGGAGGGGGAAGGTGATTCCATCAAGATACATACAGGAAAGTAAAAAAAAAAAAAAAAAAAAAAAAGAAAGAAAGAAATAATGAACAATCAAACATAATTTTTTTTTTCTTTTTCTTTTTTCCTCTCTCCTTTCCATCTCTCTGTCTCATATTGACTTTCTCCCCTTCTTCATAGCATTTGCAAGAAGGGGGTTTTTGAGTAAGTAAGGCGCGGGACGCGAGAAGCACCCTTGAGGTACACCCCCCTTGTCAGCTAGACGAGGTTTTGGGACCAAAACATGAATAGCCTGCGGTGTGGCTTGCCCCCCCCCCATTTTTTTTTAAAAAACAATACCTGTTGTGGTTTCCTTTGGAAAGCACCGATTTCTTGATTGCTTCCGGCACTACTACTTGCAACTCGTTTTCTTCTAACAGAGACTGTGCTCACTGGGCTAGCTTCACGTCTCTTGGGAAGGGCTTTCATTGCAGTTTCAATGGTCACTTGCACTCGTTTATTTGATTCTTTTGAGGCTGTGTGGTATTCCAGCTCCCTGCGCGCAGGGCTGAAGTGTTGTTCCAGCCGGTCGGTTTCCTGCCTTGTTTGCACCAACGTGATCTCCCTCCCAGTCGGGTCCTGCTCGCGGATGAAGGAAGCGAACCACTGCAGCCTCCCCATGTTGAGCACTGCCTCCTCGCGCTCCGTCATGTCTCGTTTGCTTTCTTCGCTTTTGATCAGAACATCAAAGCACTCCCCCCACCGTCTCTCCACATCGATCACATTTTCCTCTCCTATCTTCAACTTCTTCAACCTTCCCCGCTCGCCTGCCTCCTCCCTAACGATGGCCACCCTATGCTCATCCTCTTCTTCCTCCAGCCCGTCCATCCGTACGACAGGAACAGCCTTGCGTAGAGCCTTCATGACGGGCGGTACGATAGCAACGTCAGGCACAGGCGACAAGGGAGCTGTTGTTAGTGCAGGTGGAGACACAGCAGGCGGTGCTGGTGGGGACACAGGGAAGGGAACGGGCAGGGAAACCGCTGGTGGTGACACAGGAAGCGGTGGAGTAGCAGCAGCCGAAGAAAGTGTAACGGCTATCGGAAGCACAGGCGGAGTCGACGGTGAAACAACTATCGGCACGGGCTGCACAGGCACTTGCACAGGCAGCTGCACAGGCGGCGGGGACGGTGCAAGCATAGAAAAAGGCACAGCGGCATTATGCTGTGATTTGAAAGTGGGCGAAGGCGGTGTCCTCGGCGACAACGGAGGCTTCCGTGGAGACAGCAAGGAGACAGGCGGAGAGTTCAGCACGTGTCTGACGGAAGGCGGCATCTGTTTAGAGCTTCCGGACAGCGGGATCTGCACAGGGGAAGGGCGTTTGGAATGCGACAGAGGTGGCGTCCTGACGTAACGGCGAGATATCACCTTGAAAACAGCTGCCGAGAGAGTGACAAGGGAGACGGCAGCATGGACTTTGTCGGAGCAGGGCGGCACAGGGGGGAGGGAAATGAACGAACATCGGCGAGTGGCGAAGGCAAAAGACGGCTCTTTCCCATGAGTCTCCACAAGCGTGTCAAGATAGGCTTGTTCTTTGCCTTTATTGAGGACAAGGCAGGCCTTCACGGTGCCGAGTTGCTCGGGGATGTGCCGTGCGTACATCGCAATGATACGGAATCTAAATGACCCGAGGTCGGGCATGCCGTGGTTCTCCACCTCTGCCTTCCATAGCGCTTCTTCCCTTCCCTTTTCTCGAACCAGCAGTTCATGTACACCGGCCTCTTCCACACTCCAGTAGCTGTATAATGCTAGCAATCTTGACTTCCACAGTTCACTTGGAGCTGGGCCCATCAGCGACATCGACAGCATCCCACCATCTAACTTCGGTTGTGTGTGTTGCAGCTCGTCTGTTTCTGAGTTTTCAGGGTCTGAAGAGTACACCTCCGAGACCATCTCGTCAATGCTTGTTAGCCCAGTGTTGCTTGGCGTCTGTGAGGCAAACGACTCCTCGTCTCCTAAAGGGATCGGTTTCTCTTTCGGTATTACCTGTTTGCTGTACAGGAAGGAGTACGCCAGTTCGATGTCTTTGAACAGCTCTTCCTCGTGTCCCTTGTTCTTCTCTAACAGCGAGTCCACTTTGCCGAGCTGGTTTGGATTATGCACAGTGTAGAACTCTCTCACTGCTTCCCCCCACAACCCTGCTTGTACCGGGCGGCGGACCTGCTCAGAGTGACTGCGGATCTGTTCCGGGTCGAGGTTGTATTTCTTACATAATCGTCTAAACTCATGTAAAAAGTCTGCGTTGTTGGGGAGATTCGGTGAGGGTCGTCCTTGTCCGTCGCATATTCTATCGAACAGTGCCCGCCAGTACTCAGCAGCCTCCCCCCTCCGAACGGGTTCCGTGCCTGCTCGGCTCATTTTTCTATTAAAAAGGTGTGACGCAGTTGAATCCGACCGCACGATGCCCCACACCCGGTCCACTTCAGAAGCAGACACGAAGTCACCGGCGTCGGGAGCCACGGACCCTCGACGCTTCCTGGGCTTGTAATCTTCCATGCTGGCGAAAATAGTGGTCTTCTCTGTGTCTTCCTCGATCTCTTTTGTGAGAACAGCAGCAGCTGCTGAGAGTTCGACAGCTTCCTTAGGAGACTTGAGCGTCATAGAGTATCGCCTTGTAGGGGTGAGGGAACCATGCCCACGGTAGATAGAGTTGGCTCTGGGGGATTCCCAAGCACCAGAGTTGGCACGGGAACGCTTCACACTAGCCTCGGCACGGGTCTGGTAGGCATGGTGTAGGCCGCACTCGGCATCGAAGCCTTCTTTGAGGTCCGTGTAGAGCTCCTTGTAGTTCCCGTCGAACTTTTTCATGAGCATTGCAAGATCGCAAGGGTTTTGGTTGTTCTCGGTATACAGCGTGGCTATTTTGTTCTTCCAGTGCAAGGAGTCTGCGACGTCAGCGTGGTTGGCGTGGATGGGGCTTGGGGAGGATGATGGTGAAGGTGACCCTTCCTTACCCATCATGACAGTTGCTTCGAAATCGGTGTCACCTTCTGCACCCACAGCCACAGTGTAGGTCCTTTGCATGTCAGGAGAGTTTGCGCTGTCGCTCGGCGACGGTGTCATGATGGTGATTTCTGTAGCTCTTTTTGGACTCGGGCTTGGTGGTGGCGGTGCGGATGGCCCCGGGCTCCCGCTTTCATCCTCCTTATTTTTTCTTATCGCATCAGAGGCCAGTCCTTCTGTGCAGCTCTCTCCGCCTTCCCACAGCACGTCATACGTCACCTCGGAAGCCTTCACGTGCACCTCCAGAACGCTTCCCGGGAACCACTCCCCTTCCCAACAAGCCTCTACCATCTCCCCCACGTGGAACCCAGGCTCTTCATCTTTCAAACTTACCAGAGAGACTACCCTTGGTGGTTGCGGGCCAGAGTCATCATCCCAGCTGCTCTCCGTATTCGAAATCAAGCTTTCAGAGCGACCTAGCATAACAAGTACATTTGGGAAAGAGGGGAGGCCTTTGTTGAATTTTTATATTTCGTAAACAAAAAATAAACTGAAACAAACGAACATAATTGGAGAGATAATAAGAGCTCAGAAAAGCTTATATTACAGAGAAGTTTATTGACGGTACGGAATCAATAATACACCTCTCTTGGTTTGAAGTGATGTCCCTTTCCCTTTCCCTTGAATGGTTTTCTCTACTCCCCTTCGATCCTCCCGCCTGGTAGTGGAATATTTATTATTATTATTGGTACGGAATTTCGTCTCCTCGGTAGTATAGAGGTCAGTATATCCGCCTGTCACGCGGATGACCCGGGTTCAATTCCCGGCCGGGGAATTTTTTTAGAACCTGTTTCGCTGCCAGGGGTAGGGCCCTGGTAAGGCGGAGATTGAATGCAGTTTCAGCAAGTTGTTCATGTTCACAAGGCTCAATTAAACCTGAGAAACTGAACCGTTTATTGTGGTGATAAGCACGGAGAGGGCAGATGTTCCGAGTGAAGACTCATCTGTTGCACCAAAAAACTCATTTGGAACCGGGAGGGCCCTGTGTAAAGCCCAAAACACTATATTTTTTTTCTTCTACGGCACTGTTGGGGTTAACAGTCTTCCGTTGTGAACTTGTTATGCTTCGAGTGTGCCACGACCCCTGTCACCGGGTCCATCCTTCAGCGGTATGTCCGTGCTGATGTACAGGAAGCCCTCGTGGAAGGTCTACCCTGTTGAAGTCCAACGTTGCGAAGGACGACTGCATGAGGGTCCCTTCGCAAGCACGGTGGCGGGACCATAGAGCATCCTTGGGAGATTTTAGACAACCAGTCATCACGCTGAACATGTGGTCCCCTGACGAGACGGCCAAAGACTCATGACTACTTTCCGGTCCCTAAAGCGGCTCTCGATGCAAGCCAAGTGCCCCACAAAGAGCACTGGCATGGGTGGTTGCGCATTTCTGACGGACTTCGTCTCCAGAGACAGTCTTTACTACAAACAAATGCTCATTTTATTTTTTTATTTTATTCTTACTTGTGATTGTAGTTGCAAGAGTGAAAAAAAGGGACGCGAAAAAATAATAATAATAAAAAAAAAAAGAAGGGAAGAGTCGGCTGGTTGTTTATGTAAGCCGGTTTTTTTTTTTTTTTTTTTTTTTTTTTTTTTTTTTGCAGAATAACAATTCTTTTAGTGGGGAATAAAAAAGAAAAGGGAAAAAAAAGAAAAAAAAAAAAAAAAAAAAAAATACGTATGAGAAAAAAGAAAAAAAAAGTTGTATAGAGGGGAGAAAAAAAAAGAAAAAAAAAAAGGTTGTTGTACCTACGTTTGGAGGGGTATGGGTTCGGTAGAAGAAGGGGAAGGAAACAAGAAAACCAAGTGAGAGGAAATAAAGAAGAGAGAATAAAAAAAAGAAAAAAAAAAAAAAAAAAAGAAAAAAAAACCTTTTTCTTTTTTTTTTCTTTTTTCTTAAGGATCATGCCACGTGCCATTAGCGGCTCGAGAACAAAGCAAAAAAAGAAAAAGAAAAATAATAAAGAGGGGGTGGAGAAATGGGGGGAAAAAAAAAAGAGAAAAAAAAAGAAGAAGAAGAGACAGTGCCACAGCAAAGGAAGGGTAGGAGGTTGGGCTTTGATACATAAAGCTCTACTCCACACACACTTCCATTTGTGGCCCCTGTAAATTCCTTCCACCCTCAGGTGCTGATGGTAATTATCAACACCTTGACCAGGAATAGATAGAGGCTATCCTTTTTCTTCTTCTTTCCTCCTTTTGTTTTCCTTCTTCTTTCTTCTTTTTTTCCTTCAACTGATGTCCCCCCCCCCCCCCCCCCTCTTTTAAATGAACCTATAGAAAGATAATAATAATTTTTGTAATAAATACTTCATCCCCTTTATTCTATGTGCGCACTTCTGTCTATAGAGACAAAATGAAAAAAAAGGGGGGAAGGGGGGGAAGAAAAAAAAAATGGTGGGAAAAAAGGGAAGAAAATGGATATGCCGAGGGGGGAGGGGGGAGGTAGGAAGAAACCTAAGAACAACATTTTTTTTTTTTTTTTTTTCCGAGTTCAAAAAAAAAAGGAGGTGCGACAGGACAAATACCTTTCTTATTCCTACTTTTAAATTTACCCTCCCCCCCCTGGGGGAGAAAAATCTAAGAAAGAAGAAAAAAAAAAAAAACGGAAACGAAAGAAAGAAATTAATTGATGTTTCTGTGTCCTTTTTTCCCCCCCTCCTTCTTTTTTCCCCTAACTGCGGTTAAAAGGGGATAAAAAAATGGAAAACCCAAAAAAAGATTTTTTTTGTACTTGCCTCTTGACAGACTGCCGAGCTTGCACTGTTCCTTCAAAAAAAAAAAAAAAAAAAAGTGGGTGGATAGGGGGGATTTCACCAGTTTTTTTTATCTATTCCTTTTTTTTTTTTTTTTGAAACTCTTTTTTTTTTTTTTATTTGCGTTCTATAGTAAAATGAAGATAAGAAAAAAAAAAGAAGAAATAAGTAAGTGAATAAATAATAAATTTGATAAATTTCGGTGTGCGGGTGGGTGCTCACCGTTCAGGGAGAAATTCACTACTATAAAAAATTGACCCCCCTTTTTTTTTTGTGCCATTTTTTTCCCCTCACGCGACAACTGTTATTTTCTCAAGAACTGAATAATTTTATTTCGCGCACAAGTCAGGGGGCATAAGGCTTTGAAAGAGGCCTGCCTTATTGGACCTATCCTTCCTTAGCAACGATACAAAATAAAAAAAAAAAAATAATAAAAATAAAAAAAAAAGAGGGACTACTTTTTCCTTTTTTTTCTTTCTTTCTTTTTTTTCTTTCTTCCTTCTTTTTTTTTTTTTTTTTTTTTTCTTTCTTTTTTTTGCCTTTTTAAAGGGATGATACCACACTTAGAAAAAAAAGGCGATAATAATAATAATAATAAAAAAAATGTTGTAAAACAATACAAAAGAAAGTCAAAAAAGCGCAGCACAAGAATGGTTTTTTTTTTTTTTTTTTTTTTTTTTTTTTTGAAGGACCGCGCCAAAAAAAAGGAGGGGGAAAATCCTTTAATCACTTGTGTGATGGATGAAACGACAGCGAGTCCGCTAATGTACTGGTTTCTTTGTTCTTTTTTTTTTTTTCCCCGCATAAATATGTGTTCAGGGCACATCCCCTTTCCTAAGAAAGGTGTCTGGGAAAAAAAAAAAAAAAAAGAAAAAAAAAAGAGAAATTTCCAGAATGCTTTGGCGGACTGGAATAGTGTGTTGTTCTCACCTTTTTTTTTATTTTGTTGTACAGGTAAAAGAAAAAAGGAAAATAATAAAAAAAAAAAAAAAAAAAAAAAAAAAAAAAAAAAAAAAAATAATAATAATAAAAAATGTTCGCCCTTTTCCTGCTCTCTCTCCTATACAACAAGGAGACTGGCATCATGTGAGGAGCTCTCCATCGGTTTTTTTTTTTTTTTTTTCCTCTTTTCTTTTCTTTTCTTTTTCTTTTTTTCCTTCTCTCTTCTCTTCCCTCTTCTTCTTTTTTTTTTCTTTCTTTATTTTTTTTTTTTTTTTGTTGCACTTTATGTTTTATAATGTTGCAGTCAAGGGTAAATCATATCTCACCTCAATTTTCAATAAAAAGAAGAAAAAGGGGGGTGGTATCAAACAGGTGTCCCTTTTCCCCCTTTGAAATGTGAGTGAAATTACCACGGTTTGTACTGGTAGGGGCTTAGGGGTAGATACCTGGGGGGGGGGGGAGTGAGAAGTGGACATAAAACCCAATGTTCCCCGAGGATCAGGTTTGTGGCCAAGAAAAAAAAAAAAAAAAAAAAAAGAAAAAAAAAAAGGAGGGGAAGAAAGGGAGTGAACTACCATACATAACAATAATAACCCCACAACAGTCATCGCAGCAAAAATGTAGTCGATGGGCCACTGACTTGGGAATTCCCTTGTGCCCCCAGTTTGTCTCTATTTTTGCATCTGGGGGGGAGAAATGACCCGGAAAAAAAAAGGGAAAAAAAAAAAAAAAAAAAAAAAAAAAAAAAAAAAAACATTAGCGCGCGATAATAAACCCTTTCTCCCCATCCTTGTTTAAGAAAAAAAAAAAAAAAAAGAAAATAAAAATTTGTTTTACATAGATGGTTTTTTTTTTTTTTTTTTTTTTTTTTTTTCTCCTTCTTCTTCTTTTCTCTCTCCCTTGCCACCCTCGCCCATGTACTGCGTTTTCAACCTACAACAGAAAGGGGAGATGCAAAAAGCGGAAACTGTAATCCTACCTTTGCTTTTAGATATTTTTTCCCCCCCCTCTGGTTTACCACCTTTGCGATTTCTTTTTAATAGCTCCTTTTAGTTTTTTTTTTTAGATTAATTATCAACTGCGCTGCCAACGAGTTAAAAAAAATTAGGGAGGGTTTTTTTTTCATTCTTTTTTTTTTTTCATTCTTTCTGCCGGTAGGGTATAGTTGTCTTCAAAAGATGTTCCACCCCCCAAAGAAAAATAAAGAATCTCTTGTTTACCTTCTTCCTCAAATGTTTATTTTCTGCCAGTTGCGACAAAAATAGAACTGGGACTGTAAAAGGAAAAAAGGGGGAAGGAAAAAAAAAAAAAAAAAAAAAAAAACGAGGGGTTACTTTTCTTGGCTTCGAGCTGATATTTCAATAAAACTCCAGGCAGGTCATCCAAGAAGGTGGACAGAATGGTAGGAGGGAGCAGGGGGAGGGGGGGGGGAAATAAGTAAAGGAAGTGGCTAAACTTTTGGGGAGGTGTTCTTCTGCCCACCAATTGCCCACTATAGCCAACAATCCTTTCCCCCCCCTCCTTACTTAAAAAAATTGTATGAAGGCTGCAAAGCAGTATTTCTGAGGAAGGAAAAAGCGAGTGGAGCAGCCTGTACCCCTGGCTCAGGGGACTAAACAACATCACCTCCCCCTCCTCCTAAAAAAACGATATAAAATAATAAAAAAGGAAACTCTCAATTTTTCTCAATTAATATTCTCTGAGGGAAAAAAAATCACTATTGATTAGGGAGAGAAGAGGAGGGGGGGGGGGGGGGGGGAGGGAGAGAAGTATTCGCAACAACATGCCCTAAAAAAACGAGGGAAACAGAAAAAAAAAATTCGTTCTCAATTTTTTTTTTCCTGCTTTTTTTTTTTTTTTTTCCTCCATTATTTTCTTTCGTTCTCTCTCTTTTTTTTTTCCTTCAGTTGTTCTTCAAAGAAAAGAAAAAAAAATGTGTAATGCAACAAAGCAATTTCTTTTTTTTTTTTATTAAAAAAAAATGTTAAAAAAAAAAATATAAATAAAATTTGTTAAAATTCTCATTCTTCTCCAAAAAAAAAAAAAAAAAAAAAAAAAACCTAGCGCCTCCACGAGGCCGTCGGGGGCATCCACCCCTGAGGCGGGACAGTGGGGGATGCATTGCTTGGGAAGGACCACTGTTCCAGAGTAAGGGGTGTTTTGTTCTTGGAAGTTCCCAACGAATTTTTGGGAGGTGTACTGAGCCCGGCAGATTCAGGGGTCCACTCACAAGCGTGCGGGTTCAAGCCCTCTTGAGTCGGTGTGGCCGAAAAACTCTTCTGAGCTTTTTTCAAATGACGGATTTCGCCCTTAATCGTGCAAGAAGAAGGGGCTACCTTAGAGAGTAAAATCTTATCAACCTCAGGCTCTGTGAGAGGCACGACGCCCCCATTCTCGTCCTCGGCAGTATCTTCTTCATGGTAAAAGCTGTTACCCATGCTTGCTGTCCCGTCGTCATCCTCGTCATCAGTGCACACCAGCACGCGTCTGTATCCCTGGTCCAAAGAGGCACACCTCCTTCCCACGTCTCTCCAGCCCCCGCACCTGTCCAGACTCCTCGACCTCACGCTGCAACTTCCTGGAGAAGATGGAGCACCAACACTCTCGTCGATGGACCCGTCCACTGATGGGCACTTCATCATCACAATAGCTTTCATAGTTTTTTTTTTTCTTTTTTTTTTCTTGTAATAGCTTTTTTTTTTCCCCAAAAAAAATTGTAGTGTAAAAAAAAAAAAAAAAAATTGAAATAAATGGAGGATAAAAAAGGGGGAGGGGGAAAGAAAAAAAAGAAAAAGAAAAAAAAAAAAGAAAAGAAATGATAGCCGGAGAAAAAGAAAAGGGGAGGAGGGGGAGGGGAAGGGGGTAGCCATATGATATCTTGTGTGTGTTTTTTTTTTTAATTCTTCTTTTTTTGATTGGGAGGGTTTTTTTTTTCTTCTTCTCTTTTTTTTTCCACCCCCATCCTTTCTTCTTTTCCTATTCAGTTGTGCGTTCCCTCTTGCGCTGCGCTATTTTGTATTGCATAGACAGAGACATCATCGTACCCTCCACCTCTTGAAGTTGGGCCAAGAATTTGATCTGCGGTTGTTTTTGTTTTTTTTGTGTTGTATCCACCCGTACCTGTTTGTGTATCTTCTTCTTTATCCCCCTCAGCAACAGCACACAAGGTCGCGACTCGTGTATTACCCCGTGGTATATTTCCAGAATCAGCTCCATCAATATCGTCATAAGGCTGCTGAAACGCGGGTCGGTAATACCTGTAGGGTTAAATTTTCGCGAGACAAAAAAAAATAATTTTTTATGACTATATGTCTTTGTTGTTCGCACGAGCAAAAAAGATTTTTAAAAAGCTGCGAAAGTTTTTTGCTCGGCACAAGTTGCATATAGTTATAAAATCATTTTTTGAAAGATAAATATTTGTAACAAAAATAATTCTTTATGACTATATGTCTTTGTTGTTCGCTTCAGGACCCTCTGGGACCGCGGAACGCGGTGCCGTAACGGCGGGACCGTGGAGGCGTCTCTCACTACAGGAAGTGGCCTGATCTTGCCCCCGGGTGCGTAACGCCCCGCGTGAATGGGTCTGCCTTCTGCTCGTGTGTGGAAACCCACTGGACGTGGAGATTTGCCTGACGCTCCTCTACGAGAGTGTATATGTCAGCAATTATCTTATTTCCCATGAAGCTAGATGACAGCCCCTTCCGAATCGCGTACACAGCAGGCAGGTTGTCGACCATCAGCGATACCTTGCAGCGGGACCCCCCACGGAGGGCCATGAAAGCTCCTTCCCGGGCTGCCGCTAGTTCCTTCAGGAAGATGTGACGTGCTTCCCACCGTCCACAGAACTCTCCCTGCGTCACGTGCTTCACGACGCCTTCATCCAGCATGACCCCTGCCCAGGCAGTCGACGAAGCGTCAGTCCACACCACCCTCTCAGGTAACTCGTCTGGTCGGGTTCTCCAGGCGTTCCTGGCCATCACCGCCAGCGCACGCCTCACGTCAGCCACAGTAGATGGGGGAACGGCCACGGTCTCGTCCCACTTCTGCGGCTCCTTCGCTACCAAGGATGTGGCTTTGCGGAGGAAACTGATGGCGTGGGGAAGGAAACAGAGAGGATGCCTGGTTGTGTACCGGTGCCAAACGACCCTGCCGAATAGCCGAGAAAACTCCCTCGGGGTACACCTGCTGTCGCCGACAACCTTCGTCGTTTCTTCAGCCTGCAGAACCTTCTCTACCCACTTCGGAGCCATCCTGTACCGCGCGGACACAAGATCAAAAGCAAGCCCCAAAGCCTCGAACTCCTGGTTTGGCACGCCCGCACCAGCCTCGTCGAAGTGCAGGTCCACCCCGACCTTCTCGCACCTCTGCAAAAAGCAACCGAACCTCCCGAGAGCTTCCTCGCGGCTCTGTGCTAGGACGAAGAAGTTGTCAATCCAGCACACACCCTGCTCCTCCGGCAGCAACACCGTGGCGGTCCTCTACGCGATAGCTGGCGCCCAACTCCACCCCATCGCCATCACGTCCATCACCACGGTGCTGAACTGGCCCCTCCAGCCAGAAACTCTCGCCCCGAAGAACTTCGCTACCGCGGGTGACAGCGGGAACTGGTAAAACCAACTCCTCGCATCTGCCGTCACAACATACCTTGCGCGTAGGAAGCGCTCGATCACCTCCAAGATCGGCGGCAAAAACATCTGGGGGGGTGGCTTCATCAAGAGGTTCAGCTTCCTGCCGTCCTGAACCAGACGGAGATCTCCCGACTTCTTTGGCACGGTGAACAGGGGGAGGATGACCTTCGGGTGGTCGATCTTCACTTTCCTCAGGACTCCGTAATCTCTGAGCGTCGGGAGGTGGCGAAGCATGCCCCGCGATGTGCCCCTCAAGTACCTCGGAGCCTCCATCTCTGTCAATGCCCCTTCCTTCAGCGCACCCCGGAAAGCATGTTCACAGCAGATGACATCGACGACACCGTCAAGGATCCCACGCTCGTCCAACTCTTTGAGGGCAGGGACACTGATCCTGCTTCTCGATATCGCCGCAATGTCGCCGTCTGAACCCCGCTGGGCAGGAGGCGAGACGCCAAACAAACGCGGTTCTGCGTCATATCCAATGAAGGGGTCAGCCGACGGGAAAGTCTCGAAACCGTCCAAAGGGTCGTAGTCAGCACCCTGGCTGACCTTGGCGGAACTGCGGAAAAAAGAAAAAGGGAATTTCACCTGAGCAAAGAAGAAGTCTTTGCAGTCGCCCTCACTGTGTGTGTACCTCGGCCTGGGGGAGGTACCGCATCAATGCCGTCGTCGATGAGTGACGGGAGACAGCCCGCAATTCTTCCAGCGCAGCCCCCCTGCGCATTAGCGTGTGAAGCGCGCCCCTGCGAATGGAGTGGGCCGTGAGGCCTTTCGAAGCTTTGCCCATTGCTCTGTTCACGTGGGGGTATTTCACACCTTCGAACAGGAGGTCGTCCGGCCCAGCCTCCAGCAGCGTGCGTCCGATGTAAAGTCTGGCCCTCTCCGAGACGGCCACCCCCGTCGTGATGCCCAGTCGAAAAGGGTCCGACTTGGTGTTGGACCAGTTCACGGCGATGTGTCTCGGCATGACCGTCACGTCCTTGCACTTCAGGCGGATGACATCCGAGCACCTGGCCGCCCCATACCAGGCGAGTTCGAGGACGGTTCGAACCTTCTCGCTCGATGTCTTGCGCATTGCCCTCCGAAGCTGTATGGGAGTAGCAGGAATCGCCTGCTTCTGAGGCCGCAAAGCCCCTTGGCGCCGGAGGCTGCGTTCGAAATCTCGGAGCGCTCTGCTCTGAACGGGGCCCTGTCCATACCTGGCTTCGGCTGCCCTGATGTTCACGCAGTACTGTAGCGCCGACTTCAGGTCGTTCAGTGTCATCAACTTGGTGACGAAAAGGATGATGGCCCAAGGAGTGGAGGGGACGTCCCAGTGCTTCCTGAACTCCAGGAAACGTCTGTAGACCGACGTGATGCTGGCCCAGTACTGCTCGCTGAGGGCGCTCCTCATGTGCCGGCCGGCTTCCCGGGAGACCCTGACCTTCTGCTTCGCGGTGAGCGGGAGTTCGGTGACTTTCGGCCTTCCTAGCGAGGGAACATTGTTTGTTTGTCGAGAGGGAGAGAGAGGAAGAAAATGTGAGTTTGGATAAGGGGCGTGGGGTACGTGGGGTGCAGGGGGAGAGGCTGTCAACGCTGTCATTTCCTGCGCCGATCCCTCGATCCAGACCTGCCTCCTCTGCGGGATCTGCCCTCGTTCTCCCCAGACGCCCTGCCTTCCCTGCGGCTTTTGCCTCCCCTCATTGTAGCGCTGTCCGTGAGCTTTCGCTTCCTGCGTCGACGGGTGAGCTCTTCGGCCAGGCGTTCTCCCTTTCTCAAAAAAGTAGGGACCGACTGCCCGTCGAACGCCTGCTGGATCGCGTCGGCGGCCTCCCAGTTGTCCCTGCTGCCCCTCTCTAGGGCCTGCAGGCGGACGATGGCTCGCTCGGCGAGGCGGACAAGCGTTGAGTTTAGCTCCACCGGGTCTTGACAGCCAATGGCCATTACGATCTCCTGCAGGTCCTTGACCCGCATGCCTGCCTCCCAAGCGTGGGGCCCGACGGTCAGCTGCCTGTACTGCATGGCGATGTTGGCCACCACCATGGGGCGCTCGCCCGGCTCTAACCACGCCCACTTCGACGGCTCTAAGGCTTGCAGACCCCATAGCGGTGGGGGAGCCTGAGTGTCGGGGTTGTCCTGTGGTGAGTCGTCGGCGCTTGGCTCGTCGCGAAAACCCTCCGAGTCCGCGGAAGACTGCGAGGCTAGGCGTCTGCGCCTTCCGTCGCGAATTCCGGGGAGGTTGACCCCAGTCGTACCCTCGGCGCTTGGCCCTCGATCAGCTCGGTCGGCTGAGAGTTCCAGCCGATGTCCCGACCCAAGGTGCGAACTCTCCACCCGGTCCCTAACCGTGGGGAGCAGCTCGGAGATGGCCCTCTGAACGGCCTGCTCGACGAGCCGGTCGACCCTGGTTCTCTTAGGGGTCGCCTCACTCCGGCCTGGCGTCTGGCACGGAGGCGGGGAGGTGGGTGATCCAACCCTCTCTCCACCCGCTTTGGCAGTCTTCGGCGGCATTTTACTTTTTTGTTGTTCGCACGAGCAAAAAAGATTTTTAAAAAGCTGCGAAAGTTTTTTGCTCGGCACAAGTTGCATATAGTTATAAAATCATTTTTTGAAAGATAAATATTTGTAACAAAAAAAAAATGGCGGCCACTGTCTGGCTCTCCAGGTGAAGGAAAAAAGAGGGGTTAGTGGCTGGTCCATCCGATATAGTCGCGAAAGGAAATGTTGTTAAATAATACTTCTGAGTTTGAAGCCACACAGGCCCTTTCGGGTATAACCTCTTGTTTCATTCACCGGGTTCAAATCCAAGATTGCATCGGATTTTAACTCTGGTTTCTTTAAAAAAATAGTGGAGATGGAGGGCATCGATCCCTCTACCTCTCGCATGCTAAGCGAGCGCTCTACCATTTGAGCTACACCCCCTGACAATTTTTGTCGCCGAGAAAAACATGTGTATTCCTCATCAGGAGAGGTAGGAAAATTTATTTCTGAGCCTCTGCCATGGGCCGAATTGAAAAAAAATTCACTATGATGCTTGAGCTTGTACAGTTCCACAACCTTTGGCGCCTCGAAACGCCTTCCTTGAGTCGTCACCACCCACGGCGGTTCCTTCTCAACCGCGAACCGCTTCACCGCCAGAGCATCGTCCCTGCGCCTCACCACCTCTGCCAAATACCTCTGCAGCCTCTCCAAACCGCGGAACACGACCTTCCTCGGGAGAATCCCGTGCAGCTCCAAACAGACCGGCCACCTTTCGCTCCTGACCAGACCGTTATATACCTCCTTCTTCTGCACCTCCAATGCGACCTCGCACTCCCAAAGCTGGTGTCGCAGCAACCTAACTGTGCTGCCCTTCGCAGCATCACAGACATCGCAATTGAGCGTTCCCGCTGCTTTGTCCGTCCTCCCCCTATCCAGGTGGTCGGCTTCTTCCTCGCTCCCCTCACCTCCCTCCTCATCAGGTTCTTCAGGAGGGGAGAGTAAAACTTGTTTCGCATACGGGCTGAGGTACGGCACCGCCCCGGCGATTATCCTCCTCACCCGCCACGCTTCGAGCGGTCTGCGTGCGCTGCACTTCATCCAGTAAGCGTTCGTTGCAGGGGCCGCGCCCATCCCAAGCCCGGCCATCGTGCTTCGCGCCTTCACAATACCCGATGTCCTCATCCTCCGCAGAGCCTCCCTGAGGTCGTGCCCAGGATTCCATCCGATCGCCGGAAGCCACCTCAGGAGCACATTTCCCACGACCCCCCTCGGCCTCACCTGCCCAGAAGTTTCGTACGCCTGTGCCAACTGCGTCCATGCTGCCATTGCCCCGTCCTGCCTCAGCCAGCACCTCCTCAGCATCATCAAAGCACTGTATACTACGGCACACAGCGGGTCCACCCGGTGCGCTCGCGCCAGGATTGACAGTACCACGTCTGGAGATCTTCCTCTGTAGTGGGGGCCCCACAGGCATTTCACGATCGAGCCTTTAAGCTGACTGAGACTCCAGTCACTCGGCGGAGAGAAGCTCGAGCTGTATAGCAGTCCCGGCATAATATGAGTTCTGATGAGACTCTCCTTCCTCTGAAAAGAGAGCTGGGTCGAAGCCAGCCTTTCCACCTTCTGTCTTGCAGTAACCGCGGCGTCGTTCCAGCTCGTGCCGCATGCTGTCGTGTTCAGCCTAGTTCCCAAAGCCTTATGTTTGTCGACCTTGTTGAGCCTTGCCTTCCTTCTTCTTCCGTCCACCTCACTACCGACGTGGATGATACACTGTCTTCCGTATATTCAACTCCATGCCCGTTATCGTACAGAACTCCATGACACCGTCCGTCGCCGCTTGTAGTGCCTCCCGCAACTTAGCCAGCATGTAGGCGTCGTCCGCATAGGCTATCGTCACGAGGTCTCCACCGGCTTCCAGCGCCTTAAGCATGACCGCAATGAGCGCATTGATCATGATCACGGACAGCGGACACCCTTGCAGGATCCCATTGGTCACTCTGAAGGTTTCGCCCACCCCAAAGGGGTACTTAACCGCCGCGTGATCTGTGAGTACATGCCCTCCATTGCGCACGCAATTCCCGGCTCGAGCCCAAGGCTCCGCATTAGCTCGAAGGTGAGCCGCTGCGGTACCAGGTCGAAGCATTTCGCAAAATCCAGAGCCACGCCCACCAGCTCCTTACCCTCCAACATCGCCTCTTCATACTGAGCTAGGAGGTCCAGTAGTGCCGTCTCCGTGCCCCGCCCCTTCCGAAAGCTGTGCTGTCTCTCGCAGATCCACCGTTCTTGCCACGGGAGAACCGTCCTCAGCCTGGCGCATGCCCACAGTCGATACACCGCGCTGGTGACAGTAATCGGCCTGTGGTCCAAGGGGCCGAGGCCTGCCCCCTTCGGTATTAGCGACACCAGGGCCGTACACATGGCTTCCGGCCACCTCCCCTCCCTCTCGATCAGGTTAAACAGGTCTGCCAGTCCGTCCAATACCCACCTGGGCAGCCTCTTCAGCTCTGCGTTGCGCCATCCGTCGACCCCACACGCGCCCCTAGGACGCTTGCGGCTCAGCACCTCCTGGAGCAGCCTCCCCGTAATCTCTGACCTCGGCATTTCCTGGTGCTGTATGTGTTCCTCGTACTTTTTCCTGAAATCGGAGAATTGCGGTTCTCGTCTTTCCGAGCAGAAGATCCCTTTCCACGCCTCCCTGAACACCTCGTCCATTTCTTGTGGGTCCGCCGTCACACCGTCCCCAGCGTCCACCGCCACAGACCTCTCGCATTGCGTTCCCCGCAGCAGCGCCGTGAGGTGCCTCCTACCCTCGTCCAGGTTCGAGACAATCGTTCTCTCGTAGGCCTCAGCCCGGCTACACTTCTGTTCCGTGCAGAGCGCGGCAATCTGTCTCCCCGCCACGTCACGCAAAAAAAATCAATGTACTTTTTGTTTGAAAAGGTGGCATACCATGCATCACATAGGTTAAGATTTTGTACAGTTCTGCGGCATCGCGGGCGGCCAATGCAATGCGCAGACCATTGCGTCGTTGCAGCTCGCTCATAACAGTGTAGAACACCATGTGTCTGCTGAAGTCGCCGATTTTCTGGTTGAGCGTTTCGTCCATGACCTTACGGTAGTTGAACTTCCTGAACGCCACGTCGAACCTCTTCAACCGCTGGATGTGGTTCGCTTCTATGGTAAATTCCGACTGGTCTTTGGTCCCCGCAGTGGGTTTGTGCCAGTTCCGACTGAAGGTTCTTGTAAGGTCACCCAACCCAGAATAGAGTTTCAGTTCCTTGATATCATCCTCGGCTTGTTCGCCATCTTCCTCGTCTATCTCGTCCTTCGGAGGTCTTGAACGGAAGTAAAGCTTTCCGTCAACTGTCCCCGCAGCAAGGCAGTTCCCGTCAGGGGATATCGCCACGGAGTACACGGGCTGGGGGAGGGAAATGGAATGCACCATTGTGTAGGTCTCTGTTTCGTAGATTTTGATATTCCGGTCGATGGAGGCAGTGAAGAGCCTGGACCCTTGGTTGTTATACGCAATGCAAGTAATATCTTTCGTGTGGTTAGAAAGAAGGCACACAGGTGTTTCCGTTTCGACAGTCTCGTCCAAAGAAACTTTGCTCGCATCCCATATTGTGACATCAGTCCCTGCTGCAGCAGCAAGGAAACCACCGCTGGGGTGGAACACCACACAGTGTACTGGATCGGTGACTTTGAAAACGTATGACGGTGTGCGTTCGTCAGACTCCAGGTGCCACACCCTTGCTGTGTGGTCGTGGGAACCCGTTGCAACAATGTCCTTGTTGAAGGGATGTGCGGCGGTGGTTCGAACGTAGTCGGTGTGGCCTTTCAGTTGAAAGAGCTGATCTTGTGTGGCGGTGTCCCATATGATGGCCTTCCCGTCGTCGGAACCAGAAATTAACCGTTGTTTGTCAACCAGGAACGAAACCGAGTGCACCGCTCTTTTGTGGCCTTTTTCGCCGGTGAGGTCCCCTGCAAGCTCTCTCACCATTTTCATGGACCCGTTCGTCCAGATTTTGATCGAGGTTTTTTCGCCGGCTGACGCCAGCATTTTTCCGTCGGTTCGCCAGCGGGTACAGTAAACAGTGTCAGGGGGGTGCACATCCTTCACCTTTTCATGGCTTTTGGGATCGTAAAGCATCACCTTGCCTTGACCCGTTGCCGCGCATGTGTACGGTGCACGCATGCTGAAATCGATACATGCCACCCTTCCCTTATAGTCGCTGGGGATCTCTGTCTTGTTGGTGAAACCCTTCCAATGCTTTTCTTCGGATGTTTCTCCCAAAACCCTTTTCGGAAAGCGCTTTATCTGCAGAGGGGTGAATTTGGTATCTAGCTCCTGCGTCCTCTCCACTAGGCTTGTCATCGCCGTGCTGCCCTCTACCCGCGCCATTTTTTTTCTTTTTCCCCCTCTTCTTTTTTTTTCTTCTTCCCTCTCCCCCTCTAGTTTTTTTCTCTCTCTTTTTTTTTTTTTCCCCCTTTTCCCCGGACAAGGGCCAACAAAAAGAAGAAAGAAGGTAAATTAGGTAAGGAAAAAGAGAAATAAAAAAGAGAATAAAAGAAGGGGAGGGAAACAACAAATGGAAGAAAAAAAAGAGGAAAAAGAAAACTTTTTAGTTAAGTAGGGGGGGGGGGGGGGGGGTGCGTGGGAAAAGAGGAACAGGTAGAAAAGGAGGGGGGGAAAGGGGTTAAAACTGTAAGAAGAACCTTCATAAGGGAATATAAAGGGGAAATTAAAAAAAAAAAAAACTCATTAAAACAGGGAAAGGGTGTCTATTTTTTTCTCTCTCTCATTTTCTTCTCTTTCTATTTTTCTCCTCCTCCTTTCCCCTCCTTTTTCCCTGTCAACGTGTAAAAAAAAAAAAAAAACATGTAGCCACTTGTCCTGATAATCTGGAGAACTTGCTACCAGACAAGGAGGTGAGAGGGAGACTTAGTTTAGGTTACTTTTTTTTTTCTTCTTCTTTTTTTTTTGCCCCCCTTAGGTGCAAGGGAACTGTGTAACTTAGTCCACATAAAAACACCCCTTTTCCCCTTCGCATTGCTGCAGGACAGGGAGGGGGGGGGGGGGGGGGGGGGACAACAAAATAATAATATGAAACAGGAATTTACTTCTTTTTTTTCTACTAACTCAAACCCGGCCTTGTCTCCCCCCCCCCCCCCCCCCCCCCCCTCGGTGGTTACTCCCTGTTGCGACACTTTCCCCTTTTGGATAAAAAAAAAAAAGAAAACACTCATCTTACTCTTACCTTTACTGCAAAAACCTTTCCCTACCCTGCTCAACGGCCTCAAACTCATGCTTCATCATGTCGTCGACGAGGCCCTGTTTTTTTTTTTTTTTTTTTTTTTTCTTCCAAATATCCCCCCTCTTAACATACATCATAAGAGTACTCTGGCTTCCACCCAAGGACGTTATTCGCCTTCTCCGGATCGCCAAGGAGTGTTTCGACTTCGGCAGGTCGGAAGTAACGTTCATCCACACGGACGTATACGGTGGAAGGGTCGGTGGTGGAGAATCCGATTTCTTCAGCATCTTTACCTTTCCAGGAGATGGGGAGGTTGATGAGAGGGTGGGCAAAGCACTTCTCGACAAACGAGCGGACAGAGTGCTGCTCGCCCGTTGCGAGGACCCAGTCGTGGGGCTCGGGGTGCTGGAGGATCATCCACATCCCGCGGATGTAATCCCTTGCATGACCCCAATCTCTGAGGGAATCAAGGTTCCCAAGAAGCAATTCCTTCTGCTTCCCAAGTTTGATCCTGCAAGCTGCCCTGACAATCTTCTGCGTAACAAATGTCGCACCCCTCCTCGGGCTCTCATGGTTGAACAGAATACCATTTGTAGCGAACATTTCATAGCTCTCTCTGTAATTCACGGTGATCCAGTACCCGTACAACTTTGCAACTGCGTAAGGAGACCTTGGGTAGAAAGGTGTGGTTTCCTTTTGAGGGATCTCTTGGACCTTCCCGTACAGCTCAGAGGTCGAGGCCTGGTAGAACCTTGTTTTCTTCTCCAGCCCGCAGCTTCTGATCGCGTCCAGGATTTTCAAAACCCCCACACCGTCTGCTTGTGCTGTGTACTCTGGCATTTCGAAAGAGACCTTCACATGGCTTTGAGCTGCCAAGTTGTAAATCTCGTCAGGTTGGTATTTTGCGATGAGCGCGTGGAGGCACGTGCTGTCCGTCATGTCGCCGTAGTGCAGGTGAAGGTTCTTGTTCCCGAAGATGTGGTCGATCCTCGCCGTGTTGAAGCCGCTGCTCCTCCTTATCACACCGTGTACTTCATAGTTTTTTTCCAGCAAGAATTCTGCAAGATACGACCCGTCCTTGTTGGTGTGTTATGTGGTTTTTTTTCTTTTTTTTTGGATACCTGCCCGGTGATCCCTGTCATGAGTGCGATTTTCTTCGCGGACTTCGGTGACTGCGACCCTGTGGCCGCGGGGTCGAGCTGCACAGCTGACATCTTTTTTCCCTCTTTTTTTGGAATCTTTTTTTTTGGGGGGGGTTCTTTTTTTTCTTCTTTTTCTCCCTCCTTCCTTTTTCTTCGATTTGAGAGGAATTTAAAAAAAAAAAAAAAAAAAAAAAGAAGGGTGTAAATGGAAGAGAGACGTGTGCGACCCTACAAAGCGGTGGCAGTTTTCTTGAAGGTCCGTGTTTTTACTGGCACCGTGCGGCCGGGGAAGCTGCTATGCAAAAAGTCGCAAGACGAGCTCATAAGATGTACAGGTTCAGGCTCAGGCTCAGGCTCAGGCTCGGGCTCCATGAACTTTGGTTGGCTTTTTGTGCCACAGGGCCGTTTCACAACAGCACCGGGGCCAACAGGGCACAGGAGGGAAACGTGTGGGGTGTACTCTAGCAGGCTGAGCTCCCTGTCCATAATGGTCAGCTGAAGCCCGTTTCCGTAGTCGCTCTCGGCTGTTGCCTGCAAGGGCTTCATGTTGAAGGTGCACGTTCCTGTGGAGGACATGGGCCGCTGCTTGACGGTCTCCCCCTTTAGAGCGCCTTTGTACACCCTTCGCGGTCCTTCCTGTGGCACAGAGCTTTTCGTTTCGAGCTCCTTCTGCTTTGCTAGCTGTTCCCTGTACGCTTCGAGCAGCTCCTCTATCCCCGCCCCCACACCTGGTTTGTGGAGCGTTCCGTAAAATGACGACCTCTCCTTCACAGGCAGCACGTCGGGCAGAACCACAGGCTGAGCTGCAGGCTTCTCCCTGTGCAAGATGTCTAATGGTGTTTCTTTGTTGTCTCTTGTTGTGTCGTCTCTGCTTTTTTTTTTCTTTTCGGGTGGTTTTTTCACCGCTTGCACCTTTCTGCTGCTCAACAAGGAAGCCAGCTCGTAACCCAGCACCGGCTCTGTAATTTTCTCGTTAAACGGCATGCTTAACATGCTGCCAGCATAGCTCACCTCTGAGTCGTGTCTGACTGATATCGCAGCGCTGCTGGCTCTGTTCGCCGTTGCGTGCCGTACCCCTAGGTTCGAAGCTTCTTTGAAAGTAGCGGTGTAGGCAGAGTTGTAGGATTTCAGCGTTGCGGTGGTAGTGCCCGCCGATCTCATTTGCGGCTTCGGTGCCGCGTACTGCGAGGGGATCGTCTTGTTCTTAATGCAGATCTGGATGCAGATCCACAGCTTCCCCAAGATGCCTGCCACGGAGGCCACGCACGCAGAAGGGTTGTTGTCCAGCTGTGCAGCCTCCGCATCGTCGTCCTCGATGCAGGCTTCTGTTGTCGACCTGATGAAAGCCGCGAGCTTTCTCTTGCTGACCTCTTCTGACGCTTCGTCGTCCCCCACGTCCAGGTTGATCCACGCATCCACAAAGGGAAAGCTTGGGTCGAATACATAGTGCTGCATTAGAGTGTTGAACTTCCGGACTGTTCTGTGTACCTGAAGCAAGACGGCAATGCTGTGTCCTTGGGAACTAATAGCGGGCACTGGTGCTGCTGCTGTGTACTCAGTGGCGTAAGGGGGTGTTGTTGGGTTGTGTTCGATGACCCCGAGACGCAGCTTGCTGAGCGCGACTTGGTGGCCGATCCTTTCCTTCTTCAGCTCGCTCTCCAATTCGGAGATTTTTATTTCCGCCCGCTTTAGAGCTGTCACTGCTGTCCTGCCGCCGTCAAAGCGCATGGATGCCTTTCGTGGGGACATTCGGAGGCTGCATTCTGCTTCAAGATCAAAGCTGTTCTCGCCACCATGGTTCATCATGGCACTCATGGGGTCGCTTGCCTCTATGGTAAGCAAATCGAGGGGTAGATTCTGCGTGTCTAGCAGCTGCCGTGCCTTCATCGCTGCCTCTTGAACTTCGGTGATCCTCTCACGGTGCGCGTCTATCTCGTCCCGAACAGCTGCCACATGACTTGACATTTGCTTTTTCGGACTCGGAGCAGGCATGGGGGGGAGGGGGCGTGATGTCTTGCGTTCTTCTTTCCGTTCTTCCTTCACCAGACTCACCCCGAGCACCATGTCCAGGTCGTTCTGAAGGACTGACTGAGTCAGCTCTTCGCCGCGTAGTTCGTGCCATATGTGCTCTCTTCCCAGTATGCCCTTCGCCCCCAGCTGGTAGAGGTTGAATTCCTCGTTATGCAGTTGTAGTGAAGCCCACTTCTTGACGTCGTACTGCGTGACATTGTTGTCATGCGACGCCAGGCGTCCGTAGTACCCGCCGCGCATGTCGGGCGAGATGTGCTTGTTGTCCTTCAGAATGTCGAAGCTTCCGCTCCCCGCAAGAATCTGCCCGGGCTGCGCCATAGCTAGGTAGTAAGGCAGCGAGTCCATCACCTTGCCCACGTACCGCGCGCTCCTGTTGCGCGACACCCGCTCACGCACCGCGTACCCTGTGTTGATGACAGCCCTGATGCGAAGCCCACGAATGGTGGCAGTCTCATGTGAAACCAAACGTGTCAAGGGGTGCTTGAGAATGCCTTTCGACCATTCCGCGGTGTTTAGATCTTGCTGGACGCCGACACAGAACTCGATAGCCTGTGGGACCGTTGCGAAGGCAATGAGGAGACCCGTGTCGGTGCGCTCGACCTCGTACCCTGAGGAAGCCATCAGGTGCTTGCCCGTAGTGCGGGAGAACATTTGCCAGGCTTCGATAACTATTTTGTCGGGCAGGTCGCGGCGGAGGGCGTTCGCGTCGGGTATGTCCATACGGCACAGCGTGATGTTCGGCGTGCCAAGAGGGGCGTCGTCCTCGCGCAATTCGTACCCGAGGGCTGACCGCATGTGCATCACGGCAGTCCGCACCACCTCAGCTCGAAGCCGTTCATTCTCACCTTGCGAGTCCTTTGCTTGTTGTATTAAGAGGTCAGCGTGTTCTGCGAGGGCTTTCTCGCGATGCCGTTGGCCTTCATACGACCGGAAAAGTATGTTGAAAGCTGTGTTGATGTTGACGACACCTTCCACACGCCGCTTAGCTGAGATGAGACAGTGTGAGCATCCACGGAAGAACGCGCTGAGCTTAACAGATGTGCCCTGTTCCTTGATCTCACGGAAGAAGGTAACGACGAGTTCAAGAGCTGCGGTTTGAGCTTCAAAAACTTGTTTCAGTCGTGTGAGGCAGCCTTCGTGGTCGACAGGCTTCCCACGTTGGATGTCGGCGAGGAATGTGTCGTGTTCGTCATCCTCCATGCCTGTGTCGTGTTCGTCATCCTCTAGATCAGAAGAAAATTCGTCTTCTGGGTACTCTTTGGCAGCAGCGAAGAGTTGGTCGAGAGGGACTTCGGGGACATCCACATCCATCCCTACAGACCATGGGTTGTTTGCAGGGATGGAATTTCTTCCCGTTTTGCTGTTTTTACCGGTGTTCGCTTTGCAGATTGAGAGTTGTTTCTTGAGGGACTCGCACCGCTGCGCGGCTTCGTTCTTGCAGATCCCGACGATGACCGCCGTGAATTTTCGAAGCTTTGTTTGGTTCTTCGTGATTTTCATTAGCGTTTCCACGATTTCCGTAGCGAGGCCGACATCCTCTTCAGGGAACGGGCCCGCACCAGAAGGCGACGGGGGTGTCCCTCCTGTTTCTTCTATACCCGTTACGTAATCGTACCAAAGGCGGTACTCTTCAGCGAAGTCTTTTAACTCTTCTTCATCGGCCTCGTCGTCTGGTGGGTCGACTAGCGCGTCGCTTCGCATTATGTCAGAGCAGGACAGGCGGGGCTTCTTCTTCGCTCTGCTGAGGCGTTTCTTTCTTTTCACTTCCGCCATTTTTTTTTCCCACCTTGCGTTTTGTTTGTAAAGGGGGGGTCCGAATTCCCTCCCAAATAATGTGTTTTTTCCCAAATAATTCTTTTTTTTTTTTCCGGGGATTTTTCCACTCCAAATTTCCCAAATAATTCCCGACCCCATTCTTTTTTTTTTGGGGACCGGGGTCACATGGTAGTCGAACAACGGGTTTTTCTCAGTTACGCCTGTGCAGGGTACTAGCCTGCCTAACCCATGTATACACCCCTTTTTTTTGACCAAAAAGTCGATTTCCGCCTGGTTTCGAGCACTTACGAGCAATTCTTTTGCATTTTTGAACAGGGACCACGGGGTTTGGCACCTGGGGGTTATTGTAGGGGACTATTTTTCTTAACGCAAGAAGCTGGATGGTTCGTGATGAACAGTTCAAAGGAACTACTTAGTTCGAAGGCGCTTTGTGGGCCCGGGTGCTTCTGCGTTGCCGGAAGGGCACGTGGATTCATGTGTTGACAGCTTATCCAGTATTTGCTTTCATGGCCCGCAATGTCAATATTCCATTCCTGAGCAAGATCCCGAAGCTGTGCCGTAGCCCACTGGCGGTATTGTGAGGCTGCTTACGCAAGTAAGAGTGCTGGCCCGGCGAGCTACGAGGGCAAAAACCCCATTTTCTTCTAGAAGATGAGAAATATGTTATAGTTCGACATGATCAGACTGGAACGGCTGCCCTGGGGCATCCTCACCCGGCGGACGTGGGAGGCCCTTCTTCGGAAGGTGCCAGTCGCTTGATCAGTGCCGTCGAGTGCACGCTATATTTTATAAATACATATGTAACAATCGATTGAAAAGGAAAAGTACGTATTGTGAGGCTGCTTCTGTGTGGCACGATTCAGACCTCCTGCCATTTTGAGGGGTTAGGGCTATGCTGGCATGGAAACGCGTTTCCATGCATTTTTTGAAAAAAAGGGAAACGGAAACGGAAACGTTTCCTTATGTTTCCTTAAGAAGGAAACGCGTTTCCATAAGAATTTTGAAAAGTATGGAAACGGAAACGGAAACGTTTCCACGTTTCCTGCCAGCATAGGGTTAGGGGGGGGGGGGGGGGGGGGGGCTGTGGCATGCCCCAAGCAAAGGGTCCGACCCCTTCAAAGTGCTTAGCTTCGCTAAGTGCCCTTAGCTGTATGGTCTCCTCGGAACTATCTGGAAGGTAGCCGCGAGACCGCATACAGCTAAAGGTGCCGAGCAGTTGCATGATCTTTCTCATGTGCCCGCCCACAGTGTCACGTTGATTCGGCGCTCTGCTGCTGTTGCGGGTGTTACAATGGACACTGCACCTGACGAGACTCCAGCAGCCTTCCAAGCCCTTGCAACCTCCCAAGCCCTTGCAGCCTTCCAAGCCCTTGCAGCTTCAAACCTCTCAGACCCCCGTAATCTCCCAGCAACCACCTAACGCCAAAACCAGGCGGTTTGTCTGCAACGTTTGTGGGTTCTCCAACAGAGAAAAACTGTTAAAATTTCCCCTTAGGAAAAAAAAAGGGCATGAAAAAAATCTTGACACAATTTGGCATGTTAAGATTTCTGAAGTGCTCTAAGCCCCGCTCCCTGCTTTCTATGTGGCAGGCCCCCAGCCCAAATAAGTACAACCCAAATAAGTGTATTCCAAATAATTCTTTTTTTTGGAGCCCAAACACCCCCCCTCCACTGCCCAAATAAAGGGATTATTCGGACCCCCTTTAATACAGTTTTTTTTTTTATATAACACATTACATTCTTTCAGCCATTTCATGGAAACAAGATGTCACGCAGCTCCTCCTGGGTGATCTTTGAATCGGGGTTTAAATTCGCAATCGCATCCTTTTTTTTTTTTTTTTTTGTTTTGTTTCTTGGCCAATTCAAACCTCGTTCACCACCACACCAGAGTCTTTTTTAAGTTCTTGCAACAGGGCGCTTAAATTGTCTTTAGATATCATTCCGCTGTGTGGAGTTTTTTTTTTTTTTTTTTTTTTTTTTTTTTTTTTTTCCCTCTCTTTTCCCCCCCTGTCCTCAATTTATTATCAAGCCCACCCCGCGGTTAATAGTATGCATGCATACTCGACACCGACGTATTTTTGTGAAACTGTGGATAAGGTCCTGTCCCTCATAGGACGGGTTTGGTCCCCCCAAGGTACCTGTTCGTACCCGTTGCCCACGGCCTCGTTCATTCGTTGTGCAAGCGAGCCGTCGGAGTTGAAAACCTTGGGCATGCCGCCCAGCTCTGCGAAGTAGTTCGCCGTCCATTTGTTCAGCCCCTGCTGTGATATCTCCTCCTCATTTCTGAGGACCGCTTTCGTGTAGTGCCTAAGAATGGGGGCTAGCTCGGGGGGTATAGCTATTTGGTCGGCGGAAAACATAACATTGACATCCATTTTTTTTTCCCTCCTTTTTTTTTTCCTGTCTTCCCCACCCCCTTCACGTTAAGTTTGAAATGACGGGGAGAACGAAAAAAAAAAAAAAAAATACTTTTTTTTTTTTTTTCACGTGTTACGTTGGGCTTTTAGAGACAGCATAAAAAGTCCGTTTATAGTCCAAAAGAAAAAAAAAAAGAAAATGAAAAAGAAAAAAAAAAAAAAAAAAAAAAAGATTATTCGGGGCGTTTCCACGGCCATTCCAATGCCTTTTTCTTGGTGTTGTTTTTGGGCAGTGTCACCTCTTGGTGCTTCCCGTCCCGGAGGGCCAGCAACGGGATCACCTCTTTCATCACCTTGGCAGCGACCATCGCTGTCACATTGTCTCTGTCTCTCGTCGGGTTGTACTCCACGATGTCGGCTCCCAGCATGGCGCATCGCGGGACGGACTGGATCATGTGGAGAAGTGTTCTAACATCCATCCCGCCAGGCTCGTGATGGGACAGCCCTGGAGCGAATGCAGGATCAAGTACATCTAAGTCAATGGATAAATATGTCCGGGCCCTTGCAGTCTGCGAGCGACCGGTAGAGAACGTTGCTTCTTCAATCGCTTCTGAAAGTTCCTTTGGAGACATTCTGAACACCTGCTGCATGGGAACTTGTTCAATAGACGGGAAGTCTCTGATGAAATTGTTTTGAACAGAGTTGCCGCACCGAACGCCGAACTGGGTTATCTTCCCCGCCAAGCCCGTCTCAGCAATTCTTGCAAAGGGTGACGCATGGCTGTACGGGTTGCCCTCAAAGTCTGGGTACAAGTCGGGATGCGCATCGAAGTGGATAATATGCGGGCTTTCAACATCATTGTCGCCTGGTTCCTGCCATTCACCTCCTTCGGATGAGCCGGCTTTGATGTTCCCAATGTGGTACTTCGGTGTGCTGCACAACCCCACGAACAGGGGGTACGTGATGGAGTGGTCACCGCCTAAAAATAACGGTGTGATGTTCTTGCTGTTGATGAGCCTGCATGCTTCAACGATGTCTTTGAACATTTCGTCCGGATTCTTTTCGTCGTCTTTTGAGAATTCCATGTCGCCTAGATCCAAGACGGTGTAGGAACCAGTCACGCCACCTGAGGCTTCGGTTTCTAGTTTTTTCGCGAAGTTCTCGCTTTTAAAATGCTGTTCCACGGGGTTTATGATGATGTTCTTTCCCATCTCGGTTGCTGTGTTGCAGCTGTCTGATAGGAACGCCTCGCGGATCCTTTCCGGGGCCCCCGCACACCCCCGCAGGAAGGAAGAGTGCACGTCGCTCCTTATCCCCATTATCCCCACGCTGTTCTTCCCTTTCCCGTACGGGGTCTTCACATGCTCCAGTAGGTCGCGTAGGTTAGAAAGATATTTTTTTGCTTTTGACATTTTTTTTTTTTTTGTAGGCCTCTTTTTCTTCTTCTTTTTTTTTTTTGTTTGAGTGAAGAGTGAAGGGAGGGTGAAAAAAAAAGACGGACAGAAAAAAAAAAAAAAAAAAAAAGGAGGGCGGGAGAGGAAAAAAAAAAAAAAATATTCACATCTCTTTTTTTTTCTTCTTCTTCTTTTTCTTCTTCCCTTCCTGATGGCTCTCGCCACCCGACTCCTCGGCCTGCAGGCAGCTCTCGGATCCCTGTGACACGAGGGACTGCCGTCTCGCCTCGTCTTCTGCCTGTTGCTTTTTTTTCTTTTTCTTCTTCTTGTCTTTTGATTTCCGTCGTTTTTTGGAGTCCTCCTGTGGCTCACCCCCGACAGGGTCGCCCCCCTCTCCATCCTGTGGGTCCTCGAACTCTGCTGTGTAAGTCTGTGATAAAGTATCATCCTTCAGTGCACGAGGCGATGCCGTGAGCACCTCTGCCTTGGACTCCACCTCGAAGGACTCGCCCCCATAAGACCGCGCGCTGAACGGTGTCTCACCTTCTTGCAGGTCGTGGGTAGTCTGTCCCTCTTCCTCGTGCTGTGCCGGCTTCTCTACCTGTACCTCTGGTTGCCTTGGCTCGCTTTGGATTGGCTCCTGCGCCTCTCGTTCTAGTCCCGGTTCTTTGTTTTGTATGGGTTCCTGTACTCTCTCTGCCTCGTGTATCGCCTCGTCCCCCGACTCATGAGTTTGTTGTGTCTCGGCCTCTGGTTCTGGTATAGGCTCTTGTACCTCCTCTGCCCCGTCCTGTATTGTTTCTCCCACCTCGTCTCCCGGTATTGACTCCTGTGGTTCCTGTCGCGGTGTCTCGGCCTCCTCGTTCTTTATTGATTCTTGTACCTCCTCTGCCTCATCCTGTATCTCCTCTGCGTCTGCGTCATCCTGGATTGTCTCCCCCTCACCTCCTGGGATCGACTCCTCTACAACCTCATCCTCGGGGTACTCTCGTGTGTCGCCCACCCTATCCCCGTCCTCCTTTTGTGCAGCTTCCTCACTGACGACCGAGTCCATGTAGCTGTCCTTGTCACTGATCTCTGGATGGTCAATGTCTGTCCCAGCAGGTGGTGAAGGGGGGGGTGATGGTATCTCGTCTTTAGCCTCGTCCCGCACTGCGGTGTCCTCAACAAGTGTATCAGGCACTTCGTCGGAAACGGGCAAACTAGGTGCACCTTCCGGGTCTCCTGCAGATTGTTCTCGTGGGGGTGATGTCCCTTCTTCTGCCTCATCCACTTCAGACCCGTGCTTTGGTGCAGAGCGTACTTCGGTGCTTTCGTGGAGCACTTCAGACAGCGCCTGCAGCACTGGGTGCTCTGAGGTTGTGAGTCGGAAGACTTCGTTCAGCATCAAGTGCTTCGTTACCTGCAGAGGAGGCAGCTGCTCAACGCCTGGTGCAGTGCTGACCATTTGCTGGAGCTGCAACCGCTCCACGCCGGAAGAAGAGAAGGGGGAAGAAGCCACGTCCGAGAAGGGTACCGTTGCCGTGAGTTGGATCCCGCCCAGCACAGAGGACTCCGTGTCACAGTCCTCGAGGTCAGGGGGTTCTATCGGTTCAGGGGTTTTGGACACGTAAGGGGGTGGCAGGCATTGATTCATTTGGTTGAGGTGCGTGGTGCGAGGGACGGAGTGCGCGTAGAGAGCGGCACACGTGACCTGGTGCCGAATGGGGTTGAGCTTGTTGCCGGCAGGTTGTGGGAGGTAGCGTGATTGTTTTTTCTGAGTTGTCGCTGTATGCGGCCTCTCGGGACTGGTGTGGGTGGGGCCCGTGTCCCAAGTAGTTGAGTTGTCGTGGGTAGGGAGTCGATAGCCTTTCGTAGGGATGGGGACAAGTCGTTTTCGCTCTTGCGTGCTGCGGGTCATCTTCTTTTGCGGTGTAGAAGTCTTGCTAGAGGGCACAGGCGAAGGGCCACCACCCCCGAGTAGTGTAGCTGCGCTGCAGCCCACGATGCCGTCGTATTCCTCAAGGGTCTGCTGCCATTTGAGCGTGAGCCACTTCTTAGCAGCGAGCTTCGTGTCATTCTTCACCACCTCAGAGGCACCACGGAGGTCATCATCGAGATTTTCGCCGATATCTGCTTCTGTTTTGGCGCCTGAGACCATGTTCTGCGCCATGGCAAGCCGTTCCATCTGTTCCTGCCCTTGCCTGTTCCGTACCCGGCGATGCCGTTCCCGCAGCAGCGATTCGGATGCCTGCAGATGCTCCTCGCGTGGTACGTATTCTTTTTCCTCCCATCGCTCCAAGGTCACCTTCTTCGGGACCCTCTCCTCCACCCTTGTTGTCGTGTCCCGCTTTCTGCCCCCCCTCACCCTGTGCGGTGATGCTGTCGTGTATCGGAACACAGCTTCGTCGTACTGCTGTTCATATTTGTACTTCTTGTACCGCGCGCCATTGATTCGTGTATATGCGCCCCGTTCGGCCTCCGTCATGGCCCTGAGGGAGAGGGGTGGATGGTGACACACACAAAAAAAAAAAAAAAAAAAAAGAAATTGATGCAAGATAGTAATGGGATAAAAAAAAACTTTTTTTGTCGGTTTCCCCAATCACTGCAGGTACCCCATGTCCCAGAACCCGGGAGGGGTGTTGGAGGGTGCACACAGGCAACGGTGTCTGCCGTGTTGCTGGATGTGTTTGTCCTTCACGTGCTGTGGGGCGTCGAGCGCTGTGAAGAACTCGGAGCACGTGGGGCATGTGATGGCGAGGTGCGTGGCACGAACGGCTTTCAGCCGAGATGTCTCCCTGTGCTTGACGGGAGCTGGGGTGGGAGAGCTGTGAGACACAGTCTTGGCGATTTTGTGCGGAGGCACAGGCACGTCGTCAGGAGACAGCTCCAACACATCAATTGCAGGCACAGTGGATGGGACTGCCAACCCAACATCGACCTGCGTCATGTCTGCGTCTTGCAGTGGGATTTGTGTTAAGTCCTCAGGCGTCAGGTCCTCCACATCCCGTCTAGTTGGCAATGCAGGCATCGAGCTGCTCTTCCTTACTATTTTTCTCAAGAAGTTTATCTCCTCGGCCATGCCTTCCCTTTCCACCTTCCATCTTTCTTCTAGCAACCGTTCCTCTGCTTCCATTTCACGCAGCTTTGCCCTGACGCCCCCTAACACGTCTGCTCGCTCTTTCAACACCTTTTCAAGCGCGGCTTTCCATTCCATAGCGCACACTCTTTCTTTTTTTTTTTTTTTTTTTTTTCTTTTACACAAAAAAAAAAAAAAAAAAAAAAAAAAAAAACTATGATTGGAATTTCACAGCATCATTTTTTTTTTTTTTTTTTCCCGTTCCATGTAACTATGTGAGTCTCGCCCGTTTCCCCCTGTCGGAGTACCTTATAGGTGCCTTGAATATGGTAGAGGTGACGTTGGCCGGCTCCTCCACATCGAAGCTTGTCCCCGCGATTTGCCGACATTCTAACTTGTCAGCGAGGCAGGCGTACCTGGCGAAGGTATAACTGGCGTTGGGGATGGGAACCCAGGTGTAAATGGGATCGGGGTTGGACAGAAGCTTGGCAGCAGGTTTAACAGAGTGGAACAGAACCGCAATGTAATGGGGAGATTCTAGATCGAGAAGGACGTAAGGGGACTGTGGTGGGAGGAATGTGTGGACCAGCGCAGGCGAGAGTTCGTTACTCGCAGATGTAACGACGATTGCGTTACGGATCAAAACCTCATCCTGGGTGATGTGTGTCAGCCTGTTGGCTCTGAAGAACTCCGCACTCTGTTGGTACTGCTGCTCGCTGATCTCTTCCCTCCCCCCGTTGCTCAAAAATGAAATTTCATTCTTCAAAGTGTCTAAGGAAATCCGAGCCTCGCCTGAGCCGATGCCTGCATCAAACCAGTCAGCATACAAACACCCCAGTTCCTGCTCCATTGCTTCCAAGTACTTCTTCGCTGCTCTCGTTTCTACATCTTTTTTGACCGCATACATCTGTTTCAAGTTTTCCAGTTCCTTCGTCACGATGCTCATCTCTGCTGCCACGCCTCCTCTTGCATCTTCCTTCATCGGGCAGGCTTCTATGTAGTCCGCTTTCTCTGCATGTATTTCCTTCAGCAGGCTAACATGGTCGCATGTGAGCATTTCGTCTAAAAACGCTTGCTTTTCGGCCTCGTTCATGCTTTTTTTTTTCCCCCTCGTTTAAAATAAGGGTGGGGGGGGGGGGGGGGGGAACCTCAAAAGAAAAAAAAAAGAAACCGCAACACCCCAACGTTTTTTTTCTCCTCTTTTTTTTTCCCCCGTTCTTTTTTTTTTGTTTTGTTTTTCTGTTTTTTTTTTTAAAAGTTAAAAAAAACTCCTCTCCGAGCTTTTTTTTTTTTTTTTTTAACTTCAGTATCTAAAGTTTGTCTAAGACAATATAAAAAAAAAAATTAGAGAGGAGAGAGAGAGAAAAAGGAAAGGAAGACAAAAAAAAAAAAAAAAAAAAAAAAACAAACAAACAAAAAAATTTTTTTTTCCCTTCATTCTTTTACCCTCTTTCAACGCTTCCTGACAACTTCAGTGACTGCGGAGAAATCCTTGTCCTGATCCTCTGCGGGCGCCTTGGCAAACTGCGCCTCGGCAGAGGAGGAGACGGGGAGGGTTGCACCCTGTGCGGCACCAAGATCAATAGCGAATTTCATGTCCTTGTGCGCGTGCTTCAAGGGGAATGCAGGAGGATGAGAGTGAGAGATCAAGTTGGCACCCTTCACCTTGTACATGGGACAGGCCATCGCACCCTCTCCGAGCACTTCCATGAAGTCTGCAGCTGTGAGGTCAGAGGACTCTGCAAGAGCAATGCCTTCAGAAACTGCTACCATCATAGTGCCCATGGTCATGTTGATGGCAAGCTTCATTTTGGTGCCTGCACCCACCTTTTCTCCATAATAATGCGTCGCCTTTCCCATGAGGTCAAGGTACTGGGACACCTCTTTGTTGAGGCTTTCGGAGCCTGCTGTGAGGAAGATGAGCTGTCCATCTGCTGCGGGTTTCTTTGTACCTGAGACAGGGGCTTCGAGGAACCTTCCGCCCTTGGCTTGGATCTTGCTTGCCATGTCCTGCATGGCCTCAGGGGTGAGGGTAGCACAGTCGACGATGCTCTTCCCCTCTGCAACGTTGTCGAGGACAGGCCCGAAGCATGCAGCCGACGCCTCTAAGTTAGACAGCATGGAGAAGGTAACGCCGCAGGCTTTCACCACCGCCCCGGGGCTCGCGGCGACTGTGACAAGATCCGGGTACTCCTTCACGAGCTCCTCGCTCTTGGAAGCGGTTCTGTTCCACACGACCAGCTTGACACCGCCCTTTGCGAGGTTCCTAGCCATCCCCTCCCCCATGATGCCAAGACCGATGAACCCGATGGATGTCATTTTTTTTTTTTTTCTCGTGTGTGTGTTTTTTTTCTGTTTTTTTTTTTTTTTTTTTTTTTGTGGAATGAAAAAAAAAAAAAAAAAAAAGAAAACATGGAGGGGTGTATTAAACTGTCTTTGCACTTGGGTCGACCATCCACCACCATTTGATCCCCACCCAGCCCTCGCTGTCCCCTTCGTCCATCACCTCCACGGCGTGTACGGGGCCCTTCGCGTTCTCGTCGATGTGGCTTTGCAGCCGTTCCCTGAACTCCCTCCTCTCAAGCCCGTCTGGGAGCTCCACCATGCTTGCCGCATCAGGGTTGGTGGTGGTGACCCGTACGAGCATGTGCTCTGCGTGGTGTGGCAGAAAAGAAACACGAAAAAAAAAAAAAAAAAAAAAAAAAAAAAAAAACGCAATAGATAGTTAACTGTGAGGCTAGGGAGGGGGAGAGAGAAAAACTCTCAAAGAGGCGATTTCGCTGTCCGTTTGGGAGTGTTGTACCTGCATCTCGTGTGCCGCATGGTCCACTCGCTGCCGCGTGCAGACGCTGCTCTGCAAGGCGACTTCAATTTGAGCTCTTTGCAGAGAAGCTTCAGGACCGTATCCAGCGTCCCCCATATGCGGAGGGTCGCGTCCTTGTCCAAGGCAGTTTTTTGCAGGTTGATGATGACGAGGCCCTGCCCGGTTCCTTGGGAGTAGCGGTGTGCTGTCTCCTGAGCGACGGTGTCGGAGGTCATCCCGCAGAGAGAGGTCCCCATGGAGATGCACAGATCGGAGCACTGTGCCCAGTGCAACGCCCAGTCGATGAGGTCGGGGCGCAGGGTGTCGTCCATCATCTTGACCTGGTTCTTGTCGTCGCCCCATGCTCCGTGGATTTCGTTCAGTTTTTCTTGAGGAAACCCTGCCTTCTGTGCCAACCGATCGTGGTTCTGCTGCAGCCAGTGCTGGACATACCCGCCCTCCTCCATTGCTGACACGGCATGATGGCCGTAGGTTGGGGTCAGATCCAGTCTGTTTACCGATGGTTCGCTTGTTTTTCTGTGCGGTGCTACGCTGTCCTTTGCGACACTCGCGTAGTCGGGCATCCCTCCCGCCGTGCTGATGCCTGCCCCGGTGTAGACTACGATCCCTTTGCTTTTCCGGACCAGTCCCGCAAGCATCTTGACCTTCTCTTTCATCACGCTGTCCTTGTCGATGTACTCGCTCGCGTCCATGCTCTGGTACCCTGGGCGGGCATCCTGAGTGCTCTTTGCTACGATTCTTGGGGCCTCCCATTCAGGAAGACCAGCCTGCCCGTGCATTGACATTTTTTTTTTTTGTTTTTTTTTTGTGTGTGTGTGTATCGCTTAACGGAAATGTTGACCAAGAGAAGAAAAAAGGAGAGAAAAAAAACACCCTCTCGTAAGTAATAACCAATCAAATAATAATAATAGTAAAAAAAAAAAAAAAAGAAAAAAAAAGAAAAAAAAAGAAAAAAAAAAAAAAAAGAAAAAAAAAGAAAAAAAAAGAAAAAAAAACTTGATAATGATTTTCTTTCCCCCCCCCCTCCTTTTTTTGATACACAATTTTTTTTTTCTTTTTTTTTTTTTTTTTTACGTCTTGCCTTGGAATCTCGTGGACTCCCATTGAAGATGGAAGGCGGAGGCGGCCACACGGCAATTCTGAGGGATTTGAGTGTAGGTGGTGGCGAAAACATTCTTCCCGCACAAGGACATGATGGCTGAGAAAGCACGGGCAAGGTCCCGATTGTGCAAGTTGGCAGGGGTAGGGTGCGCAACCACAGAGGCAAGGAACCTCTGGAGGAGAACACAGGCATGGGAGGTGACAACACCCCTGATGGGAACCGCGATGTCAGGGCGGCGCTTGGCACCGCTGAGAAGTTCGATCACACGAACGAGTAGAGCTGTGGGCTCTTCTGCAAACTGTACCTCAGCCTCATCTTCCTGCCATTCTAAAAATGCTTCCACGAGGTCTGCCACACTGTGGACGAACAGACCCCACACACCAGCGACCTGTTCCATGCAGTGCAAAATGATGTTGCTTGCGATGTTGACGGCAACACCGAACCTTCTTAAGAAGTTTCCCTTACCCTTGAGCATCATCTTTGGAAGGGTGATCAGCACCGGGAAACCAGCCCTGTCGAGCTCGAACTTTTCCATCAAACAGCACGCCGACGCAACCCCGCACAACCCCCTCAGGACATCATCTGTTGCGGCATCGCTCGACCCAAGGCACGCAAGTCGGTGTGCCTCCAATATACACCTCATCGTTGCCTCCTGCATCTCCTTCTTCGCAACATGGTACATCCCAGGGCATGTCACTAGGAATGTCGTTAAAAAGTCGCAGCCCTTCACATCAAGTGATTTGCCTGCTTTTTTGACGAGCTTTTGCAGAGTATCCTCACGCTCGGTTTTCGGAAGACCTTCGATTTTCGACAATAAAACGGTGAGGAGCCCTGTTTTGTCGGATTCCCCGACTTTCCACGCTTTCTTTTGGCTGTCCACTGGCCGCTTTATGTGGGTGTATGTGTCGGTAAGAAACCGTTGTTGTGCTGTTGAGGAGAGCACAGGGGGGAAGCATTCCAAGGCAACCCCAAGCAGCCATGACGAGCTGGTGCCTTCAGCACTGGCTTTGTTCAGTGTGGGTTTCCAGAATTGCTCTGCCATTTCTTTTGTGAGTCTCTTCGCCTCTCTGAGCATAACTATTGAAGCGCCCGCCAGCAGCAGGCAGTCTGAATCGGGCTCTACAAGGTCGACAGCCTTGAGTACGGCACCCAACCCTTCCTCTCCGTGTTTTCGTTTTCTGCTTTTTCTCTTCATGTCGTGGAATGAGATGTCCAGTGCTCCCTGCACGGCCCCTAGCATGGCAAGCCCCTTAACTAGTTTGCTCAGAAGCGTGTTCCCGGTGGTGAAGCCTTTCGTGCATGCCACGGGGGATGCGGTTTTTAGAACGGTGGTCGCCAGGCTCAAAGTGCTATGCTGGAGCTGGCTTTTGGGATCGAGCTGTATTGTTTTTTTTTTTTTTTTTTTTTTTGTACCTCATCCACCATCTCTCTCATAGTCGGCACGAACTCGCTGCACCAATTCGGGTTCGCCTTTCCAACGTGCGCTATAGTTTCTCTCAGTTTCTATTTTTTTTTTTTTTGTTTCTTTTTTTCTCGTTCAATACCATCTTCAGCTCCACCCCACCGGTGGTTGTTTCCGTCGTGTATATCGACTCAAGCATGTCAGCCTGTTGCAATGTTGATGTTCCATTTTTTATAAATTATTATTATCGCACACCTTGTCCCCAAGCAGCGAGACAGGTGCGCAACGTAGCCACGATGCTGCCCGCTCCACCACCCACGGCTCGGACCTCGGGCACATGGCATCGCTGGCCGAGGAAAGCAACGCTTTGGATAGGACAGGAGATTCCCAAACAGCCTCCGATTGCAAAAATGGCGGCGGGGTGTACGGATCCAACTGCACGGTCCAAGGCGAGTCCTGCGAGATCGGAGCGATGGTTGGGTTTTTCATTTTAGGACTTTTATCGACCGGTCTGGCTGCCTCCAACAACAGGCAAACGAAGGTTTTCAAAGCGGACTTGCTGGTGTACTGTGCAAGGTACGGAAGGTCCTCCGTGGGGATCCCGCTGGAGGACAACCCAAGACATCCATTGCTTAGCTCGAAAAGCTTTGTGCACACGACCTTCAACTGCTTATCCATGACAGTCGCGTCTTCTGGGTTGAGGTCTTCCCAGCAACTCATGATCTCCTTGTGCTTCATCAGCCGCATCGCACGTTGGTGGAGAAGACCGACAACCGAACGCCTCAGCACAATATTATTTTCGTCGAGAATATCCCCGTTGCAGCACATCGACACCACCTGCCCGAGGGTCAGGACGATGTCTTGCTGGGGAAGAAGCAAGATGGGAACATCATTGGCGTCTGATGAGGAAGAAGGACCGGATGTCAAACGGAAGGCTTGGATGGACCGAGCTGACCACTTGAAAATATCGTTTGAGAGGAAGAACGGCGAGGCTCTGTCCAAGACAGACTGGAGTGCGAGGTACAAATTCAAAATTTTGACAAATTTTGCGGGGTTTTTCACCTTGCTGCTCCCGTCGCCGATCTGTTGCGACAGCAAGACAGCCATGGCATTGTCGACCCATGTTGCCGCTGTCGCCGCCGAGATGTCGTCCACCTTGAGACCCTTCGCGATGTGCTCCACGATGGGAAGCTGTTCAGCAGGCGTGTCTTCAAAGACAAGGTTAGCCACGGAGGTGAAATCGATGAGTTTCGGCAGCGTCTTCGAGATCAGCTCCAACAACCAGTCGCATTTTGTAGGCAGCACGCTTTGCTCCTTCATCACCGCCTCCATAACGGTGTCCAAGCTCTGCATCTCGGCGTACTTTTCAAAGCTGTTTTTCAGGAATGTTTTCCCCGCTTTCGTCTCCTCCTTCATCGCCGTCCTGCAGTACTCCCGCATGTCCCCCTCCACTAGCTTGTGGTACAGATCCAAGAGGCGTGTTGCAATCTCGAGGCCGTTCGCCTCTGTTTTCCTCCGTTCCCTTTTGTCTTTAACGGTATTGTCGGAGAGCGAGTCGATGGTTTGTCTTGACAGAAATTCCAACAGCGCGAAGCCCAGACCGTTTTGGTACAGAATATCTGTTTGTGTGTGGTAGCACCTCAGTTCGATAACAAGCGTCCGCACGGCGGCTGTCAGTGCTGCGGGCGATCTTGCGACGGTCGTTGTGATCTTCAAGAGAACCGCGAAGAAACGCAGAACAACGATTTCCTTCCCCTCCACGGTTGCGGGGAGGCTCAGGACGGATGTTTGGAAGCTTTTGAGGAGTAGATGGAAGTAGTCCGGGGTGAGGCAGGCTGCAACAGTCTCGAACACAAGGGACATAGACGCCTTCTTCACGCCACGGGTTTTCTCACCCCCTTCTGTTTTGCTGTGCTGCACCATGTCCTTCCACGAATGGTCGCCGGACCGCAGTAGAGTTACAAGCTGTTTCACCTCATCCTCTTCAATCTTCGGTTTGAAGTAAGCCATCCAATCCGCTGGGGACGGAAACAATACAGCCTCCAAGAGGCTCGTCAACCCCTGCTCCAGCATGGGGTTGAGGTAACTAGTCCTGTCCTTGCAGCAAGTTTCAAAGATCGTCTTTTGGTGGTTTTTCCCGATGATGGTGGACATATGGATGGCCAGGTCTAGGCATCGAGGGGTCCGTGTTGCAGCTTCGGGTTTGGAAAGACAAGCTGACAACAGTTTTAAAACGGACTCGGCCGGCCAAGACGGTCCTACATATCCTTTGACCACCACAGCAGCTTCTTCAATTGCAGAAGTTACTTCGGGTCCGCCCATTTTCAGAGCCATAGCCATCCCTTCTACCAGCTTTTCGTCCACCACGCCCACCACGGTTCCCTCCCCCAAGACCTTGCACACGGTCTCCCACTCCGTGCTGTCGGTCAGCACGCACTCCACCCATTTAGCTTTCGGTCCCGCCGACACGGCTTTGACGATGTTCTTGCATGCCAACTGTGCCTTCAACATTTGGACAGCACTGCGGTGCCTCCTTTCCCACCTCCACTCACCACCCCCCCTCCCTTTCCTTTTGTGGTGTTAATATGAAGAAGTATGTCTTTCATGTTTGTGGTTTCGAAAAGAATACAGTGCCATCTAACTTCTAAATTAAAAAAAAAAGCGAGAAAAAAAAAAGGGGGGGAAAAAATCTATCGCTGTAAAACATTTTTGGGCGGGCGGGTGACGTTCCACCAGTTGACGTAAGGTGTGCCTCGCTTCCGGCATTTTGTGAGGAGCTTGGCGACGGACCTGCGGAGCGTTGCCTCGTTGGTTGGCGTGGGGATGGGCGCGTTGTTCGCTTTGAGGAACCCGTGAAGACGTGCGAGCGGTGTAGTGTTGTTGAAATTCTCCGTGGAGAGGTTGCGCTGCTCTTCCGGGGTGAACAGGGAGGTGCTGAAGACCGAAGTCGACGACGATGCTGCAGAAGCAGACCGCCAAGAAGGAGAGAGGGGTGGCGCCTCTTTGTATACGGGCTTTTTACTGCTGAACTTCCTCCTCGGGGGCACCATGCTAGCATTTGTGCATGCATCGGCCGAAAGCACCTCCGAGGCATGGTCGCACGCAGGGGCAGGCTGCCCGACATCGACGTAACATTCCTCTACTTTGTTCTCTCTGATGTAACACACTCTGATTCTCTCCCCCTCCACCACCGCCCTTGCTGCCTCTCTGAACTCCCCCGAGCTGTTTATTTGAGTCTTCCCAAACCCAATCACGACGTCGCCCTCCTTGAGCCCTGCCTCCATCGCAGGACCGTCCATCGCAAGCCCCAAGCACATCGGACCATTTTCCGTGTCTTTCAATTTGATGCCTAGGTACCCCTGGCACGTCGATGGCGAGGGCCGTCTAGGTGACATGCTTGCGTTTTCGACGGCCCTTCCGACCGGCCTCCCGGTGCTGACTACCCATGATGTGATGTCGTCTGTCGCTGCAGACTTCCCAGCACTGCCGGTGGCTTCCACTGACCAGACAGAAAGGACAGGCCCCATCACAAGATGCAGAGAGAGGCTTATGGTAGGCGGGTCCATGGAGATGCCCGCCTCCAACGGTGTTGTGAAAGAACATTCTGCGAAGGTGTGGATTTTGTGCCGGAGGGCAACATCCCACAAGGTGACACCAGTCAGGGAGGAGGCAAGAAGCACAGTGCCTCCAGAGGTGAGCTTGATAGCCGTGATAAGTGAGTCTTGAGTGGCGAAGGTGCCCTGTGTGTTGGAGACGAAGAGTTTCGTGTCCGAGGAAGCAGCAAAGAGCCACCCCTCGTCTTCCACCATGGAGCCCATCGCATCGATGTGTCGCAGTGTCGAGCCTGTGGACCACACCGCACCACGTCCTTCATGTACCACCTTGTCCTCCACACCGTAGAACACATCTGGCCCGACGCACGCCACATCGCTCACGCTCTCCCCGCCCCCTATGACCTTCCCGTCGCACCAGTACTTCGTGACCCCCTCCTTGTTAATGAATACCAACTTCCCGTCCCCGCACCATGCCCCGCACCGCATCCCCTCAAACGCGTACCTTGCTGTCGTCGACGGGAGCGATGTTGTGTACTCCACCCACGTTTTCACGAAGTCCCGTTCCCATACAAAGGTTCTGCCCTCTGTCAGTGCCACCACATGCACAGGGGTCCATACCACCTGGTGCACCACCGACCCGGTAAGCAGCGTCATGTAAATGTCCCACCCGCCGACGCAGGTGGCAAGGCGTACCCCTTGCTGGTCGCCCAGTGCCCCGTGAAGGACATTGCCTTCCGCCCACACGGAGGCTGTCACGATGCGCTCGGCCATCTCCTTTGTGAGGGAGATGGGGTCGTCGAGCGTGCTCACAGCAGTGATGGCAAGCTGAGTGAGCTTGGGAGGGTTGGTCTCCCATGGGTTGGCCTTGCCCATGTTCTCCAAAGGGATGTCGAGTGCGGTGGTGAAAGCAGATTGCGTGCCGCACTGGGGGTACCCGCACAGGAGGGTACCCGTAAAGACGCGTAAGTGGGGTGCAGGGGGGTCCCGCAGCTTCACAGTGATGTCTGTGAAGATGGCTTTCCCGTCGACAAGGGGGACTGTTGTGGCACCCATGACCTCTATGGGACCGCGGGTGATGAGCGTGACGGGTACATCGGGGAGGCCTTCCCGCACAATTTCGACTTGGATCCCCGGAAGGAGTTTGTTGAGGGGGAAGCATGTAGGCGTGTGTCCCACCGTGTAAGGAAGCACAGTCAGTGTCATGGGGGCGTCTCGTTTTTCAAGTTTCTGTTTGAGCTTCGATTTTAGTTTTTTACGCTGCAGTGCCCAGCGTGCTCGCTCTGCTTCTTTTGTGTCGGGTTTTCTGCTGGGTCCTGCCTCTAGGCGTATCTCCTCGTGGAGCAGAGCGTCCATCTTCATCACGCAGTCCCGGCTTTGCCGTTCTAGTGTGGCGACTATCTCCTTTGTCTTGTCTAAGACAGCAGCTTGCAGTTTTGCGGTTTTCAATTTTGTTGTGTGGTGTAATGTGGTGTGCTGTCCGGCCATCTCTCCTTTGAGCTTCCACACGCTTTCGATGTAGGTTGCCTCTAGGAGCCACCTTTGGTCTTGTTCAGCTACCTGTAAGTACAGCACCGCCAGACGCCTTTCGTCGTAGCCGACCTCTCTTGCCATCTCTGCCAGCTTTAGCCTCATCTCGTGGTCCCCTTCCTTCTCCTCCATGGTCTCCGTTCCTTCGTTGTACCTCGTATTCTCCTCCTCCCATGTTCTGTGTTCTGTCTCCCATTTCGCTTGCTCTTCGAGCCAGTTTTCTTTCTCCCTTGCGAACACTTCTCTTTGCACTTCAAGAGTTTCCATTTGCTATGGAAAAAAAAAACTCCTTTTCTACAGAGGGTGTGCGTGTTGATGATAATATATAAAAAGGAAGAGGGGGAGTGGGAAGAAAATGAAAAGATTCTTTTTTAGAAGGGGCAGGGAGAGAGAGGGGGGGGAAAGATCTGTTTTCTTTTTTTGTATTTCTTCATCCCCACCTCCCTCCGATAGAGTGGAACAGGTTTTCTCTTTTTTTTTGTTTGCTTTTTTAACTATAACTGGGGGAGGGTTTTTTTTTTGTCCGCAAACACACAAATAGAAAAGAAAAGAAAAGGAGGCTAGAGAGCGAAATGGAAAAAAAAAAAAATCATGCATCCTTTCTTTTTTTTTCTACTTCTTTTTTTTTTTACATTTCTGTATTAATCTCAAGAGCGTCGTTCATCGCAAAGCTAGTGTCAAAGGACCCGGTTGCATTCTCAGCAAGGAGATCGTCCTCTTCGTCCCCTTCTAAAAAATAAAAAAATAAAATAAATATGAGCTCATCCGCATTAAAATGTCCACACTCTTTTTTTTTTTGGCAGTTCGAAAATTCATTTGTTTTGATTATTTGAGCAAAAAAAAGGGCAGCATGCAACCATAGGAAGATGTACCTGGTTACAACCCAGGGTCGGGCTTTACGCATGCAGAGCTTCGACATTGGTATCTTTGGAGCCAAGCTTGCATTCTCTATCCATCTGGGGTTTTTCATATAATGGTGATCAAGCCTAGACCGCAATCCTGCACACAAAGTGGTGTCGGACTACTTTTCTACTTGGAAATTCACCTAAAAAGGACATTTTTTTCCCGGGACGAGCTCATAATTTGAAAAAAAATCTTGTTCAACGCATACCGATCAGCAACCCATGCGGTTGCTTCTTCAAGAAGTTGTCTTGCACCCACCACTGCACAGTGTTGAGAAGACCGGGTCCTAAAACCATGACACACACCAGGAACGCCTTGGGATGCCCCTTAAAAACTTTACAAATAAGAACCACCACGAAATCCAAGGGGTAGAGCAACGAGGTCACGACAGACAGAGATGCACCCCGTGCAAGTATAACAATGAAGGTGAAGGAAGAGAGCTGCTTCAGCCAAACTGTGGTGTCGGGGTCAGCTATAGGATCGTGGTCCCTGTTTGGGGCTTTGTAGCTGCCCGAGCTGATGAGAGAAGGCCAGTCACGTGACAGTGCCTCACGCTCTAAACGGCGCAGCAAGCGGTAGGCCACGTACACCCCAAAGGTGGTATCGATCATGAAGGCCATTAGGTACCAGCCGCACTCTAGTTTTTCTTCGGTGGCATGTGAGAGGATGATCGTTGACACCATGCCGCACATGTGCGCTGCGCCGCTCGACACGCCTTGCTTGGTTGCGTCCATTAGGAACACCTTCCACGGCCGTCTCGGGACCTCCCTCCATCTTTTGTATCCCAATATCCCGATTGCCATCGCCAGCAAACACGCCTGCACCAGCCACGCGAATTTCGTGCCCGCCACCGTGCACTCGTTCCCTTCGTCTTTCGCGTTCTTTCCCTGCTTTGCTTGCCCGCTGGTTATCACGCTCGCCACCGCGGCCGTCACCACTGTCACCGCGAACACCCCCTCTGCGACATGCCTCCATGGTATAGGCATGTGGGGCACTTCCTGTGGTGGGGGTTTTTTTTTTTTGAGCGAAAAAAAAGGGGGACACAAAAACAAAAAGAAGAAGGAGGAAAAAAAAAAAGTTTTCTAGCAACAAACAGGAGGATAACTACAAATAGAAAAGAAAAAAGGCTACAAGTACGGGGGGGGGGGATGAGGTACAATACATTCACAACGTAAAAAAAGATTAAGGGGGGTGGGGGGTAAAAGGTATTTCGACACGTCTCATCAGTAGATGGAAGATCTATAGCTGCAGGCGTTGCATGAAGCGCCAGGAGGTGGAGGAGGACCAGCCGTCGACCTGCACCTTGTTGCCCCTTGTGGAGCGGAGAGTGCCTGTCTGCCATGGGTCGGACAGTTTGTTCCGGACCTGGACCCGTTCGCCGGGAGCCAGGTTAGCGATGCTGCTGTGCCTGTCGCCTGGGACTACGAACTGCTTGGTGGGGTGCTTAGGAGTTGGAAATGATGCAGGGCGGTAATGCGGAGAAACTGGGGGCGACAGCGAGGGGCCTCTCGAGGGCCACTCCCTTGTAGGCGACGTGCCACGCTCGGTCACATGTCGCTTCAAATCCCTGTCAATGACACTACCCAGCTCACGCCATCCCATGTCACTCACAGGCGCCCGCAAGGGACTCCTCTCCCTCCTCGACGACATGTACACCTCAGCAGGAGGCTCAGGGAACGGCATGTTGATAACCTCCTCCAAATGCAGCACAATGTCAGGGTGGGCGTCGTTACCAGCACCAGGACCGGTAAGGCTGGAATCACGTGCTGCGGTGTCGTGCCCTCGTGCAGCCCTGCGAGGCGGAGACACCCATTTATTGGTGACGACTGGCATGCTCATGTAGGGCATCGGCGGCGAGCACACTAGCATATCCTGTTGCACGTGGGGTGGCAGCTGCTCCTTGTCGGGCGACAGCAGTGCAGGTGTCGGGACGTATGTGTACATGTCTGGCGGGGGCTCTTGAGGTTTGGAAGGCTTCAGACTGGACCGCATGAAAAGAGGTGGAGACGCAGGGGGTTCTAGGTCCAACATGTGGCTTGTGTTGATAGAGACCTTCTTCAGGGAAGACCTTCTGTACATTGTTGGATCGTCGGCACTATCCCTCCAGCTGGGCTGCCCTCTGTATGTGCTCGCGGGAGCTATGCTCTCCAGCGAGGAGTACCACTCTTGCTTCACAGGTGTGACAGGCAGAGCAGGCTGCGGCGTGTCTCGCACCCTCTGCACGGACTCGGGTTGCCACTGTGGTGATTCGGGCTGCCGTATACGCTCCTTCTTTTCACGGTACTCACCTGCGTCCTGGGTTTTGTCCTTTCTGGCTGCCTCCTCTAGTTCTCGCTTTTTCCTTTGAAGCTCGCGTTCCTGTTTTTCGCCCTTGCGCTCCGCTTCTTCTTCTAATTCTTGCTTCTTCCTTCGAAGTTTCTCTGCCATCTCCCGGTCAAGCTTAGCTTCCTTCTCGTTGAATTTTTTCTGAAGGTCATTTCTCTCCCGGCGTTCCCTCTCCTCTTCGTCTTTGTTGAACGCGTCACGACCCCTGAGCTCCCGCTCGAGGGCAGCACGCTCCCTATCAGAAAGGTTGTCGCTACGCAGCTTGTCCTTCATCTCACGCTCCCGCAGTGCTCTGTCGCGTGCGTCGAGTTCGTGGAGCGTTGCAAGCTCTTGTTCCTGCTTCTCTCGTTCGCGGGCTGCCAGTTGTTTTGCCTTCTCGCGCTGTCGGGCTTCCTCTTCCTCGCGCTGTGCTTCCAGTTCCCTTCGTGCACGCTCCCTCTCTGCAGCGGCATCAGCTTCCAACTCCAAGGTCCGCCTGCGGAGCTTGTTCTCTTGCTGCTTTTCCCATCGGGCAGCTTCATCGTCGAGCTCGCTTTTCTTGTCGCGAAGTTTCGTCTCGAATTCACGGCTCAGCCTGTCGTGCTGGTCCCTCCCTTGCTTTTCAGCTTTTTCTTCAAGCTCCTGCTTCTTCCTTCGCAGCTTGATATCCATCTCGCGTTCCATTCTAGCGTCGTGGTCCCGCTCCCTCTGCGCCGCCTCGTCCTCCAGCTCTTTCTTCCTTTTTCGTAGCTTCTCTGCCAGCTCACGTTCGAGCCTTGCTTCCTGTTCCGCAAGGTCCGTCTGCAGCTCCCTTCTTTCATTCTTCTCCCTCTCTTCTTCGCTTCTGTTGAATGTTTCACGGCCTCTCAGCTCCCGCTCAAAGGCGGCACGCTCCCTCTCGGAAAGTGACTGGCGGAGTAGTTTGTCCTTCAGCTCTTGCTCCCGCAGTGCCCTGTCGCGTGCGTCGAGTTCGTGGAGCTCCGCAAGATCCTTTTCGTGTTGCTCTCGTTCATGTTCCGCCATCTGCCGTGCTTGTTCTCGGAGCCTTTCCTCCTCTTCCCTGCACTGCGCTTCCCATTGTTTTCGTGCCTGTTCCCTTTCCCTTTCTGCATCCCTCTGCCACTCCCGTTGTGCTCGGTCCAAGTCCCATTTCCTCCTGGCTGCTTCTTCTTCCAGCTCCTGCTCTTTGTCAATAAGGACGCTGTCCCTTTTCTTTAGCTCCTGTTCCCTTTTGTCAAGTCGCGCTTGTGCTTCCAGCTGCCGTTGAAGTTCTTGTCGTTCCTTCTCCTCCCTCTCTTCTTCGCTTCTGTTGAATGCTTCACGGCCTTTCAGCTCCCGTTCGAGGGCAGCACGCTCCCTCTCAGAAAGTGACTGGCGGCGCAGCTTGTCCTTCAACTCTTGCTCCCGCAGAGCTCTGTCGCGTGCGTCGAGTTCGTGGAGTTCTGCAAGAGCCCTCTCTTGATGCTCCTCCTCGCGTGCTGCCAGTTGCCGCTGCTTCTCGAGCTGCCTTGCGCGTTCTTCTGTCATGAGCTTCTCATGTTCCTGCACGTCACGTGAGTGGCTGAGCTCCGACTCCGTCAAACTCATCCGCCGTGCAGCCTCCTCTTCCTTGTAACGCTGCATCTGCTGCTGTGCCTGCCGACGCTCTAGTTCAATCTGCTTCTGCTTCTCCACCAGCTCGCGTTTCTTTTCTGCCTCAAGCCGCCTCAGCTCCTCTTCGCGTTGTTCCACCTCCTTGGCACGCTGCTCGGCAGTTCTGAATCGCTCATCTGCCTCCTTCATCTGTCGCTCCACCTGCTGTTCCTTCCGCTTCCTTTCCTCGTCCATCTCCTGGAGGTTGCGTCTTTCCTGCTCTAATGCCAGCCGTTGCTGTTCGATTTGCTTCTTCATTTCGAGTTCCTTGTGCGACAGCTCCGCTTCTTTTGCTTGGAAATCGTGCCGTCCTTCGGGGGTGACGGGTGTCACAGGGCGGGAGGTCGACGTCGCAGCAGTGACTTTGCAAGGCCGTGGCTGAGGCGGCGACGGGGAGGGTGAAGGGGTGCGAGCTCTGCTGGTGTGGAGCACGGCAGCGTACTCAGCAAGAGGTGTGATGGGCGCACGGGGGATAGGCGTGACCCGTGTCGCAACCTCGTAGAGGTGCTGCGGGTGGGCACGTGTAACAATGGGCGTACCTGCCCTACTGTGAAGACTTGCAAACTCTTCTACCGCACCCTCCGCGGGCTCCACGAGAGAGTCGTAGTAACTGCTGGGTTCGAGGCAACGCCTCCTCACAGGTGACACAGACTTCTCGTCCAGAACATCACGTGACAAATAGGTGCGGATAGGCTCCTGCTGTTCGTACTTGTCGAACTTTTCGTAAGACTGGTTCTGCGGTGGTGATCTCGCTTCTGTTGAATGGGTAGAGAACCCGTATCGTCTAGGGGACAACTTGGGGTCTTCCAGCTCTTCCCAAGGTTGCGATTTGTTTTTGTATTCGATTCTGTACCACCTGTCTCCGTCGGACCACTCTACTTCCCTTTCGTCGTCGCTGATCCTCACGATCCCCGACCCTATCAGGAGCACCTCATCCCCTATCACGTGTTCCTGCACTTGGCCCGAGTCGAGAAGGGTTACTCTCGCCCTGTTCCCCTTCACCACCCACATGTTTCCTGCCCTGTCCCTCCATTTCCCTTGGATCAGAACAATGTGCATAGAGGGGTCCTTTTGTATACCCCCTTTTTTTTTTCTTCTCCTCCGTGCCCCTCCTGTTTTTCCGTAGTTTAATTGCCCTTTTTTTAAGGGAGGGGGTGAATGAAGAATCAAAAGAAAAAAAATCCACGTAATTCCACAAAAAAAATCTATGAAGAAAAAAGCAGGTGGCAGGGGCACGAGGAGGGGGGGGGGGGGGGGGGGGGAGGGCGAAAGGAAACATTTAAAGAGGGGTAATGAAAAAACTTCTAAGAAAAAAAGAGAAAAAAAAGAGAAAGAAAAAAAAAAGAAGAAGAAAACAACAAGGAACTGACACTTCTTTTTTTCTTTCATTTCCTACGAACAGATCTACCTTTATCGAAAAGCTTTCCCCCCCCCTCTCTCTCTCTCCCCCCACCCCCGAGAACGAGAAAAAGAGGGGGAAAAAAAGGGGGGGGGGGGAAAGGTTACAAAAGGGGGGGGTGAAGGGTGTATAAAAAATCTAGTAAAAAAAAAAAAAAAAAAAAAAAAAAAAAAAAAAAACGAGAAGTATCTTTGTTCTTCTTTTTTTTTTTCCCCTTTCAAAACTTCACTTTTTTTCCCCCCCTACAAGGACTGTACATCTATAAACTACGCCCCTCTGCCTTTGGTGTCTACATGTCAACTACATTAACAGCCCGGGTAGAAAGAGGAGTCGAAGAGGAAGACGACTTCCTGCCAACACGGGAAGGGGGTCTAAGTGCAGTGCTGGAAGGGTGCACGGTCGTTGTGTACCCTTTACGAGATGGGGATGAACACGAGTGCCTCCTGCGGTCCTCTACCACAATGGAGTTCACCGTGGCCTTTGTAATAGCATTGCTAAGGGCAACCCTTGAAGAAAGCGAACTACGGTGCGAAGCACTAGGAGAGACAGCACGAGGGCTGGGGGAGCTCCTATGAGATGGCGACCTGCCCCCCTTGGCAGCGATCGGGGTCCTCGAGCTACCGTTGCTGACGGGTCCCCTGCCTGTGGGCGATGTACACATCATGGATCTTCTTGTGGGCGATGGGAACTTCAACCCCGCCCGCCCGTTGCTCCCACTTCGTTGCATCGCAGGCGACACGTTTCTATGTCCTGCTGTGGCTGCGCTCTTCCCCATCCCCATTGAGGGCTCCTTGCTGTATGCACGGTGTTCTAGCTTAAATACCTTTTTTTTTTTTTTTAAATTCAATTTTTTTTTTTTTTTGTTTCATTCATACCAACGATTTCAACCCCATGACCTCATCCTCCAAAGATTTGTTGCGGTTCACCAATTGCATCATCTCGTCGCCCCTCTTAGCCTTGTGGTATTTTTTTTTTTCTCCCTTTTTTTTTTCCCCGCCAATACCTCGTCTGTTGTGTTGTTTTCTTTCACCTGTTTTGTGAGGTCTTCGATGACCCTCTCCTTGTCTTCCAAAAGGGACATGAGCTCCGTGTCCCCATACCCGGTGTCGTCTCGTTGGTTGGCTGTCAGGGATTTGATTTCCGATTCTCGTTCGTGGAGGGCACGCTTCACGTCATTGGTGTACTCCTTGTGCTTTTGGAGGGTGAGCTGCATCTGGTCGAGCTCCTTGCAGCGCTCGTCGAAGCGCAACTCGAGGTTCTTCTTCGCGGCAGCTGCTTCTTCTTTGTACGTCTCCCACTGCTGGGATTTCTTTCCCACGTACATTTTTAAGTCTGTTAGTTCGCTGCTCTTTGTCCTCACTTCTTCTTCTCTCGATCTTGCGTTTTTTGTTTGCGCCTCGAGCTTTTCCATTACGTCAGCTTTCTCCTTCTCCAGCTGTGTGATGAGCTCTTCTTGTTCCTGTCTCGCCAGACCTGACTGTCCCAGCATTGTTTCCAGCTCGCCGATGCGCTCTTGTGTGCTGCCGAAGGCGTCTCCCTCAGCGATGTTACCGTTTGAACACAGTTTTTCGTTCTCGGCCTCGAGAATTTTTACCTTCTCCTCCAGCTCTCGCTTGGACTCGATGATGGTCTTCTTCTCCTCGCCGAAGATCGTAATGATGTGGTCGAAGTTCCTCTTCCTCTCGTTGAAGACAGCCTCGGATGACTTGAGTTTCGTCTCCAGTGTCTTCTTCTCTTGCAGCGTTGCCTCTAGTGCGCCCTTTGCCTGGTCGATGCCTTCCTTGTAGGCGAGGAGTTCCTCTTCCAGCCGCTTGATGGTCCTGTCGTCTTCGCTGTCATGTTGTGCCGCTTGTGTCTTCATCTTCGCAACCTGGTCCTCCAGCTCTGTGGTCCTGTACTCCAGGTAGCACTTCTCACCCCTTAGGGACGCAAGTTCCTCCTCCATGCAGAGCCCCCTCGACTCCTCGACTTCCATCTCGTCAGCATCGCCGAGGTACGACTCGTCCCCGTCCAGCACTTCATGCGACACACCAGCCATCATTTCTGGATGGTGAGGGTGAGGGGTCAGGTAGCACAGAATAAGTAAGAAGAGGAAAACAGAATTTTTTAAATAAAAAAAAAAAGAGAGATTACAATGGATTACTGGGAGACACTAGGACCAAGGCTTCGGGGCAGCCTCCGTCCACGGGCCGGGGATACGGCTCACGCGCTTGTTCTTTGAAGAAGATCTAGTGTGGGCTGTGGGTCGTTTATTGTACATCTGGTGTGCCTTTGGGCGCGACAACTCGTCGAGATGGGCTGGGTTGTAGGCCGGCGAGAGGGAATGCAGGGTGGGTGCTGTCGTCGAGCGCTGCGACGAGGTGAGTGTGCGCTTGGAGTCAGTCAGGGCCGAGCTGAAGAGGCCCAGCTGCGAGCGGACACCGTGCCTCTTGCTGTAAGACTCGTTGAGGGCGCGTTGCCACAACTCGCCTTTGATGGAGGAGTGCGTCTGCGACTTTGAGGTCTCTTGGATCTCTGTACACGCGGAGGACTTCTTCCACTTATGCACGTCCAGTGCCCCCTGCCTCGCCCTCTTGCCCACCTCCTGCACGTCATCAATCACAGCGCTCTCCTCCACGAAGTTCCTGAACTCTTTCCCGTTGCCCTTTTTCTTCAAGGCGTCCAGCAGCCCCAGCTCATCTGCGTGCATCACAGCGTCTGTCACATAAATGACGTTCTCCCTCTTGCTCCTGCTGTTCCTGCTCTCATCAGCCTTCTTCGTGGAAGCAGCAAAGTGGACCTGTGAGCCTTCCCCGTCAAGCATATATGCGTTAGGCTCATGCCAGTCCTGACTCTCGTTCAGCACGTGTGCACGGAGGGCTTCTAAGCTTGGCTTCGGTGGCTGTGGCGGGGGAGGAGGGGGAGGTGGTGGGGGAGGGGGCTGTTGTTGCTTCAGGTGCTGCTGATGGTCTTGTTGCTTCTGTTGATGCTGAAAGTCTTGTTGCTTGAGCTGTTGGTGTTGTTCCCACTGGTGTTGTTGCTGCTGGTGGTGTTGTTGTTGTTGTTGTTGTTGTTGTTGTTGTTGTTGTTGTTGTTGTTGTTGTTGTTGTTGTTGTTGTTGTTGTTGTTGTTGTTGTTGTTGTTGTTGTTGTTGTTGTTGTTGTTGTTGTTGTTGTTGTTGTTGTTGTTGTTGGGACCGTTGCTGCTGGTGCTGCTGTTGTAACTGTTGTTGCTGTTGTTTCTGTTCTTGGCGCAGATGGTGGTCTTGCCGTTGGTGTTTACGCTGTTGCTGCTGTTGCTCCTGGTACTGCTGATGGTGGTGTTGTTCCTGATGGTACTGTTGCGGCTGGAAGTCTTGTTGCTGGTATTCGTATTGCCGCTCCTGCTGTTGCTCCTGCCGTCTAGGGGAGTGAGTGTAGGACCTGTCGGGGACGTGCTGCGTGATGTACTTGACGACGTTGGGGGCGGCGTGGGGTTCTCGTTTAAGGACCTCTGGGAGGAGGGACTCGAGGTACGCGATGCGTGACGTGAGAGGCGTGGAGGGAGGCTGTGTGGGAGCAGGCGGCAATGCATAGGCATGTGGTGGGGTGGAGGGTGCGTGTAGCGCTGCGAGAAAGCGCTCCTCCGCTGTACCAGAGTCCTCAACAACCTCGATGCGCTGTGGTGTGGTAGAGGCCGTGCGTGGGGACGACGCAGCACTGTGCACCACCTGCGCCCGCTGGTGCATCTCACTGTGTACTTGCTGCTTGTGCTGGGTTTGACGGTGCTCCTTTACTAGTTGACGCTGCACCGTAGGCTTCTCCTCCACCCACCAAGCATCGTCACCGGGTGGCGGTGGTGGGCTCACGCTGCACCTCCTCTGCGTGCCAGCTGGTCCATCCGGTGCAGGAGGGGACACCCTCGACCGTCCCCTTACCACATGAGGGTGGCTCCCCACATCCCTTGTGTCCTGCATGTACCGCTTCGCTTCGTGCACGCCGCTGTCGCCTTTTATCTTCTTGGTGTAGTCATCCTTGCTGCCGTGGGCGTCGTAGCTGTAGCACCCCGTCAGGTACTCCTGCAGAGAGGGGTCGTATGCTAGGAGCGGCGCTTTTGTTTTCTTCCGCATCGCATCTTTTATTTTCTCTTTTTTTTAATAAAAAAATTGTGAAACGAGAAAAAAAAAAAGTGGGGGGGGGAGCGCGGAAAATTTAAGTAAACCCAACCCCCCCATGCTCTATGAGCAGTCTTTTTGCAACGTCGAGCTTCTCGGTAACTAAGATGATGTCGGGGTAGATGATCTGCTTCTGCCTGTGGACATAATTGCTGTACGGGTGGTAGTAGTCGATGGCGCGCTTCTCCTGCTCTGTCACGGAAGGGAGAAGTGGGAAGGTCACCTGGTCGGGGTTGGGCAGTGGGATGAAGATGGACGTGACGCCCGACCACTTTGACAGCAACTTGTAATCGGGGCGGGTATCCTTCCAAAGCCCGATCTCAAAGCAGATCCCATTAAGGGGGAGGAACGCGCACCAGGAGAGGGCTTGGCCGTGCGACGACAAAAGGACGGAGGAGCTTCGTGTAGCCTGCAGCTGTTCCAACAGAGTGAGCTTGTGGAACCGCTTGACCTGCGTTTCGAAACCCCGCACAAGCGCCGCCTTCATAATCTCGTCAAGATTCCCGATTTTTCTGTTCACGTCCTCATCGGTGTTGCCACGATCAACAATAGTGATTTTGTTGCTTAGTGTTTCATCAATAACGCCAAGGGAATGGTACACCCGTTGCTTGTACGTAGAAAGCCTGCCCGCATTGCCGTTTGTGTAGCCTTTGAAAGGCTGCCCTATGTACGCTGTGGTGACGCATATTTTTTCAGTGTTTTCACCGACATATGTGAACAGGTTTTCAAATTCGTTTCTCCCCCCGCCTGTGATACCCGAGAACAGGGGGTGGTACGCCCGGTGGTCGATGCGTTGAAAAGCCGGGTTTTTTGGAAGAAAAAACACACGGGCTTTGTCCGGAAACCCGCCTTGCTCCTCAATCATATCCACTACGTTAGCTATCGTGTCGCGGAGGACATGGAACAGATTAGACTCCAAGGTGAGCATGACAAAGTAGCCGATCTTCTCGGGGGGGTTGCCGTTGGTCTCGAGTTGTCTTGTTGTGGTTTCGACGGTAGCCTCGCTTCCCTCGGGTTTCTTTTGGGGGAAGCCTGTGCATAAGGGCAGAATCTTCTTTGGTTCATCTTGTTCTGCACCATAAATGACTATCTTCTTCGCTTCTGCGCAAACCCCGCCCCCTGTTATTTTGTAGTAGCACTTTCCTTTTTCATTTATGGTTGTAACTCGGTTGTTGTTGTTGTTGTTGTTGTTGTTGATGTCACCTCCTGACGAGCGGTCCACGCCTTTCAGTAGTAAATACCAACCCACGATACCCGTGATCAGTAATAGGGTTAACATTTGCGTGATGGGCCTTTTCTTGTGTCTTCGTTGCGGTGTTGGAAGCATTCTTATTTTTTATTTTTATTTTTTTTATTTTTTTTTGTTTCCCTTCCCCTCCCCCCCCCTTCCTTTCTTATTGTGGTAAAAAAAAAAAAGAAAAGAAAAAAAAAAGAAGAAAAAATGGGGGTGAGAAGAAATAATAATAATAAAAAGGGGGGGGGCTAAAAGAGGGGGTGCTGGGGGAAGAGGGCGTTTTGGTGTTAACAATAAAAGTAAAATAAAACAGGTGGAATATAAAAAAGGGGGGGAGTAGGGGATGTCAATAAGAAAAGAAGAAAAAAAAAAACATAAAAAAAAAGAAAAAGAAAAAAAAAAGTACCACGAAACTCTTAATGTTATTCGCTTCCGGGAATAAGTCACTTTTTTTTTATTCACTTCCAAGCTGCTTTCTCTTGAAATTTTGGCTTTAAAATATAAATCAAGTTTTACTTTCCCAAGAAGCCCGGACGACCTAGGTGGCGGTGTCCTTGTGGGACTCAAGGACAATAACCCCATGGGAACAGGGCCTTGACTGGAGACCCTCTTGACACCTTCCATGTAAAAAATTTCGTTCGAAAGCAGATTGCCAGTAAATAAAAACATGTATTTTATGAAAAACCAGGTAATCTGATTTTTCATAATCAAATAGTATTTTTCTTTTTTCTTTTTTTTTTTTTTTTCCTTCTTTCCCTACGGCTTGGCCTTTCCTGTCGAGAGAAAGTTTTTTTTTTTTTGAAGTGCTATGCGGCTTTGTAAAACTACACCCGACTGGAAAATTTTTCTCGGGCAGCGGGAATACATATTTTCCTCCTTGAGCTTAATCCCCCCTCCCCCCCTTTTGCCACAAAAGAAAAAAAAATGGAGGTAGATCACTTTTCCCCCCGGGAAATATTAAGAGATTCACAATAATATTAAAAAAAGGGGGGGGGGCAGGGGCAGAAATTCAAGAAGGACTAATTAAAGAGAGGTGCTGAGGGAACAAGAGGAAGGGTAGTTATATATATGTGTGTGTGTGGAGGGGAAGTTGGTAATACAGAAGGCACCAGTTTCTCTTCTTCTTCTTCTTCTTCTTTTTCCTCCTCTTATTTCTCTCTTTTCTCTTTTTTTTTTTTTTTTTTTTTTTTTTCCCTCTCACGATTTACTTGCGTCTAAATGACTTTGCCCCAAGTACCTGCGGTAAGAAACAGAGAGAAAAAAAAAAAAGAAGAAGGGGAGGGGCGGTGAAACACTAGCAAAAAAAAAAAAAGAAAACTTCGCATTTAGGGGAGGGGGGGCTTTTTTTTCTTTTTTTTGTTCCCTTTTTTATACACTTTTTTTTTTCGTGTGGATAGGGTGGGGAGGGGAGGGGGTGGCGGCGCGTGGATAAGCGAGAAGAATAAAGTTTCCCTTTTTTCTTCTTCTTTTAGTATTTCCTCCTTTATTTTTATTTCACTTCTTTTTTTTTCTTGTGTCCCCCAGAATAAATGTATAGTAGGCATTGCCCAGGGTTTTTTTTCCCTTTCAGAAGGAGGACAACTAGCGCCCCCTACTACACTTTTCGCCTATCTCTCTCTCTCTCTCTCTCTCTCTCTCTTTCTCTCTCTCTCTCTCCCCCCCCCCCCCCCTTTTTCCATTTAACCCCCATTTTTCCCTTCTTGTCTTCAACACCATTAACAGGGAGAATAATAATAATAATAATAAAAAAAAAAAAGCATTGGGGCCCCTTTGGTCCATAAAATAACCTTTTCAAAAAGGGAGGGAAATCTTTTTTATGAAAGTGGGGGGTGGGGGGGGGGGGTGCATTGAGAAAGGGAGGAAATGGGCACAGCAGAAACTGTAACTATCTCTTTTCTCTTTTTTTCCTTTTTTTTTTTTTTTTTTTTAAATTTAAATTCCCTCTCAGAACTGTGTATCTTCCACGTCTTGCTTTTCAAGGGTTCCTTGTGCTGCACGGCCTGAAACTTCTGTAGGGTCCAGGGAGGGAGCCTTCTTGCCCTTGGGGGCTGTCGAAGGGAATCGCCTGTGGAAGGCCAAGGTCTCCTCGTAGATCGCAGACTTGACATCAGCTGTGTTAGAGTAGGCACTGTCATCAAAGTCGAAGAGTTTGACTTCGGACACATTCTCGTCCTCTTCGTCATGAAGTTCATCGAGGTCTGTGTGTGTGTGTTTTTTTTTTTTTTTTTTTTTTTCCTCTTCATACAAGGATGTGCCAGTGCTTCGGTCACGGTAATCCGCTTCTGGGGGTGGAACACCAGCATTTTGTTCATGAGGTCCATTGCCTTTTTTTTTTTTTTTTTTTTTTTTTTTTTTTTTTCTTCTTCTTCTTCCAACCCGATGCACACCAAGGCGCAATAGATTGTTGGTTGAAAATTTTCGTGTTTTTTTCTTTCCCCTTCTAAATACTTTTGAACCTCTACCACTCCTCCCCTCAAAGAACAATATTTTTTGAGCGAGGCTTTTATTCGCTGGGAGCATTGAAAAAGAGGGGACTTCCAATAATAAAAGGAAAGTGACCTCCGAAGGCTGTTGAGGGTGACGAGGAGGGAGCATGAATGAGGGGCCTCCAGTGGTGGAGAGCCTTTAACAAACCATCGGTTCATGGAGGGGTCGACCGTCAACATTGGGCGCGCCAAGTACAACCCTGAGGCCTCTTTTAACTGCTGAGTAAATTGTTCCTTGGATTGGTCATGGCGGGCGGCAACCAAAAACCCAATATTCGGAAATTGGGAAGGCCTTCAAGCCAGGCAGCATGATTTCGACAACTTTCTTGACCTGTCCTTCTGCCAGGAGTGCCGTTTTAATCTTGTTTTCACAAGTTCAGCCCTCTATTTACATACGGCTTTCCCCCCCCCCCCCCCCCCCCCACTATATTTTCCAGCGTTCTCGTACCCCAAGAGCAATGACTCTGTAAATACTGCCATCTCTCTTCCACACTACACCCCAAGATCAAAATTGCAAAAATGGATCCCCCCCCCCCCCCCCCCCCCCCCTCCGGAGATAGGTCGCGGTGTGCATCAGGTTAATTTTGAACCCCCCTACATACTTGACGGTCAGCGTTCACAAACTTTGCCTGGAAGTCCATTCTCACTTTTTTGCTCTTCTTCCTGATGTACCTCTGGGCCGCTTCAGACCCAACGGTGATGAGCTCCTCCTCACAAGGGGTGCCAATGATATCAATCACCTATTTTTTTTTTTTTTTTTAATTTCTTCCCACACCTTATCCAACTGGTTCACCCTGTCCTTGCCAGGGAAGAGAGGCTTTGATCCGTGCATCTCCGCGATGAGGCAGCCCACACCCCAAAGATCCACGGACCCGTTGTAGGTCTTGCTCTCCATCACCAACTCTGGTGCGCGGTACCACCTCATGGTGACGTAGTCCGTGAGGTACTGATCGTCTTCCTTAGGTTCGTCACGTGCTAGACCAAAATCGCAGATTTTGAGATCGCAGTTGATATTGACAAGGATATTGGCAGGGGTGATGTCTCTGTGGATGACACCAGCAGCGTGGATGAACTTCAGCGCCCTTAGAATCTGATACAAGAAATATTGCACGTGGCTGTTCGTCATCTTCTGACCAGACTTAAACACGGATTTCAAGTCTGTCTCCATCAGGTCCATGACGATAAAGAACTCTTTGAAATCCTTGCTCGGCGGGGTGATGAGGTTCCTCAAGCCCACGATATTCTCGTTGGAGAAGTGCCCCAGCAGCTTAATCTCCCGAAGGATCCTCTTGGCCAGGCCCATGTCGGTGAATATTTCCTTGCTCACCTTCTTCACCGCGCACTTCGGGTTCGGGTCGTCCGCCTCTGCCTTGTTGTCAACAGCCCTCAACACCACTCCATAACTCCCCGCACCAATCACCTTTTCCAACTTGTACCGATCATCTAAGTCATCTAGATCCTTCTGCACCACTGAAACGGACATCTTGACTGAGACACCCCCCTCTGTTTGTTTTTTTTTTTGAGAAATTTTGTAAAAAGCAAGGAGGGGGGGAGCGATGAATGTGTGTGTGGATGAATAAGGGGAAAAGTATGATTGGGGAGGGGGGGGGGGGGGGGGGGAGATGAAAGAATCAAGATAAAATACGGGGAGGAAAGAAAGGGGACATAAATATAAAAAAAAAATCAGAAGGGGGTTTTTTTTTTCCTTGGACTGGATAGAAAAAAAAATAAACGGGAGGGGGAAGAAAAAAGAAGAAAAAAAAAAACCGAGAGAAAAAAACAAGTAAACTCAACTCATTTGATCCAAAAAAAAAGGGGGGGGGGAAACACTCCAAAATAGAGGGGAACAAACAAAAAAAAAAAGCGGGTTTGGCAAAAAAAAAAAAAAAAGAAAAATGATTTTTTTTTCTTCCCCCCATAAAAAAAAAACGCATTTCATCAGAAGTGCAAAAAGTTTTTTTTTTTTTTTATTATTATTATTATTCCTCCTGTCTAGAAGAGGTTCCAACCGGTCTTCTCAACCTTAGGCGCTTTTGTATTCTTCTCCTCTTGGTAGAGGATGTACGCGACACCGATATTTTCCACCCCGTACTCCTCCGCCTTCCCCTGGTAGAAGTGGATGGCCCGGCGGACATCGAACGGTGCCTTCGTTTTATCACTTAAGTACTCCAAGAAGGGAAGCAAGTGAAGCAGCTCCCTGTCGGTGTCCGAGCCGTCATACTTGGGAATTATGATTCTGTTGTCATCCTGTGCCTTGTCATCGTAAATATTATCAGGTTCGCATTCCACATGGACCACCCTCTCGAGTCTTCTGCCTATGTCGTTAAGGTTCTTCTTGTACCTAGGTGCCAGGAAGGAAGGTACTACACCATAAGGCCACACTCCACAGTCTATCCTCTTGATCAGCTCCCTTGTGATGAGATTGGTGAAGATCTCGCGGTTTGGGTCCAATCTACCGAATAGTTCTTGCATGGGTCCCAGTTCTGACAGGGAGTAGATGACGATTTCGTATTTATCCTTTAGCCTGTCCAAGAACACTTCTGCTCCGGGCCTTAACACTGCTTGTTGGAACTTGCACCCGTCTCTGTATGTCAGACAGACTAGCAAATCATAGACGTCAATAAGTAGCGTTGGGTTGGTGTTGTGACCTTGTGGTTTGTCGCCAAGGATTTTGTCCCTCTTGTGGAAGATCAGCTCGTCCAGGAAGGCCTTGCCTTGCTTGTCCCTTGTCGTGAGTTTCATGTACATGTTGCCCACGAACCACGCCCCGAAGGCAGACCCCACTATGTAAAGAACAGGCCAGTAGAAATCACGATGGGTGCGTACCTTTGAATTTTTTAGGGGGGGGTTTTAAATTTTATTTTGGTGTTTTACCTGAGATTCATGGTTTCTTACGAACTCCTCATCCCCGAAGATCCGTCTCTCCCCTGCAGCCTCGTTGCTGCACATTCTTTGCTGGTTTTGTTTGCTGGCTGTCTGTCTCCCTCCCCTCACCCCCAACCTGCTGCGTCGCGTGCACCTTCCTGTCTTCTCAACACACCGAAGTAACATTTTTTTTTTAATCCCCTTCCTTTTTTTTTTAAAGAAATGTTTGAGCCTTCAAAAAAAAAGGGGGGGATATAGAACCCCGGAAGGGTTTATTCTAGAATAGATTTTTTTTTTTTTTTTTTTTTTTTTTTTTTTTTTTTCCCTGACCTCATATGTTCGCACAGGCGCACCCTGTCAGTGCCACGGCCAGCTCGGACAAAGGCTGCTCCTTTTGTGTGTAATGCTGCAGCACAGCTTTTCGCAACGAGGGTTCCCCGTGAACCTTGTACCCCTTCAGGATTTTTCCCCCTTGTTTTTTCCCGCCCCGTCCCTTGCCGAACACGAAAGTTTGCCTCTTAACACGCTGCAGGGCTACCGAGGGGAACCCACAGCCAACCTTGCGAAGCGGCGTGTACACAGGAACAGGGGGGCATAGAGGTGGCGGGATGACCGTCAACCTGTTGGCTCTACCGTGGAGAATCTTGTAAATCTCTTGCAGATGGTTGGCAATGGGTTCCGTGGCACGGAAGACGCCATGGTACAGCTCGGGGGCGATCCTCTGCGCAGTGTCACGGGAGTTGGCCAAACTTTTAAGCGCTTTTCTGTAAAAAAGCTCCAGGGACATGGAAGGCGTGGATTTGACTTCCTGTTGGAGGACCACGAAGGTGGCGGCGGAGCCCAGCATCTCAGGAAGCTGGTTGAACTGTTTCAACGCAACGACAGCATCGTTGTCGATCTGCGATGGGAGTTTCAAGAGGGCATCGAACTCGAGTTGTCCAGGTGCAGTGTCCCAGTCAATGTTGCCAGGGTGGTCTTCCTCTCCCTCAACAGGTGCATCGTGTAGAGCTTCGATTTCCCTGTGGAAGTTCCTCAACACATCTGCAACTATGGTTTTTGTCTCGGCAGCTCGCCTTTCACCTACACACTCCTTCAGGTTCTCTATGCACTGCTTCAACTTCACCACGAACTCGCTGGTGTCCATTGTCCGTTTCATTGCCATGATTTCGACGAGAAGCCTTCTTGGGGTCACATCACGGCCTGACCTCTCTGCCTGGTCGCTTAAAAAAGCTATGCTCTGCACGGAGCATATCTTCCGTAGGAGGGTCGCCTGTTGGCGGGACATTTTTTTTTTTTTTGGTTCCCCCCTCCTTTTTTTTTTTTTTTCTGGCATTAAAAAAAATTTTTTTCGGATTTTGGAATTTCCCCCCACCCCCGTTTTTTTTTTTCATATTTTGAGTCCAAAAATACGGGATTCTGTGGGAAGGCGCAGGGATGTCGATTAGAGAGCGCTCGCGGGGCATGCTACACGGACACAAGGTGGTGCAGGTGGTGTAGAAGGAGGTGGTCCCTGAAGGAAGGCCTGAAGCCAGAGAGGCGGCTCGACCTTATCAAGGGGGTTGAGGGGCTGGCGTCAGAGCCGCCACCTCGATACCAGTAGCCACCGGGCAGCATGTGCGCTCGAAGACCGGGACGACTCTCAGACCTCTACGACGATATCGGGGATGTTGGCGGTGCCGGTAGAAGAAAAAAAAAAATAGTAACTACGAATTGGGCGGAAAAAAAAAAGAATCTTGTGATACAGGAAAAAAAAAAAAGGGTGGGGAAGAAGGGGAGAGAAATGGGAGAAGGAAAAGAAGAAAAAAAAACATAAAGGAGACTGAATTGTCTTTTTACGGAGGAAAGGACGGGGGGGGGGGGGGGGGGGCAACAACTAAGCTCTTGAAAAAAAAAATCAAAAAAAAGATTCTTTTCTTTTTTTAAACCCAGGTGTGCAACAGATTTCTCTTTTTTTTTCTCCCTTCTTTGTTGAAGTAGTTTGGAAATAAAACGTATTGCTTTAAAAAAAAAAACACCAAGGCTTGGTTACGTTTTCCAAACACAATACCAGGGGGGGGGGGGGGGGGGACCAACACCACAAGCTTGCACCTTTTGAAAATCTCCTAATAAAGAATAAGCTAACCCTGCCCTGCAGAATGCTGTATTTTTTGTTCTTCTTTTTTTTTAAATGTTGCAGTGAAACATTTTTTGGGTGCGGGGGAAAATGTGCAGCAATGTGTAGATTTAGGGGGGGGGGGGGGAGAAACAAAGAAAGGCACTCCCGAAAGGGGAAGGTGTAGACGAGGAACGTGAAAACGTAAGCCTCTCTTTCGTTGCAGTACTCCTATTCCCTCTTTCTTTCCTTTTCTTTTCTTTCTCTTCTTTTTTTTTTCTTCTTCTTTTTTTCCCCACAAGGAAACAGTTTTCAACACGTTTTTTTTTTTTTCTTTTCTCTTTTGTGTTTCTTCTTCTTTTTTTTTCCCCCCATATCCCTTTTCTTTTTTTTTTATATTTTTTTTTGTTTTCTATTTTCATCTAAAAAAAATAAAAAGTTTTAAAAAAAAAAAAACACGGTCTATTTCGTTCTCTGAAGTAAGGGAGGGGGAGGGAAGAAGAGAAATTGAAGAGCACATCAAGGGGGAGGGGGGAGAAGAAAGAACTTCTGCCTTAAAAAAAGAAAAAAAAAAGAAAAAAAAAAGAACAGATTTGTAATCTTCTCTTATTTCCCCACCTTTCCCTCTCGTTTCTCCATACGTTACGCTCCGTTGCGGGGTTTCTCGGGGCTCTTGTCTGTGTGGTTCTCTTCATCCACTATAGGCTGCACATCTGAGGCAGTCAAGGGGGATTCTGGAGGAGAAGGGAGAGGCTTGTGCAAGGGGTTGCTGCTGGGGATTACCAGTGTATCGTAGTGGCTACGCCTGATGTTTTTTTTCTTCTTCTTTTTTTTTATATTCCCCATACCCACGGTTGTAAAGCAGATCGATCGTCTGCTCGACCACTTCGGGTGCAGGGAAGTTGGACAGCAACCGAAAACCAGATTTCTTCCTCTCCCATATCCTGATGTTCACACAATAAAGAACCGAGCACCCCGTGAGCTCAGGAAGGCCACCCCATCGCATCGAGGATTTCATCTTTTTTTTTTTTTTTTTTTTTTTTTTCCCTTTCTCTTTGCATACCAGCTCAGCATACTGTTCGCTGTCCTCGTTGGGGTACTCCTCTTTGAGCCATTCGATGAGTTTTCTCCCTTTCACGTCTACCTGCTGGTTGGCTAGCACCCAGCCTGACAATTCTTTGCGAAGTGTTGGGGGCGATTTTTTCTTTTTCAGCCCGTGTGATAATGCGTGGTACAGGCAGTGGTTGTCAGCTGGCTGCCGAACCACCACGGCCTCTCTCAGCATGACGTCTTTCTCCGCCCCGCTACTAGGGGTGTGGGGCCGCGCGTCCGGGTGGCTCTCCCGAGGTTTTGGGTACACCTTGCACTGCTCTGTTACGTGTCTGCCATCGCACTTCCCACACCGCGGGCCGTTGTTCCCTTGGCAGTTGCCCATCAGAGAAAGGGGGTCGAAGAAAAGGAAAAAAAAACCCCCCCTCTCACCCGCCCCCCACCCACCCCGCTCCCCCCCCCTTTTTTTTTTAAAAACGGCAAAGAAGAAGCAAAACGCAAATGCAAAATGTTTTGTGGGGAAACAAAAAAAAAAAGCCGGGGTAAGGAGGGATACTGTGGCATACGGGGGGGAGAAAAAAAAGAAAGAAAATGCAGAATTTGGAGAAGAAGCAAGCAAGCAAGCTATATGCAAGTAACCGGACTGCAACGTACAAACTAAAGAAAAGAAAACCGAAAAAGCAACAAAAAAAGAAGAAGAAGCCAAGAATATGAGAACACGGAGGGAGGAGAAAGAGGAAAACACATCCCCCCCCCGTCTTGTACCTAACTAGGAATGATGGTTCTGTGGTCATACGAGGTGTGCCGCACGACTGGCGGCAGGTTCCTCTGCATCTGGTATTTCCTCTCTTCTTGGTGGAGTTGTTCCTCGGCATCCCGCTTGGCAGCATCGCGTCGTGCTTTGTTCTCCCTCACCTGGTCGTCAAGCGATGCCAGCCACTCCTGTTTCCTTTGCTGCTTGACCACACGTTCCCGGTCGGACGGCCCAGCACGCAGCTCATGCATGTGGGACATGAAACCCGATTTAGGGGCAGCCTCATGCGAGGCGGCATGCTGCCCACCTATCAAGTCATATTGGTGGTGGTGGTGGTGGTGGGTAGGGATGCTAGACTGTTGCTGTTGCTGTTGTTGTTGTTGCTTCTGTTGCCGTGCGTCTTCCTCCCGCTGGTCCCTCTCACACCTCTCCCTGGACAGCTCCCGCTCTGTTCTGGTCTGCGTCCCCAACTCCACTGGAGGGAAAGATGTCTGCACGTTCATGAACTCACCATCGGATGATATTTGTGTGGCCGGCTGCGTATATGGCGGTGACAGCAACACGGGACTTTCATGCCTCTCGAACCTCTCCCTCTCAGGTGGCACCCCCCTGTCGGCTGTAAGAGGTGGTAGGACCGTCTCTCCATATTGTGGTGCCTGTGCCATCTGCGGGGGTGGTGTCGGCACCTGTGCCACTTGCTTCTTCAAACTCGGCAGCCTCTTCTTCCTCCGCATCCCCCCGCCCCCGTCTGCCTCCTGCAGAGTCGATACCGTAACACGCAGCAGCCTGATGGCAATTGGGATCAGCGCAGGCTTGCTGCGGCACATCTCGTCAATCTGCTTGCTCAGCACATTGACACCCGCAGTCATGTCTTGGGTGAGAAGGGGACCCTTCCCTCCTTCACAGAAAAGAAAACATCGAAAAGGAGAATGAAGAATAAGAGAAAAAGACAACAAAAACAGAAAAAAAAAGAAAGAAGAAGAGAAAGAAAAAAAAAGAAATACTATATCGAATCTCTCATGGTTTTCTTCAAACACCTATCTCCTGGAGCACTCTTGCGATGTCCAGGAAGCTGCTCACGACCGAGCCCTTAATCCTTGGGCTCGGGAGGTGTACCCGAGAGAGGATCAGCAGGTCGATGAGAGCTTCGATCACGGACTGTTTAGGTCTGACTATGTTCGAGGCAATGCGTGTGCCATTGCCATCGACAGGCCTGAAGGGGAGAGAGGCGTCGCGTTGGTAAGGATAGAGGTGCTTCCCCCGCCGGTGGATCCTGCCAGGGGGGTAGGCGTTCATGAGCTCGTTCTCAAGCTCCAAGGAGTCCGAACAAACGAAGAACGAGGATTGTGGAAAACGCAGGTTTAAATCTGTTATGATCCTGCTCATGTCTGGCATTTTTGCAGCGTCCGTCCCCCGGAGATGCACCCCTATGGTGGCAACAGAGATGCCATGCGCTTCGATGAAGACGTGCGAGGCGTGCCGTGCTTCTCGTTTAAACCGGAAATAATTCTTGTAAACAACAGACAGCCCTTCCATGGACACGCCTTCCGCTATCCTGTCGTTCACGTACAGGATAGAGAGGGATTCGGAGATCAGTTTTTTGACGAGCGGGGCAGAAGGGGAAAGCGAAGTTTCCCGTGCGTCTGGTGAAGCCTCCCGCCATGCTTTCCTAACCCCTGTTGAGATGCTGTTGTACACCCTTGGTGTCGCCACGAGGACATCCAACCCTATGAGCTCCGGTGGTTCTGGGCTTACCACCGTCTTCCCCTTCACAGGCCTGTCGAAGATCCCTTCAAAAGGGATGCCGCAGGCTTCATCTACTACCCAGTGCACCTCCAGCACACACCCCAGTTGTTCCGCTAGAGCAACACCATCCAACAAGCACCCTATCCGATTCCCCAGCCCCCCTAGTGGCCACACCACCACCCTTCTCCTGCTGACCCCGACTTCTATTTTCCCCACAATCACACAGCACATTACTAACATCACAACTATCCCGGCCCATAAGGCTTTAACTAACAGCTGCATGTCGCATGCCTAGAGAGAAGATGTGAAAGAAAAGCAGACTATAAAACTAAAAAAAAAAGAAGGGCATACAAGACAACGAGAAAAAGAAGAATGGGAAAAAAAAAAAAAAAGAGAACAATCGAACAGAATTCTTTTTGTACAAGAATAAATAAAAAGAAGAAAAGAAGAAGAAAAGGAAAACAAAACTACGGCAACCCGATATACGACATGTGTTCCAAAGGCATCCCAGAGGAGGGCTTCCTCTCACGGGGGGATGCAGGCAAGTGTCTTGGGGATGGGGAGGGCTGGGGGTGTCTTGGGGACGGGGAAGGTTGTGGGTAGTGACGGGGCGAGCCTGTGATGTTTTTGGCTTTTCGGTAAGTGCCCGATGTTGGCAAGGTGAGCGGGGTGGCGGGAATGGAGGGGGGCTGCTTGAGCTCAGAGAGCTGAGAAATAGTAGGCACATAAGTGTGTGGGGTGTCAGACGCCCTCCATGCCCCAAGCACCGCTCTCCGCAGGTTATCCAGCCACTCAGTGCGCTCCCCAACGGTGGCAGCACAGAACCTATGCTTCTTCCCATTTGACAGTTCTATGTAGAACCCAAGCTGCTGGTATCTGGACACTGGCGGGGGCAGGCCATCAGCAAAGAGCTCCACTTCTACCGAGACCATGCTAGCAAGACGGATCCCATGCACGGAGACGCCTCCCGACTGCCTCGGGTCTCGTGAAGAGTACAGCAGCTGGCCCTTATCTTTGTCAAGCCACACGTACTTCTGGTTCCACGTGCCGCCGCCCTGCCAGTCTGCGAGCGACACCAGCATCCACCCATCGCAGATAGGGCGGGAGGGTACCAGGCGGCTCCACAACATGTCCACAATCCCCTTCAGCCATTCCACCTCTATCTGTCGCTTCCCATCTAGGTGCCCGTAGAACAGCCTCAGGATTTCTATCTTGAAGGAGTCCCCCATCATCACGTTGCACCGCTCGGCGAGCTGGTCCCGCTGCCGCGCCAAAGCCACGTTCACGCGTTGCATCTCGCCGACCTTCCCCTCCTCCAGCTTCACCAGATGCGTCATCATGTCCAGTTGCTTCCCAACAGTGTTCTGCGTCGCCGACAACGGGCCCCGAGACAGCCACACGGCGAGTTCCCTCACACCGTTGCTCCATTCCTCTGCCACCCTGCATCGCACGGCATGCTCTGTCAGGTGCAGATGACTGCTTGCAAGCTGTTTTTTATTTTTTTTTATTTTTTTTTTATTGTAATGTGACATACTAGCAACCGTCTCTCATACTCTTCGCTCATGTGAAGCTTGCCCCTCGCAATTGCTTCGTCCATGTAGAAGATAGGATGCTGCTGCATGTAGGCCTGTTGTTGTTGTTGTTGTTGTTGTTGCCAACGTGCCGCATACCCTGATGGCGAGCATCCTGTCATTTGCGTGGTCGGCCACCCAGAACCGCCACTGGTGGTAGGCACCTGTCATGGCATTGCGCTTTGTGAGGGAAAGCGCTATATCAGCTGCACGGTCGCGCTGCCTGTCGTATTTCCTCCACAGGGCGTACAGCTGCAGCATGCGGTAGGTGCGTGCCGCGGTGGCCCAGTTCGAGATCTGCGACAGGTGTCCTCCGTCTATGGCGCACTTGTACGCATTGCGTGACCTCCTCAACAGCCCCTGCGTGGCCAGCAGCTTCCCCTGCAGCGATGACATGGCGCTCCTCTCCAAGCTGGAGGCTGTGTTGTTTGCAACCTGCCGCAGCTCGGCTCGAAGCCAAATCCCTTGGTACTCTCTCCTCCCTCGCTCTTCAGCCTCCAGCACCAATCGTGCCTTAGCCTCCGTCTGCTCGACGTTCTTCCTCTCACTTGTATAGTACTTTTGCCTGAGCTCCGCGATCCTCGCCTCTGCCGTGAACCACAACGTGAAGTATTCCCGTTTCGCGTTCTCCTCCATCTCTATGGCAGCCCTGCGTGCCTTTTCCAAGTCCTCCGTGTCAGTGCTGCTGCTGGATTCGATGGTGCCAATGCGCGACAAAAGGAGGTTTGTCTGTTCCTCCTTCTGGAGGAGGGCACCTTCCGCCTGCTGCCTCCGTGCGACTGACTGATTCAGCGAGTTCTGCAGTTCGGCGTTCTTCAACTCGTAGTCGGCCAGTGCGTGCTTGAAGCGTGCGTTCTCATCGCGTGCCATGCTCAGCTCGCTTGTTAAGTTGTCGATCTCGTTCTTGTCGGATGTGCGGCCCACCTCCACCTCCCTCTTCAGGTCTGCGATCGCCTCGTCACGTGCCCCAAGCACACTCTCCGCCTCGCGCCTCTTGATGACCGCCTGGTCTAGAGCTGCCTGCATGGCGTTCATCCTCTTCTGAATTGTCTCCACCTTGTCTACTTGCTGCCGCTCGTCTTCGGCCTTCTTCCCAAGAAGCTTCTGCAAGTTCCCCTTCTCGTCTATACTCTTCGCCACGTGGTCGTCAAGCTCTGCCTTCACTTGCTTAAGCTCCGCTTCCGAGACCTCGAGGTTCCCCTTTGTGGTCGACAGCTCTGCGGCTACCCTCGCAAGCTCGTCTGTTTTGGAGTCAAGGTCTTCCATCATCTTTCCGGTATTCTCGCGCTCTTTGGCCATCTGTTTCTTGAGTTCCGCGGCAGGGTCACTGTCGTCTTCTGGGAGTTCTGTGGGGAAGTTGTGGACGAGGCCTGCCTTCGAGAAGAGGACGCCAAGGTGGCCCAGCAGGACAGGCAGGTCTTCGGGGGGAACGTCGCTGAGACCGATGCGCCACGGCTTGGACCTGATGAGTTTCTTGTTCGCATCCCACCGCATCTGCTTTGGCTCGCCGCGTACCACTCCATTGACACAGATGTTGAGGCCGCCCTTGTCGTTCAGCAGCATGCGCACAGCGTCACCGTCGGAGTCAGAGAACTCAACGGCTTCCTGTTTGCAGGCCTGTGCGAGGTGCTGCAGGCACCACATGTCGCCTTTGGAGATGCCCTTACCTAGTGTCTCCTTCCTGGTGAGGAGAAGGGCGTTGCTGAGGCAGAGTGTGGTGAGCTCCTGGTACTCCCACGCTGCTTTGCTGCACAATTGCTCGCGTTTAGCGTCTTCCTGCAGAGTGACCGTTTTGAGATGCAAGTCGTAGTCCTTATCCTTTCGCTTTGATGAAGGGGACGCTGCCTTTGACTTCGGGCTGGGCGATGGTGAGATGGGAGGGGTCGTGCCTTCTGACGGTCCTTGAGAGTTTTGCCGGGAGGGCCCCTGTGAGCTCTGTCTCGAGGGGGGCTGCGACCCTTGTCGGCTTTTCTTCCCCTCCCCGTCGCCGATGAAGCTCTTCCCTCTTATCCTTGACAGCAAGCCTGCGCTGCTGCCGGATTTCTTTCCTGATGAATTTAAATTCTCGTCATCTTGCTGCTGCGCACCCGGCGGTGGCAGCCCCGGCTCTGGTGCCTTGCTCCTCCCCCGCAGCCTTCCGAGGAGGCCGCTGCCGCTCATGATACGCTGCGCTCCCTTGCGGTGGGTGCCTGGTGGTGATTTGATATATGGAGGGATCAGATACAAGAAATAAGAAATAAGAAATAGATAAAAAATTGTAAAGGTACTCTTTCTCTCTCTCTCTCTTTTTTTTTTATTTCCCTCTTTTTTTTTGTTGGAGAAGAAAGAAAATGGTCTGTTTTTTTTTTTTTTTTTTTTTTTTTTTTTTTTTTTAGAATGTAAAAGGTGGGAAGAGAATAACAAAAAGAGGGGGAGAGGGTGTGTGAATGTGCTGAAATACTAACATGCCACCCCCTTCCATCTTGAGGAAGGTTGGGGAGAAGGAGATGTGAAAAAAAAATAGGTAGAGGTGTGCAGAGTGAAGAAGAAAAGAAAATGGGGGGGGGGGGAAGGGGGGGAATTTAATTTTTTTTCCCCTTCTGTTTTTTTTTTTTCTTTTTTCTTTTTTTTTCTGACTCCAGAAAAAAAAAAAAAAAACCCGCGCCCTGTTGAAACCCGTCCCTGCTCTCCTCGGCCAGTAGGTTAGTTAACCAAGATTTAAAGAAGAAGAAGAAGAAACAGTAAAGTAGGAAACACTAACAGTTGTAACCCATTTGTGAATTTTTTTTTTTTCCGCGTACTGGTGCATAAAGAACAACTTATTCGTATACTTTTAAACCAAAAAGACCGTATTACAATAAGTAAGGGCCGCTTACAAAAACCAGCCACTTATATCCAGGAAATGAATAGGAGTTCCCCCCCCCCCTCCCCTCTCGCTTTCCTTTCTTAAAAGCAGGATTCGTGTTATTCCCTCTTCTTTTTTTTTTCTCAGTTTTTTTTTTTTGTTCCCCTCTTTTCTTTCTTTAAATCGTTTCTTTGATGCCACACTTCACCCAATTTCTCTCTTTTTCATCCCTTTCTTTTTCTTTTTTTTTTTTTTTACTTTTCTTTCCATCCTCTTTACCCTTATTCTTTTTTTTGCTTTCATTCTTCTTTAAAAAAAAGGGGGGGGGGGGAAGAGAAGAGAAAAAACTCTTTTTAAACAGGAGGCACATAAAGGCCAAACACTAAAGTAAAAGGGGCAGTAAACCAGTGGGAGGAGGGGAGAAAAAAAATTGAAGACACTGCAAGTAAATAAAGAAGAAAAAAAAGGGGGGATAAAAAAAGAGGGACAGAAGAAAACTTAAACGATATTCTTCTCCTCTTCCTTTTTTCTTCCCCTTTCTGGCCTTTTCTGACATAGACCCTTTTTTCAAAGCGTTTCACAATACAAATGTGGCAATAAGAGCATGAACATAAACAGGTAGAATGCCCTCCACCCACTGGTGAGTATTTGGGGTTTTTGCACCACATAACAAAACACCGCAGGAAAAAAGAAAAGAGGGAGGGGGGGGGATGAAAAAGAAAGTTTTTCATCAAATGCTATAAGTTTGTTGGAGTGCGTGTGTGTGAGTGAGTGTGGGGGTTTTTCCTTCGTTCCCAAAAAAATAATAGTCTCTATTTCTATTATTGTTGTGATTTCTTCCTTTTTTTTTTCCTTCTTTGGATTAATAAAAAATAAATAACCTTGCCCCCCCCCCCATTTTTTTTCCACCTCCTAATCTTCATCAGAGGATTCCTGTTGAAATTCGATTTGGGGGTAAAAAAAAAAAAAAAAAAAAATTACACACCTCAACCAAGGGCCCTCGCTGCCTGAAGGCAGCATAAGTGTCATCTGCTTCGGTTGCGAGTTCAGGGGGCGGAGGCGGTGGAGGAGACACTGCCGGGCCGACAGGCTGTTGTGGTTGTAGGTACTGTGCTGGGATGGCAGGGGGAAGCACTGTTTGGTGCAAGACTCCGAGGAGTGGACCCATGGAGTAAGCGCTTTGGGGTGGCATGTACCCCTGCGCGCCAGGCCACATTGCTTGACTGTGCATCCAATCTGCCATGTACTCGGGGTACTGGTAAGCAGGTGCCTGTGTTTTATGTTGTATCTCATCCGCACAGCACACCTCCTCTGCAGCCACGTCTGAGACCGTCAGCGACGAGGGTCTGAAGGTGTGCGTCTCGTCGCACGGCACGTTGAGGAGCATCTCGTTGGGCATGCAGCTCGGGTCCCGCATCGTGTTCCACAGCTGCGTCATGAGGTCGACCCTCGCCCGCAGGAAGGAGAAGCAGCCGCCCATGGAGTCGCGTGTGTTCTCCTGTCATGACTTATATTTCTAGTTGAACACCACACCTGAAGATAATTCACAAACGTCACATCGTCCATGTTGCTGTGCTGGCGGCGGTACCTCAGTGCGGACACGCAGTTGTTGAACTGGTTCCTGTCCAGTGTGTTAACAGAAGGGGAAAAAAAAAAGAACAATAAAAGCTCATACCGGAAGTCCAACACCATCCCAGCAGCGCCAGCAGGGCATCTGATCCTTCGGGTGTGGCCGTTGATGGTGACGCTGAAGGGGCGGTAGGTGCCCTGCGAGTCGTCCAGGAGGGTCGTGCTGTAGTTGACGACGGGGAAGAGCATGATGAGGAGGAGGAGGAACTGCGAGGAGGACATGGTCTGGAGGATGGAGACGTTGGTGCGGCCCTCCGTGATGGCCATGCTCACGGGGATGACAACGTGGCCCAGCCTCCAGGGAGTCACCACGGACGGGATGTGGATGTCGGGAAAGGTCTCAGACCTGTGCAGGAAGAGCGGTGTGCCGGACTCTCTGGTCTGCTTCCTCGATTCGTTCCTCACCTGCCGCACCTGCACGGCGTTCCCACCGTAGGTGACGCACACCAACCACAGCAGGATAGGCTGGTGCACCTTCAGCTGCTTCTGCAGCGAAACGGCGTCCGTGATACCATCCTCCGGGCTGACGTACGACTGGCACGGGAAGTAATTTCGGATCTCCTTGTGCAAGTGCAGCACCAGCTCATCGATGGCAACAAGCCTCTCCAGTGACACGCACATCTCCTCACTCCACCGGTGCACCTCCTCACCCTCCAAGGTTTTCCTCTTCCACTCCAAGAAGACGACGATGCAGGCGATGAGGTCCGACTCTGAAGTGCGGCAGAAGAATTCGAGGGAGCGGTGTGTCCTCTCCTTGGACTGCGTAGTCGCCTCGAAGGATGACCCACCCAGGCCGTCGATGTCCTCTGTCTGCGGCGAGACGGTCACGAAAGGGATCGCCGTCTGCACAATGGCCGCACAGATCATCGTCAGCGTCTCGAGGCCCAGCACCAGACCGTAGAAGACGAGCAGCCCCGACTGCACGCCCACAGGCAACCGCTGAAGAATGAGCCCAATGAAAGAGGGAGTGTACCTTGCAGCGTCTGTAACTATCGAGGGGTCGGCCTCTTTGGCAGCCTCGAAGATGTCATTCGACCACGTGAGGGTCCCGTCCTCCAGGGTTGTGGTATGTATAGCACCAATCTCTTGCAGAGACCTCAACGAGGTGTTCAAAGCCAGGCTAAGGGGGGGTCGTTTGCATAGTGTAAATAAAGCACGCGGCGAAGCGCACACGTGGAGCAGATGCAGAGTGAGATCGTCCAGTCTTGAGTGGCAGATGGGCGGCGTGGGGTACTCCTCAAGCATCTCTGCATACTCAATGGGCAGCAGCGAGAAGTAGAACCCTTGCTGCGTCCTTCCCACTCTTCCTTGTCGCTGGAGCACACTGCCCCTGCTGCACCACTGCTGCACGAGTTGTGGGAACAACATAGTGGAAGGCTCCGACCTCTCGATGTGAGGCCTTTTAACTAAACAGGTGTCGATGACGAAGACCACGTCGGGGAGGGTGATGGAGACCTCCGCCACATCAGTCGCCAGATAGATCTTCTGCTTCCCAGGGAACTCGGATGCTATCTGCTGCTTGATCCATGACAGCTCAACACTGCCGTGCCAAGGAATGGGCCACAGACGGCCAGGCAGGTTCGCTTCGATCCATCGTCTTAACTTCGACACAGCAGACCGTCCGGGGAGGAAAACAAGGATGGACTGCGGGAGCTGCGACTCTTTTACCAGAAGCTTGATCAAGTGCTGCGCGACGAAGACAGAGTTGTCGTACATCTGCGGGTTGACGAGTGCCTGGCTGAAGGTGGTAGGGCGCCGCAGGGCTGCACCCGTGAGGAGTGACGCCTCCTCCAGATGGTAGTCATAGATTGTGTACTTCTGCTTGTCGTTGGAGTACAGGCCCCATGAGAGGCCCTCGAAGTATGACTCCCATTCCTCAGCGTTGATGGTAGCAGACATGAGGATCAGCTTGAAGTGCACGGCTTTGCCTCTCGGCTTCTGCAGAAGGAGACGCAGTAGTGCCACCAGAACCTCGATCTCAGGCTGCCTTTCATGGAACTCGTCGATGATGATATGGGTGAACGGTGGTGCCATCCTGTTGTTCAGGAGGTGCAGCAGCAGCGTGTACGAAGTCATGTACCACAGTCGGGTGTGCCTCCCGCCACGGCGGTCTCCTCGGATCCAATACCCGATCTCCGAGTCACCGCCGACGGACTGGTTGCACATGCCTGCGACAGTCTCAGCCAGTCGAATGGTCGCTGTTCTGCGCGGCTGAGTGGTAACAACACGGAACTCATCATTGGACTCCATGATGGCCTTCGGCACCAGCGTTGACTTCCCACTCCCTGTCTGTGTGTTCACAAAGGTGACGTCGTGTTTGGCGATTGTCGCCAGCACCTCCGGCAACTCAAGACTGTCGACATCAGCAGGCGAGTAAGTCGTCTGCTTCTGGTTACAGAGCCTTTCCTTGAACGTCGCCATCAGATCATCAGCAGGCGGCAAGTCCGTTGGCGGAGTGTATGCGACCAGTGGCGGGTGTACCTTCTTTCCACCCCCGCCTCCGCTCACCCTCTTCTTCATCAACAGTGATCCCCGGCTTGCTTCCGCCTTCTCCGCTTCCCCATTACTGCTGTTGCTACTTCTACTCTCAGCGGGGTGCGGGCTTTCTCCCCGCCTCACCTTTCCCTTGGGGGGGCCCGGAGGCGGGTCTAAGGCTTTCGCCTCAGTTAGAACCTTTCCATCACCTTCGGGCATGTTAAGGGGTAGAGGTGCGGGGTACTAACTACTAACTATCCAACCTGCAGATGTTTACATGGTGTCGCTAAAAAATGATAACAAAAAGGTTAAAAGGCTAGAAGGGTATGGAAATGGAGGCTATGCCTCAAGGTGGGACTCGATGCTGCGAACGAGGTTAGGATCGGTGTGTGGGGAAGTGAGGAGGTGAGGGGGGCAGTTTCTGAACACCCACGAGCAAAATCTGCTTGCCCAAGTGTGCTCTAGGGTCTTTTCGCTCTTGATGAGGACGCTGTCGGTGGGGTCGGGAACGGAAGCAATGAGTTGCTTTAAGCCGAATTGCAGGGAGGACTGCGGGGATGCGTCATAGGGTTCTGACCACTTGCATGAGGTGACCCACCGGAGGTGCCCCCAGGTAGCTTCGTGGCCCGTGCGGCGATTCATCAGCGTGGCAAGGGCTTCCCTTTCATCTGCAAGACACTGCCCCTTGATGTCTGCGGTGCATGTCAATGAAGCGAACACCGAGGCGTTGAAAGAGAGTGCCGAGTGGTCAGACGGGCGGGCGGCCACCCAGTCACGCATCTGTTTCATCATGGCCAGCCTGCGTTCGTCGGTCGCATGTCGCGAATTCTTGAACAATTCCAGCAAGTGCACCCATGCGTAGTAGTTCCGCGGGTGCCTCTCGCAGCACAGCAAGGACAGCTCAACATCCGCCTCGAAGTGCTCTGCTGTGGCCTCCGCCATGTTGAATCTCGATAGCCACGCCTTGTACTTCCACCCCTCGTGTGACTTCGGGTTCATCTTCAACACTAACCGCAGGAATCTCTCTTCCTTCGAGACACCCCCCGTTCCCTCCTTCATAAGCCTCTTCCCCCTCTTTGCCCAGCTGGGTCCATGTTCCGCATTCAGCATCAACATTATATCAACACAACCTTCGTCCCTATCTCTACCCTCCTTCCATATATACTTCATGACTGCCTTTGCTGCCTCTGGTGGGACCCCTACGACAAGGCCGTCTTCAGTCTCATTCTGTGTGATCTCCTTGGTCCCGCTGTATGGATCAAAGCTGATCTCCATCACCCGCTCATCGTGAATGCTGCGCAGAAGGTCTGCATACAGCAGCGGGACGTCCATGTTGCTGTGGAAGGTGCTACCCCACCACCCACCCCGATGGTAACAAAAAGCAAAATGAGGTACAGCATCAACAGTAGGGGGGGGGGGGGGGGGGGGGGATTGTCAGGGATCTTTCTTGCAAATATCTTGAAGGGCCGCTTGGAGCTCTGCTTCGGTGGTCGGCTCAGCCAGGGTAGAGACGAGGTGGGGCCAGTCGTTGAGGAGCTTTCTGGTGCCGAGTGTTTGAACTGCTGGCTCAGCGTCCCGTGACCAGTGCGTGAAGCTGTCCAACTGCGCTTCAGCTTGCCACCCGCTTTCTGTTTTCCGCACAAGGTGTATACTCTGTGAAGCATCAGGATGCAGAGGCATTCCCCTCAACGCTCTCCCGCGAAGCATAGCGCTCAACTCCCCTCCGTCCTCTTGAATGTGTTTGCTAAAGTAGGCTTCTACGTCACTTGTTCCATCCAGATGAATAGTGCATGGCATGAGATGTGCAGTGCCGTGCCCATACCTCGTGTCTTGTTCACTGGGCGTCAGGTTCATTTATCTACGGTAGGTTGCTGGTGAGAGAAAACGGACGTGAAAAAATGGAATGGATGGAAGAAAAAAAATGGGGAATGGAACGTGGGACAGGTGGGGCGGGGAGGGGGTAGAAAATTTCGTTTTTTTTTCAATGGGGAGAAGTAAAAAAAAAGGGGGCGGGAAAGAAAAGGGTAAAGAGTTCTTTTTTTTTTCTTTTTTTTTTGTTCACTCTCTCTTGTCACCCCTTTTTCATTTTTTTTTTTCCTTTTCTTTTTTCAAACTCTTTTTTTCTCTTTTTCCTATTTCTTTTCATATTCTTTCATTTTATTTTTCTTGAAGAAAAAATCTAAAAAAAATCGGGGGGGGGGGAGCTGTTTTCAGATTTAAACATTGTGCTTTGTTTTCTGGTCTTTTTTTCTTTTTTTTTAAAGGCTATGAGAAAACAATACCGCCTGCTGGGGAAATCGTGTACAGGGAAGGGGAGGGAAAGGGAAGGTGAGAAAATACAAACGAGAGAGGAAACAGTAGGGGGGAGGGTGGGAGGACAAAAAAGACACCAGCTTTATAGAGTAGCAGGGCATAGTCATGAGTGCCTTCAGTTGCTTGGAGAACAAAGGAGGGGGGTCATAAGGAGCACGAGAATGGGGGGGGGGTAAAAAAAATCTAATGCAATGGAGGAGGAGAAATCTCCTTTTTTTTGTTCTTTTTTTTTTTTTAAAGAACGGAGCGACGGCATATGGTAAAATTTACTTGAACAAAAGAAAAAGAAAGAAGAAGAAAAGAAAAACACTGCGAACCTTCGGATGGAAAAAAAAAAACAGTAATTTTCCGCTTCTTTTCTTTTTCTTGTTCCTTCTCGCAAGAAGTAGGACTGTGGGTGCGGTAGGAAGAGAGGAAGAGGAAGAGGTACGATGCACGTAAGCCACGCCTGAAGGACGCAGAAAGGGACAAGAAGTACAAACAAGTAAAGAAAGCAGGAGTAGGCACTACATGCTCAGCTCCTTCTTGTGGGCAGTGCTCACATGGCGGGGCGCTCCCACTGCTTCCTGCCGTCAACATGCTTGTAGAAGATATCACCCCTCGAGGACTCAACCTGTGTGTTGTGTGTGTGTTTCGTGTATTGCAGCATACCACTCTCCACCCCGCAGGTAGAGGGTCGTCCTTCATGGGAGGCTCGGGTCCGTACTTCTTCTGCAGCGCATCGAAGAGTGCTTCCTCGTGTCCCTTGTATTGAATAAGGGTGGACACTACAGACGGGAGCTTCTCGGGGTTGTAACGTTGGTAGAAGTTGAGGAGCCTCTGCCTGTAGACAGGGTCCACGTTGCCACGTGCGCGCATGGGCGACGACATGGCCGATGAGCGGCCGGGGGATGCGTGCTGCATGCCGTGCTGGCCTGCTGAGGGTGACATGTTACGCCAAGGCGAGCCTGCGGCGGAGGTCGACTGCTGCTGCGCGATCTTGGACAAGGGCCAGATCATCTTAGCCAGTTGGTGCTCCACGTTGGTGGGGTCGAAGTCCTCTTCCGCCTGGCCGACAGACGAAGCCGTCCTCTCCTGCTGCTGCTGCTGCTGCTGATGAGGATGCTGCATGTGCGACGCGTGTGACTGGATGCCCCCGTACACACCCGAGTCACCCTTGGGCGAAGGCATTGAGCTACGCTGTGGGGACCCGTACATCTGCTGCGGCTGCGACTGCTGCTGGTACTGGGTCTCCTCGTACTGGGACTGAGCAGCAGGAGCACCCCACTGCTGAGTCTGCTGCTGAGTCTGGGAAACAGAGGCCGTGAAGGGGTCAGTGGGCTGCAGGTGGGACATGCTCACCCTAGACATGGTAGTGGCAGGCGGATGGGGCTGAACGTTGCTCTCGCCGCTGAGGCTCTCGATGTCAGCACCAATGGGGTTCACCTGCATGCCGGGCTCGTGCATCGAGTGCCTGGAAGACACAGGCTGCTGAAGGGTGCCTCTCTTATCCAGGGCAGACGTGTTAGATGCCAGGTAGTCGGCAGCAGCGGGTGCGGGAGCACCTGCCCATTCATCCTGAGCTCCAGCAAGCTGCGACTGCTCCATCTGCATCTGGGCAGCGAGGAGCTGCTCCTGCGGTGCTGAGGTGCGAGGGTCGTAGGCAGGCTCGGCGGCCATGGCATAGGGGTCCATGCCCAGCTCAGGCTGCATGGGGGGTGGCATGATGGTTGTCTCGTACTGGTCGGGGAACATGCCCTCCTGGCCCTCAATCATCGGGAACACAGGCTGCTCGGCCTTCTTCTTGACCTTCATCTTGTCAAGGAACCTGTGAATCTGGTCAAGCAGACCCTTTGACTTGCCCTTAGAGGCGCCCTTGGCCAGGGACGGGTACAGCTCGCCTTTCCTGTGCTTCTTTCTAATGGGGTTCTTGTGCTCAAGTTTCCAGCATGCATCGCAAAGCTTCAGCTTGCACTCAGCACACAGGTGGAAGGCGGGCCTGCCCTCGATGTCGTGGCACACGTCACACATGTAAAGAAGAAGCTGCTGACGATGGTCTCTTCTCTTCTTGTTCTTGTGCTCGTTGAACCAGCAGTCCTCGCAGAGCTTCTCGGGGTTCCTGGGGTCGCACTCTTCGCAGCTGTACAAAGCAGCCCTGCCCTCAGACTTAGCGCAGACAGAGCAGGCCCTATCAGTGTTCTTCTTAAGCCACGTCACGGTGTCCTTTGCCCTGAACTTGTCGACGCAGACCTCGACGCCCTGCGCGTTGGTGGTGACATCAGCCCACGCACCATCCTCACCGTCGGGGTACAGGAACTGCTTCTTATGTCTCCTCCTCTTGGGGTTCTTGTGCTCGTCGTGCCAGCACTGCTTGCAGAGCATAATTTTGCAAGGGGTACAGAACCAAAGCGCGGGAAGCGCCTTCTCCTTCTTGTTGTGTCCCCTGGTGCACAGGTCACACTCAAAGTACAGAAGCAGTTTTGCATGATGCTGTCTCTTCTTGTTCTTGTGCTCCACATCCCAGCAGTTCTCACAGAGCTTTTCATCACATTCAGTACAGATGTAGATCGCCATCTTCGGCTCGTCGCCAGTGTCTGTATTGTATATTTAAACCCCTCAATAACATACAGTTCGAATCGCACACGGTGCACGCGCGGTCAGACGAGAACTGCCCCTCAAGAGGGTTGATCTCGGGGATCTCTTCCTCGGGGGAAGGCTCGGGCTCTGGCTCTGGCTCGGGTTCGGGCTCGGGCTCAGGCTCGGGCTCTTCTTCCACGGGCTCTTCTTCCACCTTCATGCCAGGAGCAGGTTTGGGAGGCGGAGGCAGCTTACCGCTGGAGTTGTAGGTGTTCTGCGCATCAGCACGCCTCTTCCTGAGGCCGTTCATCTCCTCCTTGAAGAGGGCCTGGATCTTCTTAATCTTCTCCATCCTCGCTTTGTGCCTCTTTGCAAGATCCTTGATCTTCTTCTTAGCAATGTTCTGCGCGTTCAGCCTGTGCACTTTCTGTGCCTCATCACGGGCAGCCTCAAGAGCCTGGTTGGACTCAGTTTTCAAGAACATCTTCGTGCTACCGCACTGAGCCTTCTTCTGCTCGATGCCAACTTTGTCGCATAGCTGTGTGTTGCCTGTACGATGTCCGACTGCAGCATACCTTCCTGGCCCACTCCTTCAGGGCAGGGATATCGTCGAGGTCGGGGCAGGCACCCATGATGATCTTGAAACGCTGGGTGAAGTTCTTGAAGGTAGGCCTCACGGGGAAACCGGCCTGTGAATGGTGTGGTGTGTTACGCATTGTGGCATACCTTCCTGATCTTCACGGTACCCAGTACACCTGAAGACTCGAGCTGTTGCATGCAGGTGATACCATTGACCATGAGTGGCTTCTTTGCAGGGTGGGGCTTCACGCACCTAATCCAGTGAGGGTTCGTGCTGTTGATGAGGTCCATCATGTCAACCAGCTGCTGCTTGAAGAAACCACCGACGGTGATGGGACGACCGCCCTCGATTGGCTCGGGGAGGAGACCAGCGATGAGTTCATGTCCGGAAGCTCGCATAAGATTCTTCATGGCAGGCTTCAAGTTGTCCCTGTTCTTGTCCAGCCAGCCCTCCACGGTGTAGTTGACGGAGGCGGCGTAGTGGTTGACGATGAAGGAGTTTGTGGCAAGTTTCTTGACGTCAAAGAAGGGGTGGTTGCCCTTGAAGTTCGTCATCACAGTGTTCAAGAAGTTTTCGTCTGTACCAGAACCCATGGCGCACTCGTCGTCTAACAGACCGAAGATACCTGTCTTGTCAGTCATGAGGTTCAAGCACGGCTTGTTGTCGGGGCACTTCACCTCAGTCACGTCGACACCCTCAGCCCTACACTCGTCCATGTCCTTCGTGAAGATGTAGTTGTTGTAGTGGTTCTGCAGGGTTTCGTTCGCCAAGTTGATGCACAGCTGCTCGAAGGAATTGTACTCGAAGTCCTCGAAACCGAAAATGTCAAGAAGACCGATGAAGTTCTGCCCCGTGCCGCTGTCGGTGGTGGCGTTGATGGCATCCACCTCCCAACCAAAGAGCGCGTCGTAGTTCGCCTTGATGAGGGAGTCCCTCACGTCAAAGGCCTTCGTTTTGTTCAGCTTCTTGGTCACAGGCCCGTCTCTGGTCTGCATAGTTGTCGTGATAAGCTCCGCGGATAAGACACCAGATTCCACCTTCCACTGGTCAGCGGTCTTCGGGATCAAACCACCGCCGTCGTTCAGTTCGCAAGTGTCCTTGTCAATCTCTTTGAAGTCCAAGTTTACAAGGTGCAAGCATCCAGCCACCAGTCTCCACACCCCATCAATTTGTTCATCATTGAAGCCGCAGTCCTTCATGGCAGTCAGACAGATGTCATAGTCTTCACCGTCGTTCACCTGTTGCGTTGTTGTGGTTTCTGTTTTTTTTTTCAACATACCCCCGGGATGTCAATGCACTTACCAGCATTGCACGATTTGTACGAGTTGGCAGCCGAGAGACCGTACTTGTTGGCGTCCTTACCCTTCGTCACGAGGTAGAAGGCGTGGTACACACGCTCCTTCTCGGAGGCAGTCACGATACGGGATTTCTCCAGCAGGTACTTCGTGGTGAAGGCACCGACAAGGAAACCCGCACCGTCGAACTGAACCTTCATGAACTTCCCGAAACGGGACGAGTTGTCGTTCCTGACGGTCTTGGCGTTACCAAAACCCTCGAGGATAGGCGACGCCTGGTTGATGTTGAAAGCGATCTTGCGCGCGGCGTCCTTCTCCGTTTCGGAGCCCGCCTGGCACGACTTGGCACCAAGGTACTTCATAACGATCTTGGCGGCCTCAGTTTTCCCGGCACCGGACTCACCGGAGATCAGAATGCACTGGTCGGCCATATCACGTTTTAGCTCGTTGTACGTGTTGTGTGCCTGGGACCACGAGTGGGGCACGTTGCTCCTGATAACCTCACCTTCGGCGAGGTAGTCAGGCATCTTGGCATCCATGTACTTGGGGATCTTGAAGTTCCAAGGGTTCAGGGCGACCACGATGGCACCGATGTTGGTGTAGACCGTGTCCTTCATGTACCTGATGAAGAGACACCTCTGGATGGTCGAGTCGTGCAGCACAGTCAGCTGCAGGAGATCGTCGACATCTTCGTCGAGCACATCGTCACGCACGGGCCAGATCTTGTCCTCTTGGATCTTCTGGCTCGACAGGGCATCAACCTTAGTGCACGAGTAGTCGTGACCCTTCACGTTGAAATGCTTCCCATCGTCAGCCTCCACGATACCCACAGCCCATGCGTGCTGGGGTTCCCAGTAGAAGACCTTCGAACCGGGCTTGCAAAGAGCCCTGTTCAGCTTCTCCTCATCTTTCATAATCCCGCCCATCTTGGCTGTCTGCTCTCAGAGAGTATCTAAGTCGATGTTGTTATCTAGTTGGAACCTGTGTGAGATACATATTGCAACAAGCAAGGAGCTTTTTTGAGGACAAAAGCAATCACTCGGGGAGGGGGGGGCGTTTTTTTTTTTTTTTTTTTTTTACTTCCCTCCTTTTTTTTCTGTCTTTCATCTCAGCATGGCGGTTAGTATGGCCATTCAGAGAGTTGCCGGTGAAAGAAGAGAGAAAAAACAAAAAGGTGCGTGTTTTTTTTTTTTTTTTTTTTTGTTTTTTTTTTCTTCTCTTTTTCTAAAGTCAGGTTTTTGCGTTCTCACATTTGCATTGAGGAACTAAAGGTACTGGCAGGGGTGCAAAGATAAAACCCCAAATTCTCACAAATAGCGTAAGGAAAAAGGGGGAATAGAGGGACGGGTAGAGAGGCCTTTTCCCCTATTTTTTTTTCTTTCATGCTCAACATAGTGCGAAAAAGGAAGATGAATGCAGAAGAATAACGCCTCATACCTCTACGGTATTCACGGCTAAAGCCCAAGGGTCCTAAGGTTCAAAAAATATGAAATAAAAAAAAGAGAGGGGGAAAGCCAGTCCATCCACCACTACTTCAGTACATAAATACGCTAGGCATTCTTACAAGAGGGCCCTCGAACACATTAGAGATATGAAGAGGTACTATGCTTTCTTTTTTCTTCACTTTCATCCATTTTTTTTTTTTTTTGTCAATCCCTTCATGGGGTGACGAGATCTGACCTGTAAATGGGTTCTTTCGCGCCTTTGCGGAGTTTAGTTGAAAACACGAAAGCCGTCCTTCTCTTGGTTAGCTTTCGTTATCTTGGGGGAGGGGAGGGTAGGGCGGGGAAGAATGGGGAAAATAAAGTAAGGGTACCGCCCCCTTTCCAGAATCGGAGTAGTTGGAGAAGGTGAGAAGAAAGACGGAGAAAGTTACTACATTTCTCATCATCCTTATCCCTTCCTTCTATTATTATTCTTCCTTTGCTTCTCTTCTTTTATCTTGATTCTAACCTTTCCGAAAGAAAGGGTGCACACGTTACCTAATCACAAGGGAAAGCACGAGGAGAAAACACGAGGGGTGATAAAGAAAATGAGGATAGGTTGGAAAAAAAGGGGGAAGGACACCCACCCATCTTTAAATACTGTAAACCGAAAAATGAAAACGGCCAGAAGTAGAATCTGTTCGCAGGCCTTCCACGGCGAGCATGAGCAGGTCCCCGTGTTGTACTTGTGTATCCCATCCTCACACAACTTCGCCGTCACCCAGCGTTAACTTCTCCATCTTCTTGGTAGTTCACACAATGGTCCGCCTAAAGGCCTAATCTACGTTTAAACATTTTACGTTTTTACAATGCCTCAAAATCAAATCAAGTCAAATCAAAAGGATGGGATAGGAGGGGGGCAACAGAAAGAAAAAAAGAGGGGCGTGAGCATAAGAGGACGGACTATGTACAATGATACAGAAATGTGCCGTTTTTTATGCAAACCAGCGTAAGGTTCGCGATCTATAAGAGAACGCAGGATGGGAAGAAAAGCAATGCGGCATGCAGTACAGCCGTTTTTCACGAGTGGCTGGAATCTTCCGTTAGTTCCATAGTAGGGTGGTCATGGAAGTCGTCCCTCCCAACGAGGTTGGGTCTGTGCAGGGTCTTCATGTTCCCCCCGAAAGGCTTCTCCAGCAGATCAGGGTCGAAACCTTGATCAACGAAGTATTGCCTCATCTTCTCACCCGGTGACTTATTGCACCAGTGCACTTTAGCTACTGTCACCTTGTCCATGAAGGCCGACACAATACGCCAGAAGAAGCTGAAGATCTAGTGTTTAGTTGTGCAGAAGTTAGCCTTTCCTCATTTCATACCGCAGGGTAGTTCACCAGGTAGGCCTTGTACAGCCTTTCGGGGTAGTGGTTTTGTAACATGTCACCCCATTTGCTAGCGATGCCTGTGTCGGCCCCCGGTGCTGTCATACTGAACCTGTGGTGTGGGATGACATGCGGCTCCATCCCTTCCCTTTTGCATACCCTTGCAGATCGATGATGTAGATGAGCTTCTCCACCCCAGGGTATTTCTCCTCGTTCTTCTTCATAATGCGGAGGGACTCTTCAAGATTGAACTTGATATACATCAACTTCTCCTCCGAGCTGAAGCCCGGCGGGTCCCTCTCGAAACGCATGTAGCACACAGGGTGGCCGTGTGAGTCCACCCCATGCACGTAGTTGGACAGGTGTTTTGCCTGGTCATAGATCGCAGTGTGCGGTATCATGTGAGGCTTGTGCTCCACTCTCCAGTTCAGCGTTCCCACTATCATGTCTTTGGCCTTCTTCGGTTTAAACTTCCTCGCTCTCAGGTACCTCAGCAGACACGGCTCGTCAAGCCATTGTTTCTGCCCTTCACTCAAGTGGCTCCATCCGTCCACGATCTTCTTCAGTTCAACATACGCTTCCTTTTGTTCCTTACTCAGCTCCGAGAGCTTCGGCTGATCAACCATCTTGCCTGTAGCATTTATGACGCATATTTATGAAGCAGGTTGAAGTCTAAATATCTAAGAATTATAAAACAAGATCTAAAATGAGTCTAGGGTCATTTCCCTTCATCACAAATAGCAGTCTCTGTAGCAAGCCTTGTGGGGAGTGCAGACATGATGTTTACGAACTCCTGAAAATCGACGGTGTCCGTGCTGTCAGGGAAGGTGAGGGGGATCTCTGAGAGGCCAAAAGTGCGTTCCATTGCTTGGTAAGCAGCGCTCACCTGCAGCTTTGTCAGTACACCTGTCCCCTTCACATCGTACTCTCTGTACATGTCCAGCAGGTCTTTCTCCAAATCGGGGTCTACGGCAGTGTCTTCTTCTACATCCTCTTCGTCTTCTTCTACTTCCTCTTCCATTTCTTCTTCTTCTTCTTCTTCTTCTTCTTCTTCTTGCTCCTCTGCTTTGCCCATCGGTGACATAGGGCTTCCTTCTCTGTAGTCTATCTGAGGGTTCCATCTCACTTTCATTGCTGTCTTTGGCGGCTGCGTTGGCGGAGGTGGAGGTGGTATGGTCTCCAACACCTCCAACCTTTCCTTCAGCACCATGTTTGCCTTCTCCGTCCTGTCCAGGTCCTTCTTTAGCTTTGACACCTCAGAAGCTGTCCTCTTCCTGAGCTCTTCGCGGTCTGCTACTGCCTGCGCTGCCGTCGCTTCAAGCTTTTTGATTTGTGCTTGCATCTTTGACTTCTCTATCTTGAATGTCTTCTGGTCCCTGTCTACTGTGAGAGCTAGCTCTCGTGATTGTTTCGAGAGTGCTTCAGAGTGGTTCTTTTCGGCTTCGAGCTCTGCTCTCAGGTTTGCGATCTCTGCCTCCAAGCACTCCAACACACTGTTGCTCTGCGGGGATGCCATCGACATAGCGCTGCTGCTCTGCCCTCCTGTGGAGTATCTGGCTTGCTTCACAGGAGAGGGTGTCACTGCAAGTTTCATAGGAGAAGGTGCGACAGGGTACTGATTGTTGAAGGTCTGCTTATCCCCAGCTAGCTCATTCCTTATTTTTCCAATCTCGGCTTTTGTTGGTGTGAACCTAGGACTCTCAGCTCTCCTCTGCCCACTTGGTGTGGTTGTCCTTGGCCTCTGCACGTTGGACACGTAGCCCATCGATTTCGAACGGTAGATGTTGCTGTTCAGCGGAACGGACTTCAGCCTCGTTGTCTTCGCTGTAATGCTGTTGGTGCTCATGCTGCCTGCGCTGGTAGTACTGGTGCTGGTACTGGCACTGGCACTGCTAGCACTAGCATTTCCGCCCGTTGTGAGGCCCTTCGAAGGTGCCGACCGTGACCTTGAAAAAGTGTTTGCTGTGAGTAATGAACTGTGGTTTCCTATGCTCTGTCTCTTGCCACCCATCGCCCTGATGGCCGCCATGTCTGCGCGAAGCAAGCTTACACTAGGCGGTGGAAACTTCGAGTGCATAATACCACCTGTTATAAGTAAATATTGTGGGGGAGAATGGGAGTTGCTAAATAGCTTAGGAGTCCGAGATACTGAGGACTCTTTTTTTTTTTGCTTTTCCTTTCGTTCCTTTCTCATTTTCATGTCGACTGCAAAAACAATACAACATGATTGATCCTAATTACTGTAAAACGAAAAAATCCGGAAAAGGAGAAAAAATTTCCGAGTTTTTTTTATTCCGGGAGTTCGTCACTCCGGCATTTTTCGCTTCCGGCATTTTTCTCCACCGACATTTCTTCAGCTGAGGGGTTTATGGGGAGACTATCTTCCTACGGTTAGTTGTCTTGATGCGACCCTGGATGAAGTACTATACAGAAGAAGTGCTCAAAAAAATGAATGGCGGCAAAAAAAACGATGTACGTATACGTCAAACCGGGAGGCACAAAAGCTAAGTGGACATTCGTGTCCTCGAACAGCTTCAAGAAGGAGTTCGTTGTATGGCAGTTAAAGTCATCAACGATCAGCAGGATGGGTTCATCAAGCTCAAGACCCCGGGCATCAATTATGTTGTCACAGAAAGGGGAATACCGTACCCAGATTTCGGGAGTATCCATGTTTGCCCAGGGGGAAGCCGTAAGGCTCCAGTCTGCAGGGGGTGTGCCACCCTTGGGACAGCACGTGAGTACTGTTGTCCAGATGGGGGAGCTCAGTCTTTCCTTGGTATATCAGCTGCGGAGGCAGCTTTGTCCCAGAAAGGGAGGTGGGCGGGCAACCGGGGGTGTCGACAGTGCCACTTGCTCAAGGTAACTTGCTTCGAGTTGGAGGACATTGAAGAACGAGGAAGAGTATGAGTGGTTTGAAAAGAAAGTTAAGGAATCCTGTGGTGGTAAGTGAAGGGCATCAGAAAAAAATGAAATGTGGTCACCCCTTCCACAAGCTGAAAATGCCGGCTGGAGAAAGATTTCCGGGATTTTTTTTTTCCGGGAGTTTTTTCACTCCGGCATTTTTCTCTCCGGAATTTTTTGTTTTACAGTATTTCTTTTTTTTCTTTGGGAGGTTCCGTCCACCGAACTGTTTGCAGGTATACGTTTCGGGAGCACTCTTCAGGTGGCAAGCAGCAGCCGCGAGGGGCGCTGCCACAGACAAGTGTGCCGATCGGTGAATTAATTATGTAGTTTTTTCTCAGAGCTATTCTCGGGGAAAAAGTCGGAGGCGAGGAAAAAAAAGAACTATCAGGTTTCGTTGTCAGGAGCACTTTGGTATGCAGAGTCGATGGTGTTGGGTAGTCTGTAGGTGAAGAACAACGCGACGAGGCCGTAGGCAGCCTGGAAGTACCACGCGAGGCAGAAGTTAAAAGGGTAGGCCTTTGGTGAGGACACAGACCAGGCGAAGATGGTGCCCGACAGGATAGGGCCCATGCTCTTAGCAATCGAAGCAAGAGACATTGAGAGGCCTTGTGCCAGGGCACGTGTCTCTGGTGGATTAGCGTTATTAATGAACATGAACTGAGTGGTGAAGACAAAGTTGGTGCCTAACTGGAAGAAAGGGAATATTACGCAGCATGCAACCATCGTGTTGGTCTCTCCCTCCACAAAACGCAACAGTGGCATTGTGGCTAGAGCTGGTATTACCACCCACAGTCCAAGAATGGACAGCTTCTTTGGGCCCCAGTACACAATCAGTGGTGCCATAGCGCAAGTAGCTCCGAGCAACACCATCAGCCCCGACACACTTTGTACCAACCCCAGCTTTGCAGGTGTCAACCCTAGCCCTCCTAACCCCCGATCAGTCCCACCCCAGAGGTTAAACAACTCCTGTGATCCCAGAGCCTGCATAGACCACAAGCAATACACCACAATAGGGTGCATAACAGACTTATTTTTTATTAATTTTAGTGGTGACTGCATTTTCTTAGTGCCCTCACGCTTAACGAGTGTCTCTGGAAGGTAGACAGTGGTCAGGACAAGACTGATTATGCACATCCCTGAGATGAAGAGCATGGGTGGCAAGTAGGGGTAGGCCGGGTAGAGGTCAGTGAGGAGCCCCCCGACACCGGGACCCAAGATGGTGCCTGTGCTCCATGAGATAGAAACTACAGACATTGCACGTGCCTGGTGTGTTGGATGGCTGGAGGCGATCTCGTTGGCTACCACCTTGCCCACACCGATGAGCGAGTTGAGCGAGCCCGACACAAACCTCAGGCACACTGCCATGGCCACGGAGTTTGAGAGCCCGAACAAAGGCGACAGTAAAGCGAGACTCGCCAATGAGATGAGAATAGGGGGCTTCCTTCCGAATTTGTCAGCAAACATGCCCCAGAACACGGAGGTGCATGCTCTGCCAAGCATGAAAGCTGATGCCACGAGCCCCACGTAATTACCTGCATCCTGCTCGCTCACACCCATGTCGCGCACCATGAACTTCAGAAAAGGAAACAGTGATGAAATGCTCAGTGAATTGCTCACCAACGCAACACCCAGCGCGAACAACTCCACCGCAGGCAATTTCTCGTCTTTGTTCTTATCTTCCTCTTCCTCTACCAGCATTAAGGTGTCTTCGTACCTTATCTCCTCTACCACCTCAACATCTTCACTGGCGCTCATGGTCAGGTACCTGTAGTATATTCAATATGTTGTAAACGCGAGAGCAAGACGAGGAAAGGGAGAAAATTGAAAGCTAACTTACTACCGGTTCGAAACAAACAGCTGTTGGCCACCAGTTCCTGAAGGCCTTGTACCGGTTGTTCACAACATAACACACTTGGCGCATGCTGCGCAGTTGGGGGAACGAGCCACCCAGAGACACATAAAATGGGATGTCACATGCAAACTCCACACGAGAGCCGCAGGCGCATAAAAAGGGGGGTGGGAATGACAGTGATGGGTTGAGAGTGAGTCATCACTTGATTAACAAGATGGATTGGGGGACTAGAAAGGCTGACGGCTCAGGAACCTGTCGAAGAACGCATACGCAGGGCCAGGCTGGAATGTAGGGACCATGTGGCCGGCAAGGCGGATTGTGACGAAAGAGAAGTCCATTGCAGGGGCTCCCGTGACGTTGTAGGTGGTGGCGTAGCCGGCAGGCACGGGAGATGATGTGGTCTCAAACCACGGGTGCCATGACTTAAGCTCCTTGATGGCACCAGTTTTTGCGAGATCAGTTGTCCACTCCTCGTTCCCGATGTAGGGCACACACGAGTCAGCGTCACCGTTGTAGATCAGAATTCTCATTTTCTGTACAAGATGCGGGTACAGAGTCACTGATGCAGGCCCAGAGGACTGGTAGCTGAACTCACTCTGCAGGGGCCTGTCAAGGTGGAGTGCCTCCTGCACGTCCTTTCTCTCGAAATATTTTTTAGTGTCGGCAATGCCACCACACGCCCAGTTGTAGCCGCCGCCCATAGCTTGCGCCTCTTGAATGGCCTTTGGGTTCATCATATTCTCCCTGAGATACCTGCGGAGCCATCCAAGGGTCTTGCCAGACGCCTTGCTCCACTGCGCGGCGCCAGGGCAGTTGTCATAGATGTCGTACACGTTATGGGGACCGACCTCTTCGTCCATCTGGAGCAGGGCACCTGGACACTCAGGGCCGGCGATGCCACCGTTGTATCCGCATGCTTTGTAGACGTGTTCTTTGAGTTCTTTGGACATGAGGCCTTTCCCAAAGAACAGGTCGACATCGTTGCGCTCGGCATGAGGTCCGTTGCACACGACAGAGTTCTCGGTGCCACCCCAGCATCCGTTGCCGACGGCAATGCCCTTAAGGTTGAAGGCGGTGGGCATGTTAGTGGTGATGTAGTATGCTATATTGGGAATGTACTGCCCTGCGTAGGACTCACCAGTGAGATACAGTTCATTGTTCTTGAATTCGGGGAATGCGGTGAAGAAGGCAGTCAGAGTGTGTGCGTAGGCTTCGGCCTGCGACCTGTCGTTCCACTGGCAGGTCCTCTGGATCTCGCCTCTCCTGGAGCAGGTGGAGAAACCAATAGGGTCGTTAGACCCGGCGGGGGACTCGAGGTACAGCATGTTAGCCCTCTTGTTCCATGCATGGGGGTTCACAAAGGGACCGGAGTCTGCCACCTGGAAGTAACCCATCTCAGTCCACCCGCCGATCATAGAGCTGCCACCAGGGCCACCTTGGTGCCATGTAACCACTGGGTCCTGAGTTGACCTCTGAGAGCAGTCAAGTTGATAGTGGATCCTGAGCTCGTCATAATCAGTGAGGTTGAAGGGGCCCTTTACCGTGAGGAACCCAGAGTACACCTTGAAGGGAGTGGGTTGGAAGTCAGGTACTTGGTGTACCAAGTCCACAGGGACATCTGCCCTTGCCAAAGCAAGGCACATCATGAGACAGACAGTAACTCTCATTTTACCCTGTAGCTAGCTGATGCTACGTTCAAATCGAAAAAGCAAAAAGAATATAAGAAAAAAGGAGAATAATGTGGGTGAATATTTATTGTTATTAATTAAAATGCTAGGTAGAAAATGTAGGTAGAAGTGAGGAAAGTGGGTAAATATAGGGTCAGTGTTGGGGACATCTGGTCCTGGTCCCCAGCACTGACCCTATATTTCGGAAACGTTATCGGGGTGGGGAAATGTTTGTTTGTTTTTTTTTGGGAGGGTTGCTTCACACTGCTGCATCTTTTTTTTTTTTTTTTCTTTTTTTTTTTTCTTTTTTTTTTTTTTTTTTTTTTCCTGCGGCTTTTTTTTTTCACACTGCTGTGCCTGATTGGTCGACTGCTGTGGTGGGGAGGGGGGTTCTCTGTTTCCGCAAGAAACAGGATGGTACACTCTCTATTTGGGGATCAGGGATGGGATCTCGGGATTCTGATTAAATCACAAGTGTCAGCCGCCTTCTGATCGGCATGCTACTTCAGCAGGTTAGATGGTTGTTGTGGAGCTGCGGAGGGGGCAGGTCCCCGGTGTCATCGAGGTATTGGATTGCTTTCCGTTGGTTTTTCCACAAAGATGTTTCTCAGCGCCAGGGTGTTTTTTTTTCAAAATGTTCCTCCTTTTTTTCTCCCCCTTCTTTTTTTTTTTTCTTCTTCTCAACACCGACTTTTCTTTTTTTCTTTTTTAAAGATTTCCCAGCAACGGAAGAAAGATTGGTCAACGCATTCAAGTTGATGGTTTCTAGTTGTTTACACCCAAACAAGAAGCTATGACCAATGGAAGAAAGATTGGTCATCGCATTCAAGTCAATGGTTTCTAGTTTTTCACACCCCTCCAAGAAGCTATCACCAATGGAAGAAAGATTGGTCATCGCATTCAAGTTGATGGTTTTTAGTTTTTCGCACTTATACAAGAAGCGATTACCAATGGAAGAAAGATTAGTCATCGCATTCAAGTCGATGGTTTCTAGCTTTTTACACCCAAACAAGAAGTTATCGCCAATGGAAGAAAGATTGGTCATCGCATTCAAGTCGATGGTTTCTAGTTTTTTACACCCAAACAAGAAGTTATCGCCAATGGAAGAAAGATTGGTCAACGCATTCAAGTCGATGGTTTCCAGTTTTTTACACCCCTCCAAGAAGCTATGACCAATGGAAGAAAGATTGGTCATCGCATTCAAGTTGATGGTTTCCAGCTTTTCACACCCCTCCAAGTGAGCCCATCGAGGGAGGCGGAGTTGCAACACTGGTCAAGGACACACTGATCGCAAAACAAGGTGTCACCTACAAAGGAAAAGTGACAGAGCGGATCGATGTAGTAGTGAAACAAGGCAATGGAGCAGACTTGACAATCTCAAATGTGTACAGACCATCGTTCACAAAGTCAAAAGAGGATGACAGGCAACATGATTTTGAGGCAACAGAGCTGCCATGTGGAGCAAACACATATGTGGTGGGAGACTTCAACCTTCACCACGAAGCCTGGGACCTGCAAGCACAGCCAGACCACGGTGGCACACTCTTATACCAGTGGGTGGCGGAGGTAGGAATGCGGATTCAGAACGACCCCAAGCAGCCAACGCGAATCCAAGCAAAGCAGAGGTCAAGTCCGGACATAGCAATTGCCCCACAAGGAGTAGCAGCAAGCTGGAAACTACTCGAAAACTGTGGCTCAGACCACACACCCATCCTGATTGAAGTACCTTATGGACAGGAGGCACTCTACAGAATGACAGCCGCGATCCTGGAGGCAGCCAAGATGACGATCCCACAGAAGTGGCAAGCCGTGAAGCAGAAGTGGAGCAAGTGTTGGTGGTCGGAGGAGATCCGGGAGGCGATCAGAGAGTGGAACGAGACGATCAGACAACAGCAAGGAAGAAGGAAGAGGTGACAGACAAAGAGGTCAAGAAGGCGAAGGAGCAAAGGGACTCTTAGGGAGAAGGTGCAAAAACTAGTGGATGAGTGGAAGGAAGCACTGTGGAAGAAGGAGGTGGAAGGGATGACACAGGAGGGGCTGGGACGAATTTACAGCCGCATCAAGGTGATGGATGGGAGGGTCGAAGGAAAGAACAGGAGCTGCAAGCTGATTGAAGGCAACAAAGCGATCTTCGCAGCAACGGAGCAAGCCAACGTACTCGGGAAACATTATGCAGATGTGTGTAAGACCTGTAACGGGCGGTCTGAGAAAGCAACAACAGACGCGACGCCAGAGGCAACAAGTGCATCGGAAATGAAATTTAACAAGCACGAGTTGGCACATGCAACAAGGCGACTTCTATGAAAAAGAAGAAGGAGTTCCACAAGGGACGGTCCTCTCCCCACTGCTTTTTATCTGCTATGTGGATGACATAGCAACAAGATTGCACAAAGCGGGTGTGGACACTGGACTGATTACATCACTGTTTGCAGATGACATGGCTGTGGTGGTAAGTGGAATCAGTATGGAAGAAGTGGAGGCACAAGCACAAGAAGTGCTGGACATGGTGTGCAGGTGGTCAGAAAAGTGGGGCCTAAATCTATCAAAGATGAAGACATGCATGATGGCATCAGGGCCAAATAAAAAGACAGAATGCAGACCAGTTGTGTACCACAAGGATGCAGCAGGGCAGCAAACACTGGTAATGTACCAAGAAGAGCCAGTGTTCTTTGGGGTGAAATTCGATGAGAAGATGAACTTCAGGGCACACTTTGTATTCATGATTGAACGCTTCTGATGATGCACAGCAGTCATGAAGGCACTTGCAGGCACCAAGTGGGGGTGCAAGGCATTGACCCTCCACTGTCTACCTCACCTATGTCTTACCTGTGGTGAGATACGCCCTTGGAGTGTATGGACCCACCCTGACAGCCAGAGACATCACAATGCTGGAAGTAGCACACAACACAGCAGCATGCATCATAACAGGCTGCCTTCTTACAACCAGTGATGGGTGAATCTGGTCCAGTCCAGTCAGTCTGGTGTACCCAATTTACCAGACTGACTGGATTGGCCAGACTGACCAGACTGACTGGAAAAAATTTTCTGCAATTTTTGACACACCTGCAAACACTTTTTTTTCAAATATTTTTGGACAATGATTTTTTTTTCCTTTTTTTTTTTTCCTCTTTACATCATCAAGGTTGAAAGTGGTGACTATATCACCACAACACTGACAGCACAATATTCCATGTTGTGTCCTTAATGTGTGCAGTGTGCAGCTCAACACCAGAGCATCTGCAATATGTTCCTCCACTCAGGCGCTACCAGTGATGACCAACGTGGAGGTCAACAGTGAACAACACATCTGATGTACTTCTTATATTTCCATATTTCTGTAATCCCCACCACCAAATAACATGAAAGAGGTAAGGAGACCAGTGACAGGGGGTGCACCTTGGCCGCTTCTGCATTCCGCGTCGTGTCCTTAATGCATGTGGTGTGCAGCTCAACCCCAGCTGGTGCCCTAAGTAGTTTACTCACCCTGAGCATCTGCAATTTGTTCTTCCACTCAGGGTGCTACAGGTGATGACCAGCCAAGTGGATGGAGGAAAATGCCTGTTCATCATGTTGGTGGTGCCTGCACAAGAACTGTTAACTTGATACAGGGGGGCACTGCAGCCAAGTTGTAGCTTCTTCTGTGTTCTGCATTGTGTCCTTAATGTGTGCAGTGTGCAGCTTAACCCCAGCCAGAGCAACACAACCCAGGGTAACCAACATTCTGTGCTCATGCAGTTTGCTGCCAATTCATCACCCTGAGCATCTGCATTATGTTCTCCCACTTGGGCACTACTGGTGATGACTGACTTGGAGGTCAACAGCAAACAACACATCTGATGTACTTCTTATATTTCCATGTTATCTCCACCACCTGAATGATATATTTATGAGTTAAAAGAAGCCGGTGTTGGTGGTGCCCTGCACAAGAACTGTCTACTTGATTACAGGGGGCACACTGCAACCGAGTTGTAGCTTCTTCTGCATTCTGTGTCATGTCTTTAATGTGTGTGGTGTACAGCTCAACCCCAGCCAGAGTGTCCCAGGTAACCAAGATTCAGCACTTGTGCTGCCTGTTTGTCACCCTGAGTATCTGCATTATGTTCTTCCACTCAGGAGCTACCAGTGATGACCAATGAGGAGGTCAACAGTGAACAACACATCTGATGTTTTTTCATGCTATCCCCACCACCTTTGGAATAATATACAAGAGTTAAAGGAGGCTGGTGTTGGCAGTGCCCTGCACAAGAACTGTCTACTTGATTACAGGGGGTGCACCATAGTCAGCACCACAGCCGGGTTGTAGCTTCAGCATCTTCTGCATTCTGCATCGTGTCCTTAATCACCATGGCTGAGTTGTAGCTTCTTCTGTGTTCTGTGTTGTGTCCTTAATGTGTGTGGTGTTCAGCTCAACCCTCTAGCCCTGCTGTTGGGCACACCAATGCACGGTCTCACACTGGACTTTGTCAAGTGCTTCGACCACATCCCACAGGAGGTGGCACTTGGACTGATGGGGGACCTGGGGCTACATCAGAACATACTGCGGCTGCTGATGATGATGTATGAGTCCCTCAGGCAGAGGTTCAAGTACCTGACAGGGGTGGGTGATGAGTTCACCACATCGAACGGCATCTTGCAGGGTGCCTGATCTCGGTGGTGATGGTGAACGTGCTGGTGGGGGTGATGGTGAGGGCAATTATGGTGGAGGTGCTGGGGCAGATTCCCTGTTGTATGCAGATGACGTGTACCTGATTGCAGCTCTGCTCAGCACACTGGAGAAGGCAGCAGTGGGGGTAGGCAAATTCTCTCTGCTAACGGGATGAGTCTCAACCTGAAGAAGATGGACATGTTCTCCACAGAAGGGTCTGGGTCAGTGAAGTGTGGGTGGGAAGTGCTTGCAGCCAAGACGGAGATCAGTGCCCTGGGCATCAAGGTTTGCATGGATGGCAAGCACAGGGCCAAGCCCCTTGTGGGAATGGAGCGGGCGTGCAGAAGGCTGGCTGCCATGCTGTTGGGATTCTCACAGAAGGCAAGGATCATCTCCAGCTCCATCCTCCCCTCTTGCCTCTACGGTGTTGTGTATGCCCCCCCCTCGAAAGTGGATGCAGGCACAATCTGGTCGACTGCACACCGCGCATTGCAGATGCAGACATACCCGTGGCAGGTGGTCGTGATGGGAAGGGCACACCCAATGCCGACGATGGCCGAATTACGTGGGCTGGGAGCATCGGGGAAGGTGATGGACAGGCTGCCGGTGAGTGCAAAAATGCATACCTTAAAAGAATAGTTTTTTTTTTTTTTTCTTTGTTTCTCGTTGTTGTTGTTGTTGTCATCTCTCAGTACCTGTGTAACATCTTTTCTTGTAGACATCTGTTTATATGTTTGAACTCTGCAGCAAAAAAAAAAGGGGGGGATGTGGTGTTGTGGTTGTATCTTGTCCAGTCCGGTTCGGTCCAGTCCAGTCTGGTCTGGTCCAGTCTGGTCAGTCTAGTCAGTCTGGTCAGTCCAGTCAGTCCAGCATAATTGGGTTGAAATTCACGCCGGATCCAGTCTGGTCCAGTCCAGTCTGGTCTAGTCCTAATTAGGATTCACCCATCACTGCTACAACACCTATCCAAGACCTCCTGAAAATCGCAAGGCTATGGCCAGTATGGGAGATGATAAAATACAAGACATCATCCATGTATGAGAAGCTTGTAAGGATGGAGGGGACAAGTGGGCACACTGTGGCAATGGGGGCAGGGACATCAAGAGGAACCTGGCTCTTTGAGGCAAGGAGCAGGGCAATCGATGAGAACAAATTGAAGAAGTATGAAAGAGCACCTCTTCACAACTCATCACCCTTTCCCCCATGGGAGAGGAGTCTGCTGGCACAACTGGATGTTGGAACAGAAGGGCAAGGCATAAAGAAGAAAAAGAAGGATGAGCAGAGGACATATGGAGAAGAAGTACTCCAGAAGCTGCCCAAAGCTGACATCACCATGTACACAGACAGATCTGTGGATGCAGAACAAGGTGGTGCAGGAGCCTATGTCCAGACCACCACAGGGAGCAAGGTGTACCTGATCAGAGACTCATGCCGATATGGTGACAGCTGCCAGGCAGAGCTGACAGCCCTGGAGATGGCACTCGAGCACTGTGAGACAACAGTGAAACCAGGGGCCCACATCAACATCCTAACCAACTCACTTTCAGCCTTGCAAAAACTGAAACAAGGGCCAACAAGGCAGAGAGGACACAATGGTGGGAATCTGGACACAGCTGTGGTGGCTTCTGAAAGGCAAGGGAGCGACCCTCACACTGTGGTACATCCCAAGTCACTGTGGTATTGCAGGGAATGAAGTGGCCAACAGGCTGGCAGCAGTGGGTGTGAAGGAACAACAGAGGCAGCCAGTGAGCCTTGGAGCAGCGAAAAACAAGCTCTGGAAATGTGCGAAAGACAGGATTGATGCAGAGCTGGACAAGCAGACAGCCTACCAGAAGCTGACAAAGGGCAAGGAACCCCCAAAGACAAACAGCTTGGGCAGGAAAGCCGAAGTCTGCATCAATCGACTGAAGACAGGACACCACCTGCTGCTGAAGGACTACCGTGAGGGTCCAAAGCAAAAGCCATGTCAGCTGTGTGGCACGAAGCGCTGCACCCTGAACCACCTGGTGATGAGCTGCAAGGGTACTGCAGCAGGGAGGGCAGAACTGGGAGCCAAAGGCCTTGCAGAGGCACTCCTCGAAAAACCACAGCAGACCACAGACCTCTTCAGTTCAATCGAAAAGAGATGATTGCACAGGACCAGCAGTAGAAGTAAATAGAATAGTAAAGAAAAAAAAGAGAAAAAAAAAAACGGGAACGGAGAACAAAAAGAAAGGAAATAGTGTGAGAATTGAGATAATTAATGGGATGAACAGGACAAATGAGAAAAGAAAAAGAAAAGGGAAAAGAAAAAAAGAGAACAAGTGTAGGAATATAAATACAGATAAGAAGAGTGCCATGAAGAGAAGAAAGAGGAAGAAAAAAAAAGTTTGTGAGCAGCAGCCTTATCTAATCCTGTTTACCTAAACAACCCAACTCATTTACCCCCCAGAAAAAGAAGAAGAGGAAAAAAAAAGAGAACAAGTGTGAAATAAGAAGAGCACCACAAAGAGAAAAAAAAGAAAGGAACAAAGAAAAAAGAAAAGAAAGAGAAAAGAAACAGTGAGCAGCAACCTTATTTAACAATACCCAAATATTACCCATGTTTGACACAACCCCACCCCCAGAAGGAAAAAAAAAAAAAAAAAAAAAAGAAAAAAAACGTAACCCAAGGCAAAACTTGTAGATAAAGACCCTGCAAATGTGCAGTATGAGTTGCTCACCCCCCTACCCAAAAGTGAGCAAAGCGTCCGTTAAAGAAAAGCAAGCCAGGATAGACTTGTGTACTTTTTTTTTTTTTTTTTAGGGGGACTTGAGAAAATAAATAAAAAGGGGGACTTGAGAATGTTTTTTTTTTCTTCAAAAGACACACAAGGCACGATAAACCTTAAGAGAAAATAAAAATATTCCAAAACAGACAATCAAGTTCCAACCTGGGAGGAAGGCATGGGTTTCTCTTTTTCTTTATGGGAGGGAGAGGGGAAGAAGAAGAAGCAACTCCAAATGATAAAAATTCAAAAATAAAAATCTCAAAAAAGGCTTAAAAGAAGAAGAGGCAAATTCAAAAACATACTAGGGAGGAATGAGTGGGGCAGGGGGTAAAATTTAGGAGGGGGAAAGAGGGAGAATCAAAAAAGGGGAAAGGGGCAGAGTGACCAATGTCCATGCGAAAAAGCATAGAGCGGGGGAAGAAGAAAATCAAAAACAGGAAAAACACATCACCACAAAAGAAAAAAGAAAAAAAAAAAAAAACGTTGACTGAGATGGTTCCACTTCAAAAAGAAAAAGAAAAACAGAAAAATAAAAAAAAAAAAAAAAAGAAGGGAAAAAAAAAAAAATCTAAGTGGTTCTATCTAGCCTGGCCGTTGTAGCACCTGTTCCCTATTCTTTTATTTCCCCCTTTTTTTTTTCTCAGAAAAAAAAAAAAAGTTTCACATCTTCCTATGGCGGGGGGGGGGGGGGGGGGGGGGGACCAGCCCCCCACACCCCCGCTGGCCTATCTGGCCAGCGAGCCTTTGGACCTCTTCTTGTGGGGTATGGGCCCCACCTGTGCCCTCCCCGACTCGAGCTGCAGCCAAGCCACCGCACTGTTCACCGGGGCCCAGTTCTCCTTGTTGCGCACCTTGACCGTGTCCCGCACCAGGTTGTCGCTCCCCAGCTCCTCCATCAACCTGTGCTCCGCCAAGAACTTGAACTGGGGCCCGGTCATCCCCTTGAGCTCACCCCTGCATATGTTGGCTTCGACCACGGTGCCATCCGCCCCCGTACCCTTCAGATAGATGTAGCCACCCTCCACACAATCCGAGTCAGTACTGGCCGATCGGGCCCGGGCCCGCTTCTTGTCCTTCTTGCTCCACTTCAGCTCTTCCAGGGTGGGGAGGTCCGTGGCAACCACCTCAGGCCGCCTCTCCCTGTCTTCCTCCTTCTTCCGGGCCAACAGCCCAAGGTACCTCTCAAAGGAGACGTCCTCGAACAACCCCAGGACCGTCACCACCGCTGACTGCAGGTCAACCTCTTCAACACCCATCTTCCGCAGATGGTCCTGGACAGTGCGCCTCGTCTCCTTCTCGCAGGCCCCCTCCCCTCGTAGACGGGGTTTTTTTTCTTTTTTCTTATGTGGTGATGTGTTTTTCCTGTTTTTGATTTTCTTCTTCCCCCGCTCTATGCTTTTTCGCATGGACATTGGTCACTCTGCCCCTTTCCCCTTTTTTGATTCTCCCTCTTTCCCCCTCCTAAATTTTACCCCCTGCCCCACTCATTCCTCCCTAGTATGTTTTTGAATTTGCCTCTTCTTCTTTTAAGCCTTTTTTGAGATTTTTATTTTTGAATTTTTATCATTCGGAGTTGCTTCTTCTTCTTCCCCTCTCCCTCCCATAAAGAAAAAGAGAAACCCATGCCTTCCTCCCAGGTTGGAACTTGATTGTCTGTTTTGGAATATTTTTATTTTCTCTTAAGATTTATCGTGCCTTGTGTGTCTTTTGAAGAAAAAAAAAAAAAACATTCTCAAGTCCCCCTTTTTATTTATTTTCTCAAGTCCCCCTTTTTATTTATTTTCTCAAGTCCCCCTTTTTAAAAAAAAAAAAAAAAAAAAAAAAAAAAAAAAAAAAAAGAATCCCAGACTCGCATGTGGGAGGGGTCATGCACAGGTTCGACGAGATGGTGCGGAAGACGATGTCGAAGGTGTGCGGCATGCAGTTCGAGAACGGGTCGAAAGAATGGCAGCAGGCGAAACTGTCCGTAAAAGTCGGTGGGCTTGGGATGAGGAGCTGCCAGGAGCACCTGCGCGCGGCCAACATGGCTTCGAGGGCGTCGACGATGAAGCTGTGCAAGGAGCTGGATCCCAAATACGAACATGGGCTGGAAGGGGGTGTATGGGGGAGCTGGCTCGAGTGGTTCAACAGGACGAAGGGCGGCATGCAGATTACACCCGACATGGTGGCCAAGGCCCCCCACATCTGCAGCCAGAGGTGGCTCTCTAGGGTGCTTGATGAGAAGGCGCTGGAGGACCTCTTGGCGAAAGCAGATGCACGCTCGAGAGCGAGGTTGATGTCGGAGTCAATGCACTATGCGGGGGCGTGGTTGACGGCGACGCCTGACTTCTACAACCAGCTGTCGGACAACGAGTTTGGGGCTCTGATCAAGTGGTGGTTGGGGGCTCCGGTCTACAAGCAGGGTGAGAGCTGCCACGACCCGAGGTGCAAGACTGAGGGGATGGACGTATGGGGTGACCATGCCCAGGGATGCGGCAACGCCAGGATTGCGAGGCACGAACCCGCAAACCCGCAAACCCGCAAACCCGCAAACCCGCAAACCCGCAAACCCGCAAACCCGCAAACCCGCAAACCCGCAAACCCGCAAACCCGCAAACCCGCAAACCCGCAAACCCGCAAACCCGCAAACCCGCAAACCCGCAAACCCGCAAACCCGCAAACCGCAACCGCAAACCCGCAAACCCGCAAACCCGCAAACCGCAAACCCGCAAACCCGCAAACCCGCAAACCCGCAAACCCGCAAACCCGCAAACCCGCAAACCCGCAAACCCGCAAACCCGCAAACCCGCAAACCCGCAAACCCG